>JALGQZ010000015.1:33831728-34431728 GCA_023105745.1 Austropuccinia psidii | reverse complement strand
ATGAGGAAGTTGAGGTGACAACACCTGTTATCATTGCTTGGCATAATGATAAGTCAAGAATGGTTGGAGATTTCAGAGCATTGAATACCTACACAGTTCCAGATAGGTATCCAATCCCTAGAATCCAAGAAACCTTGACTCAATTGTCCAAAGCCAAATATATAACATCCATGGATGCATTGAAAGGCTTCCATCAAAATGTTTTGACGCCTAAAGCTAAGAAATTACTTAGAATCATCACTCACTGTGGTATTTTTGAGTATCTTAGAATGCCATTTGGCATTAAAAATGCTCCATCTCATTATCAAAGAATGATGAATACCGTCTTCCCCACAGAATTGTCTGAAGGATGGCTTATCATTTATATTGATGATATTATCATATGTTCTGACTCATGGTCTTTGCACCTTGAAAGACTTGCAAGAGTACTTCACAAAGTCGCAGAAGTGAATATGAAAATTTCACTTAAGAAATGCAACTTTGGTTTTGAAGAACTTAAAGCATTAGGACATGTTGTTTCTGGTTTAAGCTTGGGTATTGACAAAAATAAAGTGGCAGCAGTACTACCTAAGCCAATACCCCAGAATAAGAAAGAAATGATGTATTTTCTTGGATTTGCTAGTTACTATAGGCAACATTTAAAAGACTTTGCAATTCTAGCCAAATCACTTTATAGAATCTGTGATCAACAGACTGTATTTGAGATGACACAGGAAAGAATTAAAGCTTATGAGAAGATAAAGAGAGCCCTTACAGAAGCACCTTTACTCCTCATGCCTTACTGGAATATTCCTTTTAAGTTGTACATTGATGCATGTGGAGATGGATTAGGGGCAGTCCTACATCAAGTCCAAATTATTGATGACAAACCAACAGAAGCCAGATATGGTGCAAGCCAAATGGAGTGCTTATGTTTGGTATGGGCACTTGAGAAATTACACTATTACCTTGATGGCAGTGTTTTTGAAGTGATAACTGACTGTAATGCAGTAAAATCACTTCTTAACATGAAAACTCCCAACAGACATATGTTGAGATGGCAAATAGCTATTCAAGAATATAGAGGAAACATGACTATAGTTCATAAGGCAGGAAACATTCACAAGAATGCTGATGGACTTAGTAGATGGGCTTTAGCCAACACTCCTGATAACCCAGCTTATGTACCTTTGGAAGCTGAACCACAGATTCCAATTGAAGGAATTAACATAACTGATATTGGAACTGAATTCTTTGAGGAGGTCAGAGAATCTTATAAACAAGACAAGAATTTCCATATCTTGACTTCTCTATTAGATAAAGACTGCAAAGATACATCTTTAGTTAATGCACTTGATGAAGTTTGGAAAAATTCCTATTCTGAAGGAAGATTTCACTTTTTTGATGGGATAATTTACCACAGAACAAAACATTCTTGTGTTATGACATTGTGCAGTAGATTACTCATCAATACCATTCTTCATGAATGTCATGACAGTATCTACTCTGGACACCTGTCAGAAGACAGAACACTTGAGAAAGTGAAGAACTGTGCATGGTGGCCATCTTGGAGAAAAGAAACCATTGAATATTGCCATACCTGTGACAGATGCCAAAAAGCAAACAGGAGTACAGGCAAGAAATTTGGACTTATGATTCATATTCAAGAACCAAAATCCCCATGGGAAGTTGTTCACATGGATTGGGTCACAGCACTTCCTCCAAGTGGTGACAGAAGCTATAATGCTTGTTTAGTCATTGTAGATAGATATAGCAAAACTCCCATATTCTTACCATGTCATAAAGATGACACTGCTATGGATACAGCTCTTCTTTTATGGAGTAGAGTTATTTCTCATACAGGATTATTTAAGAGTATCATAAGTGACAGAGATCCCAAGTTCACATCTGCACTTTGGACCAATCTTCATAGATTGTTTGGGACTAAGTTATCATTCTCTACAGCATATCACCCTCAAACAGATGGGCTAGCAGAGAGGATGATTCAGACTTTAGAAGACGTGATCAGGAGATTTTGTGCTTATGGATTAGAATTCAAAGACTCAGATGGCTTTACCCATGACTGGTGCACTCTGATACCTGCACTAGAATTGGCATTCAAGACATCAGTCCATTCTTCCACAGGACAAACTCCTGCTATGTTAGAAAAAGAATGGAATCCAAGACTCCCAGCAGACACACTGAAGAAAGACTTTATTGACATTCATCCTACAGCTTCCAGCTTCAAGATAATGCTTGATAAAGTAAAACACCACGCAAAACAAAGTATGGATGATGCTTTTGATTATGCAAAAAAGAAGTGGGACAAAATTCATAAAGTACCAGACTTCAAAGTAGGGGACTTAGTTTTAGTTTCAACCTTGAATTTTAATAATATCAAAGGCCCAAAGAAACTTAAAGATTCTTATGTAGGACCTTTTGTTATTGTTGCTTTACATGGAACCAATGCAGTTCAAGTGGAATTGAGTGGTGAATTGGAAAATAAACACCCTACATTTCCAGTCAGCTTGATAAAGCCTTATCAACCAGCTGACAAAGAATTGTTTCCTTTAAGAAACCCAACTCCTGTAAATGTACCACCTGTGGAACAGAATGAAGACAAAAAGATAAAGAAAGTCATTAAAGAAAGGAGACTTAGGGGTAAAAATCAAAGAGAATATCTTGTCGGATATAGAAATGCAGTACATGAAGATGAATGGATGGCAGAATCAGAAATACCTGACTCAGATAAACTCTTAAGAAGATTTAGACATGAAAGAAGGCCACAAGCCTGAATATGTCTATAAATGTGCTTTAAATCACTTGATCTGAGTAATGTAAAGAGGTTGGACAGTGGACATTAACCCCCTTTGGGGCCTTATTCTTTTATCACTAATAAAATTGTGGTACAATTTTATTTTTTGGTGGGAGGGAATGTGAGCCTTGAGGTATATTTTACATACCTAAATAGGCCACAATTATCTTAAAAGGAAATTTTGAATTATACATAACTCATAAATCATGCATATATTCAAAGTTCATCATTTTTGATTTCAGAAAAGATGAATAACTTTTTATTGAGTAAGTAAATCCATGGATTTAAGACCAGATTTGGATTCTACACATAAATTCACCCAGGGTAGCTCCATAGAGTGTATAAGCTCAAATTAACTCTTTGAGGTGGTAAAATGGAAAATACTTCAATACCACATCATCAATACCACATAAAAGATCCGTGAAAATTTTTGTTTTTCTTAATTTCATGCCAAAATAATGGGAAAGTGAGAAATCCCATGTTACATATACACTAAGAATAGTGTTATGCATGTTTTGAGCACTTAATATCATGGTATTCTTATATGGACGTTTGGTACACCCATAGTGGATATCTCACTTTAAGCTTAAATTACTATTTTGAGGTAAAAAATAGGCAAGGGGGACAAAAGACATCAAAGAGAGCCAGGGTACCCAACTTCTGAGGACTCAGAGGCGTGGATAGCTCCAAAGCTTGGTTCCATGGCTGATCTTGACCCAATTGGTAAACTAAACCTCTTTGGGAACTTGGTTACCATGTCACAACTACTGTAAATCTTAAGAAAATAGCAAATAACCTGCTATTTTGACGTGCCAAGGAGGTAAAGAGCTACTTAGACTCCTGTAACCACGTCAATTCTTAATGACTTTCCATGGATAAACCCCAAAAGAGTAATTAAAACCCTTTTTGGACTTGTATCCATTGATTTACCTCATAGCAATCAGTGAAACACTGATATTTACAATTCTACGTAGAAATGAGGTAAAAACTTCAAAAATTCATTAAAAATACAATTCTTAATGAATCTTTCTGAAACTTTCAGGACCAATGGAGAGCTGTATTATCTATGGTACAACCAAAAAGAATTACAGTTTTACTAGTAAAATTCAAAGTTTTACTTACAGTCCATTTTTGACTATTCTACGTGAAACACTGAATCTTCAAAAATTCACAGTAATTAAAACCTGTGATGAAATTGGCAATAAAATTGATAACTTTGAGAAATCAATGATTATTTTGGAATAAAAGAAGATTTACAGATGTTACTCCTTTTATTCTTAACCATATTGGGGTTGGTAGTCACGTAAAAGCTTCAATTAAGTAATTATGATAATCTTACGTGACAACAGATGATGCAATCATTCATCCAAAAAGGTTTATTGTTTTCTCACTCACTGGTTTTTCATTTTGCTCCATGGCATGCCTCTGTGAGCGGTTGTTGACTTAAAAGAAGTCTCTTCTTGCTGTTTTTTCCGTATCATCATCATCATCATCTTATTATCATTTTATATCATTGTTACCAACAAGTAAGTATTAGTTAAGCTATTCTTAAGTGTTTTAATCTTTCAGAATCAATCAGAAAGACGTGAAATCATAGAATCCAACTATATATTGTTGTAATTCTGCTATAAATCATTTTGATCCCTTAAATCCACAATTCTATGTCAAATTTCTCTACTTTTATCTATCAATAAGTTCTTTGGAGTATTAGTGAGTCATTTATCTTTAATTCTTAAAGTTTTTCTCTAGTAATAGTTTTCTTCAAGGATTATCTTTATAATTATTCTTTCAAAAAGATAATTATATATTAAAATAATTTTATTATTTTAATAAAAAGAAGTTTTTATTATTAAATTCTTCTTGTAATTGATTCTTGTAGACAATTACTTGCTCACTGTTAAAATACCTAGTAGTGCTTAACACGTGAAAGAAATAGTTCTTTAATTAATTAATTGTGGTTATAATAATATTTTATTATTATATCTCATAAGAACAGACATAGTACTGTTGATTAATAGTAATATTATCATCAGTTTCATAGTCACATCTTACAAGCTCACAAATGCACCTGTGCTCATCTTACCTGACTTTGAACTACCATTCAAGTTATATATAGATGAAGCATGTGACCAAGGCTTAGGAGAAGCCCTTCACCAGAGACAAATTGTGGATGGTCAAGCAAGAGAGGGAGTAATATGTTACATCTCTAGGCAGCTGAAAGATTCAGAAGCCATTTATGGGCCCACCCATACTGAATGTCTATGTCTAGTCTGGGCTCTAGAGAAACTCCATTATTACTTGGAGGGTGCAGTCTTTGAGTTCTACACAGACTGCACAGCCTTGAAGTCTTTACTAAACATGAAGACTACAAATAGACACATGCTGAGATGGCAAATAGCCATCCAGGAGTATAGAGGGAATATGACCATCATATACAAAGAAGGTAAAAGTAATACCAATGCAGATGGCCACTGGATAATTTCAAAATCAATCCAGCGTATGACCCTGAAGTTGCAGCCAAGATCCCTATCTATTTCATGGAAATAGGTGGGAAGAAGAACTTCAGATTCTCTGAATTGGAACCAGAAAGTGGTACCCTTGACAGTGGAAACACTGATTCAGAAGGAACAGAAACTCCCATACTGGGAATAAGCTCCTCAGAACTGCACAATGAATTGTTTGGTGCAGTACTGAAATCCTATGCCAAACACAAACAGTGTGGCATATTACTACAACTCCTTCAACAAAGGCACAGGATTCCAGAACTGGAAGCCCAACTGGTAGAACCCTGGTGACGACCTATAAGGATAGTAAGTTCTTCCTTATAGATGGCCTTCTCTACCATAGAGAAAAACAAACGAGTACACTCACAGTGGTAGACAGAGACCACATCTCTCTGATCCTGCAGGAATGCCATTACTGCCCCTATATGGGACACATGAGTGAAGACAGGACCAAAGAGAGGGTAGAAAGCACAGCTTGGTGGACCAAGTGGGAACAAGAGTTGAGTGAATACATCAACGCTTTTGATAGATTCCAAAAGGCAAATAGGAAATATGGGAAGAAGTATGGGTTACTTCAACACATAGAAGAACCCAAACACCCATGGGAAACCATCAATATGGACTGGGTGACAGGACTTGTCCCAGGAGGCAAAGAAAACTACAATGCCTGTTTAATCATAGTTGATAGTTTCAGCAAGAGTATGAGGTGCCTACCATGTCACAAAGAGGATACAGCCATGGATACTGCTCTGTTATTCTGCAACAACATCATATCCACCTGTGGAGTCCCCAAAATCATAATCAGTGATAGGGACCCAAAGTTCACATCTGAATTTTGGACCAACCTCTATGACATGCTGGGTACTAAACTTGCTTTTTCTACAGCTTACCATCCACAAAAAGATGGACTAGCTGAGAGGATTATCCAGAAAATGGGGGACATCCTTAGAAGATTCTGTGCCTATGGCATGGAATACAAGGATCATGAAGGATACACCCATGACTTGGTTACCCTTCTACCAGCAGCTCAACTGGCTTATAACACAAGTCAGCACTCTACCACAGGAAAAACACCTGTACTGGTAGAAAAAGGGTGGAATCCCCTATTTCCTGTGGATCACCTGAAGAAGAATATTCTAACCATCCACCCAACAGCCAAAGATTTCCATGAAATGGGGAGGAGGGCTTGTGACACAGCTGGCAATTGCATAGGTGAGGCAAAAGAATATAATAAGCAGAGGTGGGACAAATCACACATGGAACCTGACTTTAAACAAGGGGACTGAGTGTTAGTGTCTACACTTAACTTTAATGATCTCGAAGGAGACAAGAAGATGAGACACTCATTTGTAGGGCCCTTCGCTATCATTAAATTCATAGGTAAAAATTCAGTGGAAGTCAAACTCACAGAAGAGTTTTCCATGAAACACCCAGTCTTTCCAGTGAGTTTATTCAAGCCATGCTTCCAGACAGAGGAGGATAAATTCCCCTCCAGGAAGAAGAGCCCCACACCACCAAAAATAGTGGAGGTGGAGGATTCCCCTGGACCAGTGAAGAAAATCATCAGGGCCAGGACGATCAGACTTAATGGTAGGGATCAGAGACAATACTTAGTCAGATTCAAAAACCAAATAGCTGATAAAGACAAATGGTTGGCAGAACATGCCATACCAGATGGTAACCTTTGTTTGAGGAGATTCAGAGCCTCTAGGAGGACTGAATAGTCTCATCAATGATGAGCCTTTTTTAGAGGGAAGATATGTCAGCCTGTGACTCAAACCAGAGCACAAGCATGACAGCCAGATACCATAAATCAATGGTATAGCCAAGATACCACCAAAACATGAAGCCAAGCCAAATCAGCTCACAAGGCATCAAAAGAGTTAGGAGACTTACCCCTTTCCAAATATACAAGTCCCATCACCATAGGACAAAGAATAACAAAGTTATTCCTACTCAAAGTTGTTGCTGAGCACAAACCTTAAATTTCACCTCTCATTTGAAATACAGAGTAAGAAGCCTAACCCCATCAAATGGGTATTCAAAATGAAGAGCTAGGTCAGGCCTATCCATTGGTACCAACCAAACTGAGATAGCACCAGTATTACTGAAGTTATGGCCAAATTCAACCAAATAAGGGTGAATAAAATATTCACCTCTCATCTAACTTCTACAGTTTTAGTGTGAGATACCTAAAGTGGGGTCTTTTTGGAAAGAGAACAATCAGGGATATCTGATGGTGCCATTAATCTCCCCATATTTCATCTAGAACAAAGGCTATAAGGCAAACAATCCCAATACAGCTTTTTGCCTAAAAGCACGCATATGTACAAAACTCTTGTACATGGGATAGCCTTGCCATATTTAATGATAACCATATCAAATGAGGTACCATCGTGTAGGACACATAAAGGGCTACACACTGAACCAATTTTGAGGTTTTTATCTCAAGAACTGACAAATTTCTGGCTGTTTTAAGGTCAAACTCCCACGGTTTGGCCAATACAGCCTTACCATGGGATAATATCCCATAACCATGATTATGGGGTGTCAAACAGACAAAGAAGCTTGCTTTTACTTCAATACCTCATAGTTCATTCAATACTGGGGTCCCATACAGGTTCTGTACAGCATTCTATGTGTCATACACATCAGAATCAGGCAGTGAGGTCCCCAGATAAAGTCTTTCACCCTGTATTGGTGAAAACTATCCAGATGTGGTTTCAAAACCACATCTGAGCCCAATACAGGCTATACAGGCCTTTTGCAAACCACAAGCCTGTCCTGGAGAGTGAAAAATCTTTACTTCCTCCACGTGAAAAGGTCTAGCAACCTTTTCACCCCATTTCAGGATAAAAAGGGGCCTTTTCACAGCCAGAAAAGGTTTCCTCATCCTGCTCTTGAATTCCTACATAGTACAACTTTCAAAAACAGCTATACTCTTGGAAAATAATCAGTTATACTTTAAGCTTAAGTATTGTAGTCTTTATTATTGTAATCCAACAGGTAAACAGCGCTCACCACCACTATTCCACAATAGTAAAGCCCGCTTATTTTGTTTATAAACCCTTATTATCATTAAATACCTTTACTTTAAACCTGTATCACCATGTCACAGTCATAGTTGAAGTTGTAAATATTTTAATTACTGCTTCATCATAGACTCATCCTGACACCTTGTTTTATGAATACTTGGGAATATGAAATGAAATTATGCACAGAAATATCCAGACTCAGAATCCTGGACTAAAAAAGGGTCTGAAGCTGATATTTCAGAATCCATCTATTATTTGTCAGCACATCATTTTGGTAAGCCTAATAGTATAGAAAGATTTGTGATTCACCGTAGTGAATGGTACCAAGTTTTGTTAGATGAAGCCCGGGGAGTTTTTATACTTATTATTTATAGCTTTTGGATTTCCAATGGAATATACATAGATTAAATTCACATACCTAGTCAAATCAGAAGTCAGGAGTCAATCCTTTTCAAAGAAATAAGGCCATTTTCCTGCCAGGAACCCCTCTTCAAAACAGTATAAATGACTTACTGAGCCTAATCAGCTTCATTACAGAACCTCAAACTCAAACCCAAGAGAATTTAGAACCAACTATAGTGGACAAGCCCAAAAAAGGAAAGGATAGCCCCTTCAGTTATGACTTAGCCATCTTTTCCTACAAAGAAAAAAGGACAAAATTTTAAATGATCTACCTGAGATTAATCATGATCATATATATTAAATGCTCTCAGTTTGGAAATTGGATAGACAAAATTATATTTAAAAAGGTCTCTTGTCATCATATCATCAAGCTCAAGAAATTTTCTTCAAGTATATCAACAATATTTGCCTTTTTTTAATCATCACTTGCTCAGTGAGATTATAAATGAAAATGAAGGTTCAATCCCCCAATATTCTACACAGATAGAAGGGAGCCTTTTAAACAGTACCATAAGCAAACATGTTTATTTAAAAACATTTCTACAAAGCATTAAAAGTCTTAGTCTCCTGAAAATTCTTTTATAATTCTGCAATATCAAATATTCAACCCCAAAATCTGTGATTTTTTCACAGTTTACAAGATTTCTTTTTTTTTTAGTTTGGCAAATTCCCCTATTCTTTCTATTAATCTTATGTTATTTAACTCTCCTTTTGAAATTCTGAATATTTTGTTTGAGAATTATTGATGATAAACTGGTAGAATTGGAATTCCCGTAGAAAACAACAAAATTATTTTTACTTGTGTTGATGGAACAATATGCCCAACTACACAAGAGGCAGAACTTCAGAAATTCAAGTAAAACAATAATTTAGAACTAATTGTGGCTTCAATTGGGGATGCAGGGGCTTTCCTAAAAATAACATGTTCCAAGGTTGTATTTCTAGGGTATTAATTATGATTATGTTGCCATGAGGGGATAGTTTAATATGATTTCTATATTTAATACATGTCTAGGAGCCTCATTGGAATACAGATACTGAAGACCAAGTCATTGATCATCTACATTGTATTGGAAAAAGTAAAAATGTAATGGTATACCATTTTATATCACCTAATACAGTGGAGATAAACATGCAAAGGGTATGGTAATTTATAAGAAGTTTTTTACAATGAAAAAATTAGGACCACTTATTTTAAATCTTCAAATTAGAGGTAAGACAAAGGAAGTTTACTTTTGCAAGCTGTGTACTTTTTTCTCCCTCAAAGCTCTGACTGGAGTTCCTTTTCCTGTCCTTATGGTGGTTATTTTTTGGTGTAAGAACAACTGTAGCAAGTACTTTGAAATTTGCTGAGTTATAAAGGCTTTTTTTAGAGACTCGTATCAAAATCAAAGCCAAAAGTGAGAAACTGTGAGATTTTAGTTCTTTTGGAGTAAAAACAATTGGTGTGGAGTTAGTAATCACTTGGATGAGTGTATTTAGAAAACTACATCCATGAAAAGCATGAAGGCAGATTTGGATCCAAATTTTTATATGTATTCATAGTCTTAAATTTGAGTTGGAGGAATGGAAATGTAACTCCCCTTTATTCCACATATTTAAATCAAAGCTCACTAATGTAATACACATGCACATTTTGAAATTTCAATTGAAAATACTTCAATTCCTCATAGCTTCCAAATTACACACCAAAACTTAATTTTAATAAAAATTGATTATTAAGACCAAATTTGGTGTGAATTAAACTGAAGTTCTCAATATTTACGGATTTTCATACAGAAAATACTAAATACTTAAGTTAAGCTTATTTAGAGTGGAGCTACAGAATTTTCACTCAGAGGTGACCCCGCCTCATTTTTTATGAGGAATACAATGGTAAAATAACTTTCAAAAGTTTCTTCATTGAAACAAAGATATAGCAATTTTTATTAAAAATGTTTCCAAAAATATTTTTGATGAAAATTTATTTTTACTTCAATTTTTTATCAAAAAATACATTTTCACATTTTGAAATTTTGATATAATTTTATTATCAAATCATGAATACCAATTAAATTTTGATCTTTATATATAAAATCTTGTTTTTATAATCAAAAAATATATATTATCTTTAACTATAGCATATTCGTATTATTTGTGGTCTTTTGGATATATGAATATACCTCTAATGCTCACAAATATATTCCTAACCATTTTTTCAGTTACAAAATTATGTGATAATCAAATAATATGCAATGAATCAATCTATTGATTAAGTACTTAATGAGCAATCATTAATATTATGTAATCAAAATATATTCATCTCTTAATGTCAATGAACAATACTGTCAGTATGAAGGAGAAATTATTTCTCTTAAAGAGAAAAAAATTCAAATTAATTGCATTCTCTATAGTTTCATACAAAATTTATCCTTTTGAAACTGAATTATTTCCAATGAAGTCTTTATTATTGAATTAATTACCCTATATTAATTTAATTTTCTTTTTTGGAAACCACAGTTAATTTGATAATTTAAAAAGTGAGAAGAATTATTTTCAATATAAAACAAATACCTTCTTCTAAGTTTTGGTTTTGGAGAGGTGGTCGTTGCAAAATACAATTTACAAACTTTATTTTGAAAATGCAACCCCATTTCCCCAAGAATTATCTCAATTGAAAGCAGTTTGTAAATACAGTGAGCAAACTAATAATTGATAAGCCCAAATTCAGACTCAGAGAGTCCATAAAGAAAAAATTCTATAATTATAGCTCACAATTCTTCAATTGAAGAATTTTTAAAGATAATTGTAGTAAGCTTCAGGCACTGTGCACTTAATCAATTAAAAAGGTGAAAAAAGGTGAAAGTTTTTCTTCTTTTTTAATCAAAAATATTGAAGGGAAACCATACGTGGAGGCACAGTCTTGGTTTTGTAGGCCAATTATGATTGAAATAACTGTACATTAGCATTCTGACTTGAAGTGAAGAATCATATAATTATTTTTCAAAAGAACTTAATAAACTGTTGTGTTAAGAAATTTATATTATTGGTATAAAAAATTTGAGGTAATAATTGATACGTTCTTCTCAAAATTGAATATAGATTCATCATATTCCTGAGCCTATAGAGCCTGAAAGAACCAGACATTTAGATAAATAATTTAAAAAATTCATATCAAATTGACAGAGAATTATAAGTCAAAGGTATGATCATTTTAATTGAGAAGAATCTTTTTTCCAGAATTATGCAGATTTTTCGCTCAAATCATTTGGTCAAATCCATCTATGAACAGGGTTCATTAAAATTAGTCTTGATATTTTTTGGCTTAATTTTTCTAATATCATGCTAATGAAATTTTTATTTGAACATAAATATGAAGGAGATAGGTAAAAATAATGTATATTTGAACAATATAGATTATCATAGAAAGGATAAAGCTAATAACATGGAGGTTTGTCATTTATTTTTTCCTCATATTAGCTATTAATTTGTATGTTGAGAGTATTGATAAACAATTTGAACCAAGTCATGTATCAACAGGAATTCAATGGAGACAATTAATTTCCTAAATTTCACCTAATCAATTAAGGAAGTAAGATGAAAGGCCACAATTTAATCTTCTATTCAATAGATATTCCAGTCTAGTCAATATAGCTTTTCAATCTAATCATAAATACCTTAGTTTTTTAAATAAATCAACAAAACTCACAGATAATACAATTCATTTTTGTGCAGTTACCAATTTCTCTGAATAAGATTATTTAAAAGAGTGTTAACTCCCTCTCAAAATCCAATTTGATATGAAATCATCAGGTTGGATGTACACCAGTCAGGATAAGCTTATAATAATAAATGAAATATCCTTCCAAAAAGGTACAGAAGGTGTTTATACATTCAGTGGAAATGGGAAAATCTGATATTATTTAACCAAGAACAATTAAAATGGAAATATGTTATCTCTTCTTTTGAATTTACCAGGAAAAGTATGAATCAAAGAATTTTTATGAGAGTTTTCAAATGATTAATTCTATCATTGCAAGTTCTAGATTCATGGAATTAAAGCTCAATAATTAAATATGAATCAAATCAATCTTTTTCACAGGTTATGAAACCTTGACATGGCTCTTTCATAAGACCTGTGCAGTTTGAAAAAATGGAAAAACTTCAGAATTGGATCAAAGTATTTCTATTTTCATGGTTTAAAACATGATTAAACCAGCTTGTAAACTTCAATTGAAAAATAAACTTTAAGGTTTGTCTATGAAACCCTTGTTAATAGTAACAATATGAAGAGTACTATTACTTTCCTCAGTAGATAAATATCATATAGTAAAATATTATAACCACAAATTTAAATATAATTATTAAAAATAATTATATAAAACAAATAAATTTAATTATTATTATATAAAATAATAATAATAAATATAATAATTATAATAAACTAGAATTATTCTATTATTTTTATAGTCACTGACAATTATAACAATAAGAAGTGTAAAGCTCTTAATGAGACAATTACACATGGAAAATATCAATATTTAACCACTTATAAATCATATATAAAACTTATTTATGAAAGAATTATAACACACACTGTGCAGAAATAATGCTTATATAAAAATTCTATATGAAAAACAATGAATAGCTATTCAAAAAATTTGATTTTCACTATTTGAAATATTTGTCTTCAAATTTGCATTTTTGGACCACAAAATGAAAACCCAAAAATTCAAATAAAAGATTATTAAAAAAGGATCCATTCAACTTTTTCAACCTCCAAATTAAAATTCAAATTGAAAATCTCAAATTTTGGTTGAAAAATGATTTATGAATATAATTCATTAATTAGAAGAAGTGAAAAATGCTATTTATGGCATCAACCACACAATAACCATGCCATGAATGGTATCAAAAATAAATTTATGGCATCAACAATGGCACAAATAATTCCATTTATGTCATTTATGGAACCAACAATGCCATAAATTGGGCTTTTATCAACCTAGGTATTTTTGAGCTAAACTTTAATTAGAAAACACACCTTATTTTCTTTACTAAATAATTACATAATTTTACCAATTTATGGCAAATCCACAAAAGGGCATACATGTTTTTTCCAAATTACTTCCATGAGTTTACCAATAAATCAGATTAATTATAAGTATTTATAGCTTATTGGAATTAATTGAAATGAATTTCAATAAATTGAAGGTAATTGAAATTGATTGAAATCAATGAAACTTAATAACCATTATTTCAAGCTAATTGAAACCAAAAAAATTGATGAGCATTGGTTGAAACTAGTAAAAATTAGTTGGAATTGTGCAAAATTTAAAATGAATTACAATAATTTCAAATAACTTCAAATAAATAGAACTTGACAGAAATTATTGCAAACTAATTGAAATTAATAAAAAGGATGAGCATTACTTAAATTGGTGGAAATTAAATAAAACTGCCAAAAATGAATGAAAATTAATGAAAATAAATTGAAATTAATCAAAAATTAATTCAAATTAATTAAAATTAACTGCAAATTAATTCAAAGTAATTAAAATTGATTAAAATTAATTAAAATTATTTAAAATTATTTAAAAGTAATTAAAATTAATTAACATTAATTGACATTAATTCAAATTAATTAGATTAATTCAAATGAATTAAAATTAATTCAAATTAATCAAAATTAATTAAAATTAATTAACATTAATTAACATTAATTCAAATGGATTAAAATTAATCAAAATTAATTAAAATTATTTAAATTAATTAAAATTAATGAAAATCAATTCAAATTAATTAAAATTAACTAAAATTAATCGAAAATAAATAAAATTATTTCAAATTAATTCAAATTAATTAAAATTAATCAAAATTAATTCAAATTAATGAAAATTAATTAAAATTGATTAAAATCAATTAAAATCAATTCAAATTATTCAAAATCAATTCAAATTAATTGAAATTAATTCAAATTAATGAAAAAGAATTAAAATTAATTAAAATCAATTCAAATTGATTAAAATTGATTAAAATTGATTCAAATTAATTAAAATTAATTAAAATTAATTAAAATTAATTAAAATTAATTAAAATTAATTAAAATTAATTAAAATTAATTAAAATTAATTAAAATTAATTAAAATTAATTAAAATTAATTAAAATTAATTAAAATTAATTAAAATTAATTAAAATTAATTAAAATTAATTAAAATTAATTAAAATTAATTAAAATTAATTAAAATTAATTAAAATTAATTAAAATTAATTAAAATTAATTAAAATTAATTAAAATTAATTAAAATTAATTAAAATTAATTAAAATTAATTAAAATTAATTAAAATTAATTAAAATTAATTAAAATTAATTAAAATTAATTAAAATTAATTAAAATTAATTAAAATTAATTAAAATTAATTAAAATTAATTAAAATTATTTAAAATTAATTAAAATTAATGAAAATTAATTAAAATTAATTAAAATTAATTAAAATTAATTAAAATTAATTAAAATTAATTAAAATTAATTAAAATTAATTAAAATTAATTAAAATTAATTAAAATTAATTAAAATTATTTAAAATTATTTAAAATTAATTAAAATTAATTAAAATTAATTAAAATTAATTAAAATTAATTAAAATTAATTAAAATTAATTAAAATTAATTAAAATTAATTAAAATTAATTAAAATTAATTAAAATTAATTAAAATTACTTAAAATTACTTAAAATTAATTAAAATTAATTAAAATTAATTAAAATTAATTAAAATTAATTAAAATTAATTAAAATTAATTAAAATTAATTAAAATTAATTAAAATTAATTAAAATTAATTAAAATTAATTAAAATTAATTAAAATTAATTAAAATTAATTAAAATTAATTAAAATTAATTAAAATTAATTAAAATTAATTAAAATTAATTAAAATTAATTAAAATTAATTAAAATTAATTAAAATTAATTAAAATTAATTAAAATTAATTAAAATTAATTAAAATTAATTAAAATTAATTAAAATTAATTAAAATTAATTAAAATTAATTAAAATTAATTAAAATTAATTAAAATTAATTAAAATTAATTAAAATTAATTAAAATTAATTAAAATTAATTAAAATTAAGTAAAATTAATTAAAATTAATTAAAATTAATTAAAAATTAATTAAAATTAATTAAAATTAAGTAAAATTAAGTAAAATTAATTAAAATTAATTAAAATTAATTAAAATTAATTAAAATTAATTAAAATTAATTAAAATTAATTAAAATTAATTAAAATTAATTAAAATTAATTAAAATTAATTCAAATTAATTAAAATTAATTCAAATTCAAATTAATTAAAATTAATTAAAATTAATTAAAATTAATTAAAATTAATTAAAATTAATTCAAATTAATTAAAATTAATTAAAATTAATTAAAATTAATTAAAATTAATTAAAATTAATTAAAATTAATTAAAATTAATTAAAATTAATTAAAATTCATTAAAATTAATTAAAATTAATTAAAATTAATTAAAATTAATTAAAATTAATTAAAATTAATTAAAATTAATTAAAATTAATTAAAATTAATTAAAATTAATTAAAATTAATTAAAATTAATTAAAATTAATTAAAATTAATTAAAATTAATTAAAATTAATTAAAATTAATTAAAATTAATTAAAATTAATTAAAATTAGTTAAAATTAATTAAAATTAATTAAAATTAATTAAAATTAATTAAAATTAATTAAAATTAATTAAAATTAATTAAAATTAATTAAAATTAATTAAAATTAATTAAAATTAATTCAAATTAATTAAAATTAATTAAAATTAATTAAAATTAATTAAAATTAATTAAAATTAATTCAAATTAATTAAAATTAATTAAAATTAATTAAAATTAATTAAAATTAATTAAAATTAATTAAAATTAATTCAAATTAATTAAAATTAATTAAAATTAATTAAAATTAATTAAAATTAATTAAAATTAATTAAAATTAATTAAAATTAATTAAAATTAATTAAAATTAATTAAAATTAATTAAAATTAATTAAAATTAATTAAAATTAATTAAAATTAATTAAAATTAATTAAAATTAATTAAAATTAATTAAAATCAATTAAAATCAATTCAAATTATTCAAAATCAATTCAAATTAATTGAAATTAATTCAAATTATTCAAAATCAATTCAAATTAATTGAAATTAATTCAAATTAATGAAAAAGAATTAAAATTAATTAAAATCAATTCAAATTGATTAAAATTGATTAAAATTGATTCAAATTAATTAAAATTAATTAAAATTAATTAAAATTAATTAAAATTAATTAAAATTCATTAAAATTAATTAAAATTAATTAAAATTAATTAAAATTAATTAAAATTAATTAAAATTAATTAAAATTAATTAAAATTAATTAAAATTAATTAAAATTAATTAAAATTAATTAAAATTAATTAAAATTAATTAAAATTAATTAAAATTAATTAAAATTAATTAAAATTAATTAAAATTAATTAAAATTAATTAAAATTAGTTAAAATTAATTAAAATTAATTAAAATTAATTAAAATTAATTAAAATTAATTAAAATTAATTAAAATTAATTAAAATTAATTAAAATTAGTTAAAATTAATTAAAATTAATTAAAATTAATTAAAATTAATTAAAATTAATTAAAATTAATTAAAATTAATTAAAATTAATTAAAATTAATTAAAATTAATTAAAATTAATTAAAATTAATTAAAATTAATTAAAATTAATTAAAATTAATTAAAATTAATTCAAATTAATTAAAATTAATTAAAATTAATTAAAATTAATTAAAATTAATTCAAATTAATTAAAATTAATTAAAATTAATTAAAATTAATTAAAATTAATTAAAATTAATTAAAATTAATTAAAATTAATTAAAATTAATTAAAATTAATTAAAATTAATTAAAATTAATTAAAATTAATTAAAATTAATTAAAATTAATTCAAATTAATTAAAATTAATTAAAATTAATTCAAATTAATTAAAATTAATTAAAATTAATTAAAATTAATTAAAATTAATTAAAATTAATTAAAATTAATTAAAATTAATTAAAATTAATTAAAATTAATTAAAATTAATTAAAATTAATTAAAATTAATTAAAATTAATTAAAATTAATTAAAATTAATTAAAATTAATCAAAATTAATTAAAATTAATTAAAATTAATTAAAATCAATTAAAATCAATTCAAATTATTCAAAATCAATTCAAATTACTTGAAATTAATTCAAATTAATGAAAAAGAATTAAAATTAATTAAAATCAATTCAAATTGATTAAAATTGATTAAAATTGATTCAAATTAATTAAAATTAATTAAAATTAATTAAAATTAATTAAAATTAATTAAAATTAATTAAAATTAATTAAAATTAATTAAATTTAATTAAAATTAATTAAAATTAATTAAAATTAATTAAAATTAATTAAAATTAATTAAAATTAATTAAAATTAATTAAAATTAATTAAAATTAATTAAAATTAATTAAAATTAATTAAAATTAATTAAAATTATTTAAAATTAATTAAAATTAATTAAAATTAATTAAAATTACTTAAAATTAATTAAAATTAATTAAAATTAATTAAAATTAATTAAAATTAATTAAAATTAATTAAAATTAATTAAAATTAATTAAAATTATTTAAAATTAATTAAAATTAATTAAAATTAATTAAAATTAATTAAAATTAATTAAAATTAATTAAAATTAATTAAAATTAATTAAAATTAATTAAAATTCATTAAAATTAATTAAAATTAATTAAAATTAATTAAAATTATTTAAAATTAATTAAAATTCATTAAAATTAATTAAAATTAATTAAAATTATTTAAAATTAATTAAAATTAATTAAAATTAATTAAAATTATTTAAAATTAATTAAAATTAATTAAAATTATTTAAAATTAATTAAAATTAATTAAAATTAATTAAAATTAATTAAAATTACTTAAAATTAATTAAAATTAATTAAAATTCATTAAAATTAATTAAAATTATTTAAAATTAATTAAAATTAATTAAAATTAATTAAAATTAATTAAAATTACTTAAAATTAATTAAAATTAATTAAAATTAATTAAAATTAATTAAAATTAATTAAAATTAATTAAAATTAATTAAAATTAATTAAAATTAATTAAAATTAATTAAAATTAATTAAAATTAATTAAAATTAATTAAAATTAATTAAAATTAATTAAAATTAATTAAAATTAATTAAAATTAATTAAAATTAATTAAAATTAATTAAAATTAATTAAAATTAATTAAAATTAATCAAAATTAATTAAAATTAATTATAATTAATTTTAATTAATTAAAATTAATTTCAAAATTAATTCAAATTAATTCAAATTAATTAAAATGGATTCAAAAAATTAATTAGAATTAATTAAAATTAATTAAAATTAGTTAAAATTAATTCAAATTAATTAAAATGAATTCAAATTAATTCAAATTAATTCAAATTAATTCAAATTAATTCAAATTAATTCAAATTAATTAAAATTAATCAAAATTAATCAAAATTAATTCAAATTAATTCAAATTAATTCAAATTAATTAAAATTAATTCAAATTAATTCAAATTAATTAAAATTAATTCAAATTAATTCAAATTAATTAAAATTAATTCAAATTAATTCAAATTAATTAAAATTAATTCAAATTAATTCAAATTAATTAAAATTAATTCAAATTAATTCAAACTAATTAAAATTAATTAAAATTAATTAAAATTAATTCAAAACAATTCAAATTAATTAAAATCAATTAAAATTAATTCAAATTAATTCAAATTAATTAAAATCAATTAAAATTAATCAAATTAATTAAAATTAGTTAAAATTAATCAAAATTAGTTAAAATTACTTAAAATTAATTCAAATTAATTAAAATTAATTAAAATTAATTCAAATTAATTAAAATTAGTTTTATTCTCAAAATCAATTGTATTACAAATGAATCAAATAAAGAATAATTGATTATAATCAGTATTAACTAATTATCATCAATAAAAATTGATTGGAATCAAACTTAATTGATTAACACCAACATTCATTGATTATAATCAGACTAAATTAATTAAACTCAATATTTATTTATTATATACATTATTAATTAATTAAAATTAATAGTAATTGATTGTAATAAAACTGAATTAATTATAATGAAGATTAATTAAATAAATTAAAATGAATGGAAATCAATTTAATCTGAATTAATTTGATTCATATTATTTCTCAAAATTGATTCAAATTAACTGAAATAAGTAATTGAATTTTGAATTTGGTAATTTTATTATCTTGATTATTTCTATTATGTTTATTATTGCTTCTTTGTTTATTTCTATTTTTTGATGTGGATTATTGATGATTCATTTATTATTCATTTAATTCTTTTTCTTTATTGTATATTATGCAGTTTTTATGTTTTATTTATTTATTAATTTATCAGTTTTTATTGTTCTTTAGTCATTTCTGAATACTTATAATTGATTCAGTGAGATTTTATGAATTAATCTATAACTTATATGATTGACTAGTTATTTAGGTATTATCCTTTTATTTCTCATTGTCTTTTGTTTTGTTCTTTTATTTTTTGATGTATTCATTGTTCATTTACCATTGTATTTCAATCATTTATGTTCCATTTGATATTGTTTATACCTGATGAATGACTTATTTTTTTGGTTTTAATTGTTTATAATTCATTATTCATGATTCATCTTTGATGATTCATGTTTTTCTATTCTTATTATTCATTTGATTGATTTGTTTTCAGCTTTCATTATTTAATATTCTTTTTTAATTTTTTATATTATATTATTTATCTAATATTCATGTATTGATGAGGATTCATTTTCAATTAACTCTTTGGGTAACTTAATTATCACAATCTATTATTCATTGAATTTGTTATTTTTTTATGTGTTACTTATTATTTATTTCTTATGAATTATTCATTACTTATTGAATTTTTTATTTTGTATATTTACTTTTATTATTTCTTTTTTCATTATAAATCTATGAGTTATTTGAATTTTAAATTATTTTCAATTTTTAATATTTACTTTTTTTAATGATAAATATATCATTTGTTTAATATTTAATATTCTATTATTCATTGTTATCCTTTATTCTTTATATTTTTTTATTATGCATTATTCTGCAGCTTTGTTGTGCATACGCCTTATTATTTAGGGTGTTGGTAAACACACGTAAGATTTTAGTAAAAACACGTAAGCCCTTACGTGTTTTTACCAATTTATGGTAAAAACACGTAATTATATGTTAGAAAGACATAAGGGGTGGTTTTTAAATGAAATATGCCTATTTATGGCATGTTTAAGGCCATTAATGGCATTAACAATTCCATTGATGGAATTAATAATGCCATTTATTGCATTTATAATGCCATTTATGGCATTGTTAAGGCCACAAATGACATTAACAATGCCATTTATGGAAATTTTAAGGCTATAAATGACATTAACAATGCCATGAATGGCATTTTTAAGGCCATTAATGCCATTTATGGAATTATTAATGTCATTTATAGCCTTACCAACTCCATAAATGGCATTTTTAATGGCATTTATAGCCTTAAAAATTCCATAAATGGCATTGTTATTGTCATTTTTGGCCTTAACATTTTTAGTAAAAACACGTAAGCCCTTATGTGTTTTTACTAAAATCTTACGTGTGTTTACCAACACCCATTATTTATCACTACATTAGGGTATGTAGCTTTTTTTATAATCTCCGATTTAACATAATCAATAAATGCGCGAAAACCAAAGCCAGCTTGTCACATTTGGTATTCAAACCATCTCAGCTTTCAATTTGTGTCAGAAGGATCTCTTACTAAGCATTCCTCTTCTTCCTGAATTCTTTAGATTTTGCCGCATGGTCTGACTCCATTACCCATATTTATGCCAGTGACGACTGTGAGTAAATGTGTTAATCATCACTCAATTCTTGAAAGTAACTCGGATTTTATTCTCTTTATTCTGACTTTAGCAAGCTTCCATAAAAGGTCTTAGTTTGTTGGTGCTTTTTCAGCTCTCAATCAATCCGGGACCTGACTCTACATTCAATGTCAAGTTTTGGATCATTTCAAATAGTTAATCTTTTTTTGATGAATGGCTTGGCTTCAAAGTACTTAGAAAAGTAGCTCTTCATGTTTCTGAAGTGGCTGCATCTGTAGATTCTGGCGGATCTTGTGTGGTTAACCCCAATTCACAACCTTAGCAACAACTTCAACCTGTAAACTTATTCTCTTTAGTTGGAAATCTCAATTAACCATCAAATATACACAATTTTTCAAATGAAACTTTAGATGCTTCATAACAACTAGGCTCACAGTTGACCAATGCTCGCAGTAGTCTAATATAAACAGCAGTACTCAATTACTCCACATCAGCTAGCACTGGGACCAAACAACTTTTCTTTTTGCCAGACCATACTCAAGGTCTTGCTATAGTGCCACAGCAAACAGACGGTGGCAATTTGGAAAATCTACCATCTCAACAGAGTCAAACAAGGCCAAATCTAGTAGGAAATACCATTAACACCAAATCACTATTATCATCCAGTAATACCCCGTTGGAAAACCAAAAAATTCTCAATTACTCTTCCAATCAAACGCTTCAGTCCATTAATAGTCAATCAACCACTGATCCACTGAATTCAGTCAGCTTTTCTGGTGACAATAGTATTACTCTTAAATGAAAAGCTGTTTATGAATGGACGTTCAATGAACTTATGGATGCTAGCGGGTTTTCAATTACTATTAATCCTTCTAGTAATGAACCCACAAATATGAAAATTGATTTTGAACAAACATTCAATGGTGGGCTTAAAGATAATGTAGCTGGTACTAATATTTTAAATAAATCCAATACAATTCATAACTTTTGATATTGGAATTCACATTTATTAAGAAATTGTGGGGGTTCTCAAATGGTTTAATTGTATGTTTTGTTACCTTTCCTCATCTTTTTATAATATGTATGAATCGTAAACTAATTCATTGTCCTATTCTAAACTCATACATCACTATTTGGGCACTGTGATTTATTTTGATCTGCTACATCTGCAGTTGCTGGAAAACAACTTGAAGATTACCAAACTTTGGCTTATTACAATATTCCAAGGAATTCCACCCTACATATTGTTTTTTTGACTGCATGGTGGCCTCATTGAGCCTTCTCGTAAAGCCCTTGCCTCAACATACAACTGTGAAAAGATGATTTTCTTAAAATGATATGTTAGTTGTATAATTAGCCCTTTTAAGTTAATTCCAATCTTTGTCAAGTCATGGTGGGGGCCCACACCATGACTAGTTTTTGTATTTATTTATAATTGTTAGCTTTGGGGGAATTGCTTCCCAATTTTTGTAAATCACCACTAAAAATGGATTAATCGATAAATAAACAAATCAAAAAGATGTTTTTATTTATTTATTATAAGACATAAATAAAGAATAAATCTACAAATATTGACAAGCTGACTAATAAACAAATAAGGAACTAAAAAATTCAACAAAAAAATGTTAAATTGATAACTAATATTCAATAAAACATTAAAAATCTTAATGAATAAAGAATAAAGATTTGAAATTATATAAATATATTATACATAATAAATTAATAAGATAATTAATTGAAAATAGATAAATAAGACATTAAGAATGAAGAGATAATAAATCAATAAGTAATAACAAAGGGTTTGAAATACAAATTCATCATACATTAGAAATAACAAATAAATATGGAAAACCTGAAGCAGCAAACTAACTAATAAAGATTAAAAATAAACAAATATTCAAAAAAATAAAAAGTAAGAAATAAATAAATGATAAAAGCTAAAAAATACATTTTCATTAAGCTTAACAAGTTCTAATTAGTTATAATTACTTTTCATCAGTTTCAATTTCATTAAATTCAAATTAATTTTGATGATTTTTGATGTTTTTAATTCTTTTAATTTCATTTTTTTGAACTGTTGAATAAAGAATAAAGAATTGAAATTATATAAATATATGATATATAATAAATTAATAAGATGATTAATTTAAAATAGATAAATAAGACATTAATAATGAAGAGATAATAAATTGATGAGGCATAACAAAGAGTTTGAAATACAAATTAATCATATACTATAAATAATAAATAAATATGGAGAACCAAAAGCAGAAAATTAACTAATAAAGATTAAAAATACACAAATAATCAAAAAAAACTAAATAATTTGCTGTCAAAAACTCACAATTATATTTTTGAAATAAATGATCCTTTCTGTTCAAATTCTATTTTTGAAATCAATGATTAACACTAATATTTTAGCTTGATTGCCTCTGTTTTCAAGATTATAATGGTGGAGAATATTTATTTTTATATAATTTTGGTTTTCATAGTAGGAACCTGAATTTTTCTTAGGTGTATTTCCTTGCAATGCTGTATGGCCAAAGTTCTTCATTTTGAATTTTTCATGACAATGACCATACTCTAATTTAGTCTAGTTTAATGTCATTTAATGATAATATTAAAAATTCGCTATTATATGAACTACATATAACATGATTACCTAAATTCTCACATAGAATATTTATTCTTGTAAATGAGAATATAAGATAACACATAATTTTTTGTAAAAGCATGTAAGTGATATCTTTTTTTTAAACAAATACTCATGTTTTGAGGAATTTATCAATTTTGTTTACCCATATTTACTCCATTGTGTTTTTTAGTATTGTTTTTTGCAAAATTTCTCTGACAATTTCTTTCAAAAACCTTACCACTTATGAATTTCCTCATTATTTTTAAAAAATGAATTCAATCTTAATAATAAAAAACAAGAAGCCTATTTTTTTGTGAAACTTGTTGGGTTGAATAATCTTTACAATTCCATAAATCACCAGAATTGCATGAAAAATGCCATAAATGGCATGATTGGCATAAATAATTCCATAAGTAACATAAATGGCATCAACAATTCCATAAGTAACATAAATGGTATCATCAATGATATGAATGAAGTTAATGGAATCAAAAAATGCATAAATAAAATTAATGGCATGAAGGGAATTAATAATAAAATAAATTGCATTCACAGCACCATTTATGGGATAAGAATTCCATTTATTTGATCAACAAGGGGCCCATAGTATTTTTTATTTGTATTTAATAGCTTGTGGCAAAAAAACTTAAGGGCTAATGGGTTTTTCATGGTTTTACCAAAGGCCCAAAAGGGTTAATTATATATAAATGAAGGTGTTCATGAAAATTCAAAATTCGCTTTCAAATATTTGATTTCAAATATTTGAAGGTAGGTGAAATTCGATTCTGAATATTCAGTCATGATGGAAATTTGATATTGAATATTTGATGACCCTTAAAATTTGACAAATTTTTGAAAATCTATGCTTTGATAAAAAAACTAATAATAGATAAAAGAGATATAGAATTTTAGAGAAAACTTACTTATAATATAAATTTAATACAACAAGTAAAATACAACAGTTATTATATTAAGTAATTATTATAAGTTCAAAACATGCCAAAAATCAATATTTTCAATGATAAAACAACTTTGAATTATTAAAGAGTTCTTTAGAGGAATTTGTGGATCTTAAAAGATATTTTAAAGGCAATAATTTTATAAAATAAAATATATTATAGGTGATTAAAACAATAACCTAATTTCTATGAGTTCAATTCTTTAATTTAAGATTTATAAAGAATAAAGTACTTAAGAAATATTTTAATAATAAGATTTTATATATAATGAAACTTTACCTGTTTAAATGTCTAATATGATTGGATTGATAATTGATGATGGACAAAAACAGTGGTTAAAAGACTTTTTTTATGTCTTCAAAGCAGCTCTCATGATTCATAATGGATATAGAGGGCGTTCTCAGGTCAAAACTGAAAAGCCCTTTTTTAAAAAAAGGTTCTTAGCTTAAGGTAACTTATTTCTAATTCCAATTTAAGCTTACCAGTGTTATTCTTAACTCCAAGTAGCTTTAATCCTAATTTAAGTTAATTATTTTAAGTTTTAATATGAAGTAAGTTTATTTAAATTAAAGTTCATCACATGAACAACTTAAAAATAGAGTTCCAAGCAGAAATCTCTTAAGCTGAATTTTTAATTAATTTTTAAAGAAATCTGAATTTTCTTTAAGTATAACTAAAAGAGTAACTTTCCAGGCTAATTAACCAGGAAATTCTTTTTAAAAAATACTTATAATTGAATTTATATATAGATGATATTGAATTGCAAGCTGTGTGAAGTTCTCAAGCAAATCCATTAGGAATTGGATTTTTAATGAATTTTTGAAGTTATTACTATTTTTTGACATAAAATAGCAATACACACTAAACCTTAACTTTTGATAAGGTTTTAATGCTTGGAACCTGAAGGGTTTAAGCTTATTTAAGCTTAGAAAGGTCTCAAAAATTTAATTTAAAGCCTGCATATTGGGATTTACCCTTTGGCAGCTTGATATTCCTGTCCAAATTGGGATAAAACCAGTTTAAACTTTAAGTTTGGATCAAAGTCTAATCTTAAAGTTTAAATAAGGTTGAAAATCCTCCAATACAGGTGGAAAACCTTGATTGAATTGTTTCAGATCCAAAACGTTGGGTACCCCAGTTCTGTTTGGTCTTTTTCCTTTGTACCACCTTTTTTTGTGGATTTTTCCCTTTTATTTATTTAAAGCCATACTATGGCCTTAAACACTTTTAAATTGAGATCACACAGGATTTACATTCTGTATGAAAAATCCTTAGCCAATTCAGTAAATATACACAACACCTCAATTTTAACTAAAATTTTGGTAAGTTTTCATAAACCTTATGCAAGTTTAAATTTAAGCTTATTCAAACTTAAATTTGACAATTTTAAAAAAGTGTTAAAAAAGTTACATTAGTACTGTGAGATTCTTAAATCTTACAGTAACATAAGAAATAAGCCTTTTTGGGTATAACACCCTATGGGTGTACCCTAGGTTATTTTTGGTGTAGAATCTAAAAACGACATAATATTTATAACTTTGTTTATCCAAAAAAAGTTATACTTATTTTTTGTTATTTTTTATTTTGAATTCAATTGAAAAGTCTGTTGAAGACTAAACCAGCTGTATATAAAATCATTTGTGGCCTTATGGGTATGTTATACATACCTCACAGGCTCACATTCCCCACCACCAAAAAAGTATTGTACCACAATTTTCTTTTAGTAGTATATTCCCAAATTAATTGGGGGGTATCATCCACTGTCCAACCTCTTTAGTTATACTTTCAAGTATGTAAAGCACACAATTCAGATTTTTCATTGAGGAATTGGTTTTCTCTCATGTCTGAATCTTCTTGGAAACCTTTGGGAATCAGGTATTTTTTTGCTACAATCCATTCATCTTCCTATTGTGGATTTCTATACCTGACCAAGTATTCTCTTTCATCTTTTCCCCTAAGTCTTCTTTCTTTCAAGACTTTTAGTACTTTTTTCTCTTCACTACATTCAAGTGGAGGTACTTCTAAGGATGTTTCATTTCTCAAATGAAATAATTCCTTATCACTTGAAGTGTAATTCTTTACCAGACTAACAGTGTGAGCCTTTGAGATATGACCACATACCCAATAAGGTCACAAAAAAGATTTAGAATAATTATACCTTTAATATAATTATATTAAAATTACTTATAATAATTATACATTAAAAATAATTACTTAAATATACAAAAATACCATAAATTGGTACAAAAATTGTTTTAACTTAAAACCCAATGAATCAACATGTAAAATAAATCATACCATTGGATTCCCCATGGTAAAATACACATATACCATTCTTATAGCATATCTGTAAACTCAATATTTAATGAGTTATAAGGTATAATACCTTATAAAAACCATAAAACCTTATTTATCTCAAGAACTAATGAAACAACATGTAAAGTAAATTGGACCGATGGATTCCCCACAAAACTACACACATAAAACAATTAATAAGCTAGTTTCCAAAGTTAATACTTAAGGAATTAACCTGAATATATGCACTTTTTTGGTCAATGCATATATTCAAGGATCATAGCTAATATCTCCTAAAATATACATGATAGAATGATGAACCAAAAATAAAGTTATGACGTAATTACCGTAAGAACACAGATATGAACTTTATTTTACAAATTATAAACAAGGTTGAAACCTATGATGAAATATTGACAAAAATCAACAGAGCTGTTGACCACTTTGTTGTGAAAGTGTTCCAAACTTAAAACAAAGTATACAATTGGATTCTACTAGTTCATTCGTGAAGAATGATGTAATTTTTATTATTAAATTCAGGGTATAACCCCCTGAAATCAAGGTTTGAAGTTTAAAATATTGAATTTCAACAGAAAAGATGAGTTACAAGAAAAATCATCAAAATTAGAGTTTTGATGATGTAATGAAAAGCTCTTGGCAGCATAATATGGTTATGCCAGGATATCAGAATTCACTTTTTGAATTGCTGTAGCGTGAAAATCTTAAAAGTTATTGAGGATCAAAGTTTGAGCTTAATTGTAGCAGTTATGATCACTCACAGTAACCTTAAATTAAGCTTAACAGTCTTAAGAGTGATAAAATTGGTGAATACTATTAGTTTATGATTAAAACTAATAAAATCCACGAAATTTGGGGTTCTGCCAAGCCTCTGATGTCATCAAACTTAGAGCTATAGTGATAACTCTAAATAATGGTGTAATAATGATGTAATATGGTTTGATCATGATGTAATCATCATCAAACCTTAAAATATTGATCAATTCCAGTGGATATGATCAGTACACGTCTACTAGAAGCCTGTTGGACTCTAGGAGGGAGGTATTTACTATAAATAGAGCTCTTTTTACTCTATTTTCCCCTCAGACGCATCGAAAACATTAAATCAATTAAATCAAAGGTAATTTCTTTATTCTTTATATATAAAACTATTATATTATTAAAGACCAAAGACCACCTTATTATAATCATCTATTCTGACGTGATTAAATCATTTATTTAATTTTTTTTGTTAAAAATCTCTCTAAAACTCATTTCCATGTAAAAATCCAGAATAATTTGTAATTTTCTTTATTTTTATTGTAAATACAATTTGAAAAGGTTTTATTTATATTTTTTGGCGTAAAATATTTCAAAATTATTATATTAAGTGTTAAAAGTAGGTTATTTTCTCTTATTATAATAATTTCTCTATTATTACTCTCTTAATAATTCTCTAATTAATATAAATAGTATTTATATTAATTCATAACTTTAATATTAGTAATATTATTGTTATTAATTGTTTTTTATTAATAAAAAGCAATTTTTTACGCCTTTATTATTTGTTGGTAACAATAATAAAGAGCTTTTTAAATATACTAATTATTTTATATTAATATATTTATTTATTATATTATATTTTCATAATATAAATTATATTATTATATTTATTTAATAATATAATTATTTTACGCCATAATAATAATAATTATTTATTATTATTATATTTTTAATCTTATTTATTCAATTCATAAGGACATTCAGAGTACAATAAGTAATAAATTAGTAAATTTTACTTATTGTTTCATAGTCAAACCTTACATTTGGGGGCCTGGCCATGATATTTACTTAAAAGACCTTTAAAAAGATTCTAATTGGGTTTATCCAATAATAAATTATATTTATAATCATAAAGTTATATAATAATTTTATATTTTATTAATTTTAAAAGCTATTGAGGCATTTGGAAAGCAATTGTACTGTCTTACACGTGGTTTTTCACATCCTTAGACTTGCAAGAACTTTCTTTGAGTGACTCTAGTGATTAAAAAATATATTATATAAATTAAAAATAATTTTTATTATAATTTAATTTTATAAAGAATCATATTAATTTTTATTTTATTCCTTAAAAATAAAAAATATAAAAAATATTAAAAAATATTAAAAAATATTAAAAAACAATAAAAAAAAGTTATTTCTATTCATTTTTATTCATTTTTATTTCTTAAAGATATTAAAGCAATTTCTACGTGGAAAATTGCCATATCTTACCAAAAATAACACTTCTTATAAAAAGACTTATATTTATTTGTCTTTTTTAGTGTTTGAAGATAACCCAACAGAAGACAACCAAACTACTGTTGAGAGATTGGTGGAAGAAACTTGTCAAAGTTCTCCAACACCAGTTATCACCAAAAGAAAGAAAGCTAAGAAATTAGACTTTCCAGGACCCACCATTCAAGATTCTGAAGGTGAGCACCTCTTTTATAATTGCCATAAAAAGAATTTTTATCCTAAAATACTTTTATTTCTTATTTTCTTAAATTATGACTACCAGAAGAGGTTCCCAATACTCCATCCAATCAGATGGAGCTGGACTCAGAGGTAGAACTGATCCCTCAAAAGGGAAAAGAAAGGGCAATATCCCCAGTGGAACAGAATCCACACAAGGAAGTGCCTTATCCCAAAGGCAAGTCCCAGAAATGCCCATGATATCTGAACCTGAATTGGAGCTAAGTATGAGTAACTCAAATAGGTACAAATCACATTCAGAGGGCTCAAATAGACATCTACATGAGCCAGTACAAGCAGTATTACACAGTGTACAAGGACAAAGATTGGGAAATGCTGCCTCAAATACACCAAGGAGTGATGAACTCCTGGCACATCCTGAAAAAGTTCCTCAAAGAGGAGGAGATAGTGAAATACTCCAATGGATGGAATTCACTGTCATCCAAACCTCAAATCAAAAAAATCAAGGATTACCACGCCAAAAAGAGGGAGGCAACCAAGGAAGAAGCCCCAGTAGCTTCTACCAGCAAGCCTCAAGCCAGCCCACTTCCCCAAGAAGGGAAGAAGAACAAGAAAAAGCATCGGAGGAAACCATATTCCCCAAGTTACAGGATCCCAAGAATCCAAAAGGATGCCATGGACAATGTTTTCAACATGGCCAGAACCTTGATGGAATTCAAGGACAAGGAAGAGCAAAGAATGAGACAACCTCATTTCCCAAAGAAATAACCTTGTCCAAAGATGTTGTAAATACTTTAACAGAAATTAAAAATAGTATATTACCTCTAAAAGAAATTAAAGATAGTTTATTATCACTACAAGAAATAAATAACAATTTATCTTCTTTAACAAAAATTGTTGTGCAAAACAAGAAAGAAATTGACAACATTAAGTTTATTGTTGAAAATAATAAACCAAAGAATTTAATTGACAATACTCAAAAATTAATACAAGGACAACAAGAATTGTATAAATACATAAAAGATCTCAAAGACAAGACTTTGACAATCAATTATGATGTGAGTATTGACAATCTTACAGTAAAATTAAATAAATTAAGTATTTCTGTAGAAAAATTTGAAGAAAAGACTTCATCACACCAAAAATTACTTTTGGACCATGTGGAAAAAAGTGATGAAGCAAGAATGCATCTGAAAGATGATATTCAGAGTGAAATAAGGCTTATTACTGAAAAAATGGATAAAATTAATGAGGCTAATTTAAATATGCCAAAGTTATCAACTCCATTTTCTCATATAAGAAGCCCTGTTAAAACAAAAGAGGAATTATCAAATCCTTTCATAACAGACTTGAGTCACCAATATAATAACAAAGTCTTAATGAAGGAAGCACCTCAATTGAAGGAATGGCCAACATTCACAGGAGAAGGTGAATATGACCACATGTCATTTATTAAAACAATTGACATGTTACAAGAAGACTATGCCATACCAGATGAATTAATCACTGCAAGATTACATTCATTGTTTGAGAAATCTGCAAAAAGATGGTATTATGGCATAAGACAAACAAATGGTAAAAATACCTGGTCTTGGTGGAAACAAGAAATAATCACCAAGTGGGCAAATGATGCCTGGAGGTATAAGATAGAAAATGCATTTGAAAACTCTTTCTTTGACCCAGAGAAAGACAAACCTTTAACTTGGTTCTTGAAACAAGTTGAAAGGCTTAATGCACTGTACCCAGAAATGTCACAAAAGATGGTGCACATGAAAATACTTAAAAAATGTGGAGGGGAACTAGAACATGCCCTAAGAAGCAGATGTATAGAACCATGCTCCACAGAAGAGTATATAAATTCACTAGAAGATATAGTGACAAGAACAAAAATTGGCAGGACTTGGAAAAAATTGGACATTAAAAGCCCAAATAAACCATTTATCAAAAAAGATAAATCAAAAGAAGCCTTTAAGCCCAATACATCCAACAATAATGAGCAAAGAAAATGCCATAAATGTGGAGGTATTGGACACTTAGCCAATAATTGCCTTAAAAAAGCAAAGATTAATGAAATTGTGGAAAAAGAAAACCACAATGACAAAGAAGAGGAATCTGACTCTGAAAAAGAGACAGAAGAGTCAGAAAGCTCTGAAAGTGATGAAATCAATATAATTAATGCACAAATTAATAATATTGATATAATTTATAAAGTACTGGATGTTAATTCAAACTTACCACAAGTTGGAACATCTGACACAAACCTGACAAACATACAAGATGCCAAAATGTATAGAACCAAACCTGCAAGAGGAATGGGATATACAGCTGGAAAATCAAGTATAAGTATTGTTATGGTTGATAACCAAGAAGGAAAAGTTAACTTGGATACAGGAGCATATTGCACTTGTGTTGGCAAAAATTATTTAAAAACCATTGTCCAAAACTGGCAAGAAAAACTTATGCCAATACAAGGTGTCAAATTTAGTAGTTCAAGTGAGAGCATGAAGCCCCTTGAAATAATTGATTTAACACTAATTTTTCCTCATCCCTCACAATTTGTCAGAATTAAAGTAGAGTTTGTAGTAATGGACAGCTGTACTAGTAATCATTTCATACTTGGGAATGACTACTTATCAATCTATGGTGTAGATATCTCCAACCAAAAAGACAGATGTTTTACCATAGGAGATAACAAAAGACAAAAGTTTGGCTTCTTAAATAACAAAAAACAAATCACAGTCATTAAGAAGGAAGAAAAAATTCCAGAAAAAGAACTTTTTATATCTGAACAACTTAAAGAGGCAGAATTCAATCAAGAATTAACAGAAAAAATGAAAGAAAAATTGATTGACCTCTTATTTATGTATAAAAATGCCTTTGCAACTGACAAAGAGCCACTAGGAGCCATAATTGGACATGAAGTGGATATAATTCTTAATGTAGAAAAGCCTTACCCACCTTTATTAAGAAGACCTGCTTATCCAGCCAGTCCAAGAGCTAGAGAAGCCTTAGAGGTGCACATTAAAGAATTAATGGACCTTGGAGTATTAAGAAAGGTTGGACATAATGAACAAGTAGAAGTTACTACACCTGTCATTATAGCTTGGCATAATGGAAAATCAAGGATGGTAGGAGAATTCAGAGCCCTGAACACCTATACCATTCCAGACAGATATCCAATACCAAGAATCCATGAGACATTGACCCAATTGTCACAAGCTAAGTTCATCACAGCTATGGATGCTCTTAAGGGTTTTCATCAAAATGTTTTAACAGACAATGCCAAGAAACTACTAAGAATAATAGTCCATTGTGGAATTTTTGGATACTTAAGAATGCCATTTGGGATAAAAAATGCACCTTCCCATTATCAAAGAATGATGAATACCATATTCCCTGAAGAATTATCAGAAGGATGGTTAATTATCTATATTGATGATATCATAGTTTGCTCAGAAACTTGGGAAAATCACCTTACAAGACTAGAAAGGGTACTACAAAAAATGGTCCAAGTGAATATGAAAATTTCCTTGAAAAAGTGTCATTTTGCATATAGTGAATTAAAAGCACTAGGACATGTTGTATCTGGACTTAGTCTAGGCATAGACAAAAATAAAGTAGCAGCAGTACTACTCAAACCAATGCCTCAAACCAAAAAAGAAATGCAATAATTTTTAGGATTTGCTGGTTACTACAGACAGAATATAAAGGACTTTGCAAAAATTGCCAAATCCTTATATAAATTATGTGACCAACAAACAGTTTATGAAATGACTGAAGAAAGGGTCAAGGCATATGAAGAATTGAAAAATTCACTAACAAATTCCCCATTTCTTCTAATGCCAGATTGGAAACTACCTATCAAACTATATATTGATGCTTGTGGAGAAGGATTAGGTGCTGCACTTCACCAAACACAAATTATCAATGATAAACCAGTGGAAGGACCAATTTGTTTCATTTCAAGGCAAATAAAGCCAACAGAAGCAAGGTATGGAGCAAGCCAAATGGAATGCTTATGCCTAGTGTGGGCTTTAGAAAAACTGCACTATTATTTGGATGGCACAGTATTTGATGTAATCACAGACTGTAATGCTCTGAAATCACTATTAAATATGAAGACTCCAAATAGACATATGCTGAGATGGAAAATTGCTATCCAAGAATATAGAGGAAATATGACTATTGTACATAAATCTGGAAATATTCATAAAACTGCAGATGGTCTTAGCAGATGGGCTTTAGCAAATACCACTGACAATCCAGCATGGGTACCACAAGAAGAGCACCATATAGAAGGAATATGTGTCACAGACATAGGCACAGAATTCTTTAACCAAGTTAAAGAAAGCTATAAGACAGACAAAAATTGCCATATCTTAAGCCAACTTCTAATGAAATACTGCAAAGATCCATCACTTTCATCAAAACTAGATGAAATATGGAAAAAGCCATATGATGAAGGAAGATTCCACCTCCTTGATGGAATCCTTTACCATAGAACAAAACACACATGTGTTATGGCCTTAACAGATAGAACACTAATAAACACTATTTTACATGAGTGTCATGATAGTGTTGTATCTGGACATCTCTCAGAAGATAGGACACTAGAGAGGGTGAAAACCTGCTCTTGGTGGCCAAATTGGAAGAAAAATGTTTCAGAGTACTGCCAAACCTGTGACAGATGTCAAAAAGCCAACAGAGCCACAGGAAAGAAATTTGGAATGATGATCCAAATCCAAGAACCAAAATCCCCATGGGAAATAGTTCACATGGATTGGGTAACAGCACTACCTCCAGGAGGAGACAGGAGCTATAATGCATCTCTAGTGTTAGTTGACAGGTACAGTAAAACTCCCATGTTCTTACCATGTCATAAAGATGACACAGCTATGGATACAGCCATAATGATATGGAATAAAGTCATTAGCCACACAGGCTTATTCCAAAATATTATAAGTGACAGAGACCCAAAGTTCACTTCAGCATTATGGACAAATCTCCATAACTTATTTGGGACAAAGCTATCATTCTCAACAGCTTACCATCCCCAAACTGATGGTTTAGCAGAAATAATGATACAGACCTTAGAAGACATGATCAGAAGAGTTTGTGCTTATGGACTAGAATTCAAAGATTCTGATGGTTTCACCCATGATTGGTGTACACTAATACCAGCACTTGAACTGGCATATAAGACATCAATCCATTCTTCTACTGGCAAAACACCAGCAATGCTAGAGAAAGGTTAGAATCCAAGACTTCCTTATGATACCCTCAAAAAGGACTTAGTGGACATACATCCAACAGCAAGCAGTTTTAAGATAATGCTTGACAAAGCAAGACACCATGCAAACAGATGCATGCAAGACTCTTTCAAATATGCAAAAGAAAGATGGGACAAAAGTCATAAACCACCTGACTTCAAAATAGGAGATTTGGTATTAGTATCAACTCTTAACTTTAATAACATAAAAGGACCAAAGAAATTGAAAGATTCCTTTGCAGGACCATTTATGGTAAAAGCACTTCATGGACCCAATGCTGTACAATTGGAACTTACAGGTGATTTAATGAATAAACACCCAACTTTCCCTGTAAGTCTTATAAAACCTTACAGCTCAAGTGACAAGGAATTATTTTCACTAAGAAATAAACCCCCACTTGAAATTCCCCCTTTGGAAGAAGGAGAAGAAAAAAGAATTGTAAAAGTCCTTAAAGAAAGAAGGACAAGGAACAAAAAAGAAAGAGAATACCTTGTAAGGTATAGAAATCCAACTCAAGAAGATGAATGGCTACTTGAGAAAGATATAACAAATGCTGATAATCTACTGAGGAGGTTTAGACATGAAAGAAAACCTAAAGAATAACAAAATCAAGCATTATTGAGCTTCAGGACTGATAAAGTCTAATGAAGAGGTAGGACAGTGGATGATACCCTAATCACACATATCAGATTGTGGTACAATCTTTTTTGGTGGTAGGGAATGTGAGCCTTTGAGATATGACCACATACCCAATAAGGTCACAAAAAAGATTTAGAATAATTATACCTTTAATATAATTATATTAAAATTACTTAGAACAATTATACATTAAAAATAACTACTTGAATATACAAAAATACCATAAATTGGTACAAAAATTGGTTTAACTTAAAAACCAATGAATCAACATGTAGAATAAACTATACCATTGGATTCCCCATGGTAAAATACACATATACCATTTTTATGGCATATCTGTAAAGTCAATATTTAATGAGTTATAAGGTATAATACCTTATAAAAACCATAAAACCTTATTGATCTCAAGAAATAATGAAACAACATGTGAAATAAATTGTACCAATGGATTCCCCACGAAAGTCCACACATAAAACAATTAATAAGCTAGTTTCCAAAGTTAATACTTAAGGAATTAACCTGAATATATGCACTTTTTTGGTCAACGCATATATTCAAGGATCATAGCTAATATCTCCTAAACTATACATGATAGAATGATGAACCAAAAATAAAGTTACCACGTAATTACTGTAAGAACACAGATATGAACTTTATTTTACAAATTATAAACAAGGTTAAAACCTATGATGAAATATCGACCAAAATCAACAGAGCTGTTGACCACTTTGTTGTGAAAGTGTTCCAAACTTAAAAAAAAGTATACCGTTGGATTCTACTAGTTCATTCGTGAAGAATGATGTAATTTTTATTATTAAATACAGGGTATAACCCCCTGAAATCAAGGTTTGAAGTTTAAAATATTGAATTTCAACAGAAAAGATGAGTTACAAGAAAAATCATCAAAATTAGAGTTTTGATGATGTAATGAAAAGCTCTTGGAAGCATAATAAGGTTATGCCAGGCTATCAGAATTCACTCTTTGAATTGCTGTAGCGGGAAAATCTTAAGAGTTATTGAGGATCAAAGTTTGAGCTTAATTGGAGCAGTTATGATCACTCACAGTAACCTTAAATTAAGCTTAACAGTCTTAAGAGTGATAAAATTGGTGAATACTATTAGTTTATGATTAAAACTAATAAAATACACGAAATTTGGGGTTCTGCCAAGCCTCTGATGTCATCAAACGTAGAGTTATAGTGATAACTCTAAATAATGGTGTAATAATGATGTAATATGGTTTGATCATGATGTAATCATCATCAAACCTTAAAATATTGATCAATTCCAGTGGATATGATCAGTACACGTCTACTAGAAGCCTGTTGGACTCTAGGAGGGAGGTATTTACTATAAATAGAGCTCTTTTTACTCTATTTTCCCCTCAGACGCATCGAAAACATTAAATCAATTAAATCAAAGGTAATTTCTTTATTCTTTATATATAAAACTATTATATTATTAAAGACCAAAGACCACCTTATTATAATCATCTATTCTGACGTGATTAAATCATTTATTCAATTTTTTTTGTTAAAAATCTCTCTAAAACTCATTTCCATGTAAAAATCCAGAATAATTTGTAATTTTCTTTATTTTTATTGTAAATACAATTTGAAAAGGTTGTATTTATATTTTTTGGCGTAAAATATTTCAAAATTATTATATTAAGTGTTAAAAGTAGGTTATTTTCTCTTATTATAATAATTTCTCTATTATTACTCTCTTAATAATTCTCTAATTAATATAAATAGTATTTATATTAATTCATAACTTTAATATTAGTAATATTATTGTTATTAATTGTTTTTTATTAATAAAAAGCAATTTTTTACGCCTTTATTATTTGTTGGTAACAATAATAAAGAGATTTTTAAATATATTAATTATTTTATATTAATATATTTATTTATTATATTATATTTATTTAATAATATAATTATTTTACGCCATAATAATAACAATTATTTATTATTATTATATTTTTAATCTTATTTATTCAATTCATAAGGACATTCAGAGTACAATAAGTAATAAATTAGTAAATTTTACTTATTGTTTCATAGTCAAACCTTACAAACAGCAAACGTTGGATGTTTGTTTTCCAATTCTCCTTAAAGTTTTACCTGTACTGCATTTTTCCCATGAAGGGCCTCCACAATAAATGGTCCTGAAAAGGAATCTTTCAATTTCTTTGGACCTTTAATATTATTGAAGTTCAAGTTTGAAACTAGTATTAAGGCCCCTACTTTGGATTCTGGGGTTTGATGACTTTTATCCCATTTCTGTTTAGCATATTGAAAGGCCTCATTCATTTTTGGATTTGAATTGCCTTACTTTATCAAGAAATAACTTAAAAATTGAAGCAGTTGGATTAATATCAACTAAATATTTCTCCAAAGTATCAACTGGAAGTTTAGGGTTCCATCCTTTTTCCAACATTGCAGGACTTTTTCCTGTTGAAGCATGGATGGAGGTCTTCTAGGCTCATTCCAATGCTGGTATAAGACTACACCAATCATGGGTAAAGCCATCAGAATCTCTAATCTCTAGGCCATAAGCACAAGATCTTATGATCATGTCCTCAAGGGTTTGTATCATTCTTTCTGCTAGCCCATCTGTTTTTGGATGGTATGCTGTTTAAGATGATAGTTCTGTACCCAAAATCCTATGTAAATTGGTCAATAAGGCTGATGTAAATTTTGGGTCTCTATCACTAATGATACTTTTAAAGAGACCAGTATGGGATATGACTCTGTTCCAAATCAGAAGAGCTGTATCCATAGCTGTGTCATCTTTATGACATGGGAAAAAGATTGGAGTTTTTCTATATATGTCTACAATGACAAGACATGCATTTTAGCTTTTATCATATCCAGGTGGAAAGGAAGCTACCCAATCCATATTAACTACTTCCCATGGGGTACTTGGTTCTTGGATATGAATCATTAAGCCGGATCTTTTACCAGTAACTTTATTGGCTTTCTGAAATCTATCACAACTATGACAGTACTCAATGACATCTTTTCTCCAAGATGACCACCAGGCATATGTCTTGATTCTTTCCATTTTTCTGTCTTCAGAAAGATGTCCATAATAAATGTTATCATGGAATTCTAGCAGTATTGTGTTAATTAACATTCTACTACACAGGACCATGACACATGTGTGTTTAGATCTATGATATAAGATACCATCAAATAAATAGAATCTTCCATTTTCATAAGATTTTTTCCAAATATCATCCAGAGAATTAGCCAAAGCTGCATCTTTGCAATATTTGTCAAGTAGAGAAGTAAGAATATGACAATTCTTATCCAGCTTATAGCTGTCTCTAGCTTCTTCAAAGAATTCTGTTCCAACAGCTGTGATGTTAATTCCTTCAATTGAAATTTTGGTTTCTGCACCTGTGGGAACATAGGCAGGATTGTCAGGTGTATTGGGTAATGCCCATCTACTTAATCCATCAGCATTCTTATGAATATTTCCAGCTTTATTTACTATAGTCATATTACCTCTATACTCCTGTATAGCAATCTGCCATCTTAACATGTGTCTGTTTGGAATTTTCATGTTAAGAAGTGATTTTACTGCATTACAATCAGTAATTACTTCAAACACACTACCATCAAGATAGTAATGGAGTTTTTCCAAAGCCCAAACAAGGCAAAGAAGCTCCATTTGGCTAGCTCCATATCTGGCCTCAGTAGGTTTGATTTGTCTTGAAATAAAACAAATTGGACCTTCATAAGGTTTGTCATTGACAATTTGAACTTGATGAAGAGCTGCACCTAGGCCCTCACCACATGCATCATTATACAGCTTGAAAGGAAGTTTCCAATCTGGCATAAATAATCATGGTGCATTAGTCAAGGAATACTTGATTTTTTCATATGCTTGAATTCTTTCCTGTTTCACTTCAAAGACAGTTTGTTGATTACAAATTCTGTACAATGATCTGGCATGTATTTCAAAATCTTTAAGGTGTTTCCTGTAATAACTGGCAAGCCCTAAGAAATACATCACTTATTTCTTGTTCTGGGGCATTTGTTTCAGTACCACTGCAGCCACTTTGTTTTTATCAACACCAAGGCTCAGTCCTGAGACTACATCTCCTAGAGCTTTGAGCTCATGAATCCCAAAATTACATTTTCTAAGAGATATTTTCATGTTCACTTGAAGAATTTTCTTAAGTACTAATGAAAGTCTCTCTAAATGCAATTGCCAGGTTTCTGAACAAATGATAATTTCATCAATATAAATGATTAACCATCCCTCTTATAATTCATGTGGGAAAATGGTGTTCATCATTCTTTGATAGTGAGAGGGTGCATTTTTAATACCAAAAGGCATCCTCAAATGTTCATAAATACCACAATGAGCAATGATTCTCAATAATTTCCTATCATTCCTTGTTAAAACATTCTGATGGAAACCTTTAAGAGAATCCATAGATGTGATAAGCTTTTCTTTGGATAATTGAGTCAAAGTCTCATGGATTCTAGTAATTGGATAACTATCTGGAATAGTGTAGATATTTAATTCTCTAAAACCACCAACCATCCTTGATTTATCATCATGCCAAGTAATGATTACAGGAGTTATGACTTCTACTTCTTCATTGTGTCCAAATTTTCTAAGAACTCCCAGTTTCATTAGTTCATTAATATGACTTTCTAATGCTTCTCTGGCCCTAGGGCTAGCTGGGTAAGCTGGTCTTCTTAAAAGTGGAGGGTAAGTTCTTTCCACATCAAGCATAATGTCCACTTCATGGCCTTTGATAGACCCAAGTGGTTCATTATCAGAAGGAAAGGCTTCCCTGTATTGAAATAAAATTTCAATAAGCTCTTCCTTCATTTCTGGTGTTAATTCAGGACTAATTTGTGCTTCAATCAATTATCTGACACAAATTTCTCTTTATTAACATTTTTTACTTGTCTAATGACAGTTATTTCTCTTTTTTCTGGAGGAAAAGCAAATTTTTGCCTTTTATTTTCCCGTATAGTGAAATACCTGTCTTTATGATTATTAATCTCAATACCATAAATCTTGAGATAATCATTTCCAAGTATAAAGTTTTGTGAAGTACAATTATTCATAAAAACAAATTCAACTTATAATCTGATACTTCCTGTAGGATGAGGGAATATCATTGCTGCTTCAAATATACCCAAGGGGTGCATATTTTGGCTGGCACTGCTGAACTTTATACCTTCAATTGGCATTAACTTTTCTTTCCAATAAGTATAAGTCTTATCAAGATAATATCTTCCAACACAAGTAAAAAACGCACCTGAGTCAAGATGTATCTTGGCTTCTCTGTTGCATATCACAATATTATTGATACAAGATCATCCAGCTGTATAACCTTTACCTCTGTCTGGTTTGGATTTCTGTATTTTAGCATCTTGCACGTGTATGAGATTGATAAATTCATCACTGTACTGTGGTAAGTGAGTATGCACTTCTGTGACTTCAAAGGAAACATTAATATTTTCTATACTAAGTTCATCTGGCAATTCCTCCTCTTCAGAAGGATCAGAATCACTTTCATGTACAGGGAAATTATTTGTTTATTTTGTGTCATCTTTTTCAATTTCTATCTCATTGATTTCCACACTTATGACATTTCAAAGGAGCTTTTTCATGTGGTTTATTGGGTTTTGGAATTGGTTTCCCACTGTTCTTGTTGTCCATTGGGGGTTTATACCAATTTCTACCAATTCTTGTTCTAATAGTGATTTCCTCCATAGCATTGATATAATCTTCTGTAGAGCAAGGCTCAATACATCTGCTTCTTATAGCATGCTCAAGGTCACCACCACACTTTCTTAATATCCCTTTATGTACCATTGTTTCAGACATATCAGGATGAAGGGCATTTAATCTGTCATTCTTTTTAAGAAACCAAGACATGGTCCTGTCCCTCTCAATATTAAAAATGGCTTCTTCAAAGGAATTCTCCATTTTAAATCTCAAGAATCATTTGCCCATTTTGAAATAATTTGTTCTTTCCACCAAGGCCAAGAATGATTACCATGGTCTTGTCTCATTTTTCAACACCATTCCTCTTCTGATTTGGTAAACAATGAGTGTAATCTGGCACTTATGTATTCCTCTGGTATGTTAAAGTCTTCTTTAAACATATCAATGGCTTTCATAAATTACATATGACTATATTCCCCTTACCCACTGAAGGTTGGCCATTCCTCTAATCTTGGAATGTCTTTGAAATTGCAAGCAGTCTCCACTTCTGCATTACTTGAAATTGTATGATGTAAGTCATTATTCAAGTTTAGCACATTTCTGTGATGAATTGGTGTAGAATGTCTTGGAAAATCAATCCTCAGTGATATATTATTAATACTTGATTGAATATCTTCTTTCAATTCAATTCTTGTTTTATCACCTTTTTCCAATTGTTCTTGGAAAAGAGCTGCATTGTGCCCAGTTGACATTTCCAACCTTCAAACTTTTATTCTTAATTCTTTTAACTGTCTAGCTATAAAAGAAAAATAATTATCATCTGGTTGATTGAGTAAGGTAACCTTAGACTCAATTCTTGCACAAATTTGTGCTAAAGACAAAATATTGTCTTTATTAACATTTTCAAGGCCAATAATTGTCTTTTGTGATTCTTTTACTTGTAGTATCTCATTACCCAGCTTTTTTTGGATATACTCAAATGTTTCAAGCTTTTTTATAATTTCTTTATTACAAGATTTAATTTGGCTTACAAGCTTCAAAAGATCTACTTCTTTGGCAAATATTTGTTCAATCTTTCCTCTTCCTTGTTTTTGAATTCCATCAGAGTTCTTGCCATATTGAAAAAATTGTCCATGGCTGTCTTCTCTTTCTTAGGAATCCTGTAATTCTGCAGGTAAGGCTTGTTCCCCTTGGGTGTTGCCTTTTGTTTGCCCTTCTGGTTGGTCTTTGGGGTTTTCTTGGGCTTTTTTGGCACTTGATGAGGTGGATTCTTGCTTGTGGAGGCTTGGGGAGCTTCCACTGGGCTGTTTTCCTTCCCTTGGGCCAACTTCTTCTTCTGGTCCTCTGATAACATGCTTTGGTTTTTCAACCAAGCTTTTATCTGTTGGACTTGTCCTTTGCAAGACATGGGTGTCCAACCCTTCAGAAGCTCTTCTGAAAATTCTTCACTTGAAGATATGAGTTTATGGTGCCTATCCAACGACTTGGGAGAAGTTCCCACTCTTGCTGTTTTGCTTCCATAAACCATTTCTTGTACTGAGACTGGTATATCTCTATTGTTTCCTGTTGAAAGTGATTCAGGTCTAACAACAGCAATAGCAGTTATGCCAGCTTCTGGACTCTAAATAAGAGTGTCAAAGGTATTGGCTAACCTTTGGTAACTGGTGAAATTTCTGGCATCCTCCATTTGTGCCTCTCCTCTGGGCTGACATTCTTGTCTTTTGAATTTATGACTTGAATGTCCTGGTCCAGATCCATTTGATTGGATGGAGTAGTTACTTCCACTACTAGTGGGAGTCATTTCATGTCAATATAAAGTAATTAAGACTCAGAAATGGATTGAATTCACCTTCTGGACCTTTAAAGGGTTCTTTGGTAATTAAACCCCTTGGTGCTGGGCTAGTTTGAATTTAAATACTAGACTCTGAGGCTTCAGAGTCTGAAGAACTTTCTCTGATAGATGACACTAGAGAAAAAAAATATATAAGTTATTTTATATAACAATAAAAAGACCTTATAAACTCAACTTATTGGATAAAGTTGTTTTAAGGTAATTTATGGCAAATTACATCAAAAATAAAGAAAAATGTCTAAGATTAAAGAAAAAATCCTTTTAGTAAACATTTTTTCTTTTTAAATTTTTTATTTGATTTTATATTCTCTTTAAAGAAATGATAATTATGCAATTAATAAGTTATTAAGAAAAATTCTATTATTATTCACTTTATACTAGAATAACTCAAAGAATAAATTTCAAGTCTGTGATGTGAAAAGGCCACTGGTTAAAAAAAAAAATTCATTCCAAGTCACTCAATAGTATATTTATTCAAACAACATTCTCAAGAAAAATAACTTTATTAATATTGTAAAGATTATTTATAAGGGATAAGTCCCAAAAAAGCCAATATTGAAGTAAATATGGCAATTTTATGTCAAAAACAGTAAAATAAGGTCTAGAATATGATGTATTTCCCAAACATTAGTTACAATCACGGCCAGGCCCCCAAAATGTAAGGTTTTTCTAGGAAACCCTTGATAATAGTAACAACATCAAGAGTACTATGACTGTCCTCAGTAGAAAAATATAGTATAATGAAATATTATAACCACAAATTTGAATATAATTATTAAAAATAATTATATAAAAAATGAATTCAATTATTATTATATAAAATAATAATAAGAGAATATTATAATTATCCTGTTATTGTTATAGTCATTGACAATTATAACAATAAGAGGTATAAAGCTCTTAATGAGACAATTACACATGGAAAATATAAATATTATTTATGAAAGAATTATAGCACACACTGTGAAGAAATACTTCTTCTAGAAAAATTCTATATAAAAAAACTAATAATAGACAAAAAAGATATAGAACTTTAGAGAAAACTCCCTTATAATATAAACTTAATACAACAAGTCAAATACAACAGTTATTATATTAAATAATTATTATAAGTTGAAAACACACCAAAAATCAATATTTCAAATTATAAAACAGATTTTTATGATAAAAAAATCTGATTAAAGGGGTTTTGAGAGGAATTTGTGGATTTTAAAAGATATCTTAAAGAAAATAATTTTATAAAATAAAATATATTATAGGTGATTAAAACAATAATATAATGTCTATTATTGCAATTCTTTAAATTAATATTTATGAAAAATGGAATACTTAAGAGATATCTTAGTAATAAGATTTTATATATAATAAAACTTTACCTGTTTAAATGTCTAATATGATTGGATTGATAATTGATAATGGACAAAAACAGTGATGAAAAGACTCTTTGTATGTCTGCAGAGCAGCTCTCATGATTAATAATGGATATAGAGGGCGTTCTCAGGTCAAAACTGAAAAGCCATGCTTAAAAGTAAGGTTCTTAACTTAAGGTAGCTTATTTCTAATTTCAGTTTATACTTACCCATGTTATTCGTAACTCCAAGTAGCTTTAATCCTCATTTAAGTTAGTTATTTTCAGTTTTAATATAAAATAAGTTTATTTATATTAAAGTTAACCACATGAACAACTCAAAAAAAAGTTTCAAGCAGAAATCTCTGAAACCTAATTTTTAATTAACTTTTAGAGAAATCTTAATTTTCTTTAAGTATAATTAAAAGAGTAAATTTCCAGGCTAATTACCCAGAAGATTTGCTTATAAAAGATACTTAAAATTAAATTTATATGTATATAATTATAAATTGTAAGCTGTGTGAAATTCCCAAGCAAATCCATTATGAATTGGATTTTTAGTGAATTTTTGAAGTTATTACTATTTTTCCACGTAAAATAGCAATGCGCACTAAACCTTAACTTTTTATAAGGTTTTAATTCTTGTAACCTTAAAGGTTTAATCTTATTTAAGCTTTGAAAGGTCTCAAAACTTCAATTTCAAGCCTGCATATTGGGATTTACCCTTTGGCAGCTTGAAATTACTGTCCAAATTGGGATAAAACCAGTTTAAACTTTAAGGTTGGATCAAAGTCTAATCTTAAAGTTTAAATAAGGTTGAAAATCCTCCAATACAGGTGGTAAACCTTAATGGAATCCTTGCAGATCCAAAAATCTGGGTACCCCAGCTCTGTGTGGTATTTTTCCTTTGTCCCACCTTTTTGCATGGATTTTGCCCTTTTATTTATTTAAAGCCATGCTATGGCCTCATACAATTTTAAATTGAGCTCATGCAGGATTTACATTCTGTATGGCAAATCATTAGACAATTCAGTAAATATACACAACACCTCAATTTTAACTAAAATTTTGGTAAGTTTGCATAAACGTTATGCAAGTTTAAATTTAAGCTTATTTAAGCTTAAATTTAAAAATTCAATTTTTTTTTAAAAAAGCTACATCAGTATTGTGAGATTCTTAAATCTTCCAATAACATAAGAAATAATCCTTTTTTGGTATAACACCTCATGGGTGTACCCTAGTTTATTTTGGTGTAGAATCCAAAAATGACATAATATTCATAACTTTGTTTATCCAAAAAAAGTTATACTTATTTTTTGTTATTTTTTATTTTGAATTCAATTGAAAAGTCTGTTGAAGACTAAATCAGCTGTATATAAAATCATTTGTGGCCTTATGGGTATGTTATACATACCTCACAGGCTCACATCAATAGTAGACCTCAAAAATTTCAAAAGTATCAGGATTAAAGGATATAAGCTCATAATTTCTCAAGAAAGACCAAACTTACTAATTGTATGGATTTATTAATACATGAATTCAGAAATGCTATCACAAGATATACAATTCCCTTTTGTAATAATCCTTTGTATTCAACTCACTATAATAAAACATAAATTGGAGAAATCGAAAGTTATTTTCTCATTGATATATTAGGACAAAATTTTAATTACTCAATTCCATTTTTCCCAATAAACCTAAAGTAACTATCTGAAAATGTGTTCTAAAAGGAATATTTATAATTTCTAGTAAGAGAAGAAAAGAAGCTTTATGAAAAATAATCAGGCAGAAAAATTACATTTAATTTGAGAAATAATTCTCAAAATGTTTTTTTTGGACTTTATATGAGCTAATAGATATAGAAATTTTGTAAAGACTTTCATAAAGAAAAATTGGGTCAACTATGTTTAACATTAATCAATATTTGCCATTGTTTCAGATTGATTGATTTTATTGAATAAAAGAGTTTTGTCACCTTGTTTGTGACTTTTGTGGTAAAAATTCCTTATTTAAGAAAGAATCCATGTTAGCCTTTGAGATATGACCACATATCCAAAAAGGTCACAAAATAACCTTATAGTAATTATTCTAATAAAAAGAATGAAAATGTTTCTTAGATTACATAAGAATTCCATAAAAATGCATATATTATTGATTACCTCAGAATCTAATGGATAAAAATTTTGAAAAAATTGAATAATAAGATTCCTCATGGTAAAATACACATATAAACGTTTATGTCATATCTGTAAAGAGAATACTTACCGTGCAATAAGCAAAAATGCTATAAAAAAGCATGAATTCTGGTTTATATTAGAACAAAATGAGACAACATGTGAAATGAATTGCACCATTAGATTCCCCATGAGAAACTACATATACAAAATCTCCTTTTCATATCTGTAAAGTCAACACTTAAGGAAATAATCTCAATATATGCACTTTAATGATCAATGCATATATTCATGGTTTTTAGCTTATATCTCTTAAGATATAAATGATAGAGAGTTGAACCAAAAATAAGTTTTACACTTAATTACTTTAAAGATAAATATATTAGGTTCATTTGAAAATTTATAAACAAGGTTGTAACTTGTCAGGTTTTATTGAATAAAATTTGTATAACTGTTGACCACTTTGTTGTTAAAGTGGTTCAAACTTAAAAATAATTGGATATTCAGGTTCTGAAAGCTCATCAGTAAAGAATGATGTATTTTTTTATCATATTCAAGGTAAAACCTCTTGAAATCTTGGTTTGAAGTTTAAAATAGTAAATTTTGACAGAAAGGATGAGCTACAAGAAAAATCATCAAAAATAGAGTTTTTATAATGTAATGAAATGATTCTGGAAGATTAATAATGAAATTATAAGATATCATAATTCAATATCTGAATGTCTGTAGCATGTATAAATTCAAGGTTATTAAAGATCAAAGTTAAAGCTTACAATTGATCATTTATGATCACTCACTGTAATCTTATTTTCAGCTTAACAGTCATATCAGTGATAACACTGGTGAATACTATTATACGATGGTTAATACAAATAAAATCCACAACTTTCAGGCTTATGCCAAGCCTATGATGTTATCAAGCCTAGAGTTATAGTAATTACTCTAAATATTGGCATAATGATGAGACAAGATGGTTTAATTATGATGGAATCATCACTAAACCTTAAAATACTGATCAATTCAGGTGGATATTATCAGTACACATCTACTAGAAGCCTTCTGAAATCTAGGAGGGAGGATTTTACTCTAAATAGAGCTCTTTTTACTCTATTTCCCCCTCAGATGCAACAAAAACTTCAAATTATTAAACCTAAAGCTAAAAGCTTTCTTCTTTTTGTATAAAACTAGTATATATTCAAATAGTCAAGTTCATCTTTATTATAATCATCAATTTTTATGTGATTGAATCAACGTTTAATTGCTTTTGTTAAGTTTCTCTAAAAATCTCTAATCCCACGTAAAAACAAGAATATTTGTCATTTATTTTTAAGTTTTATTTTGAATGAAAGTCAAATAAGTTGTATTCATATATTTTTGCATAAACCTTTCCAGAATTGTTATTTTGAGTGTTAAAAGTAGTTCATTTTCACTTTATTATTATTTTTAAAGAATTCTTAAATTAATTTAAATAGTATTTATATTAATTCATAACTTTGATATTAGTAATATTATTGTTGTGATTACCCTTTGATTAGCAAAAAACAGCTTCTTAAACCTTTATTATTTGTTTGTAACAATAATAAAGTGCCATAAATATATTAATTATAATATATTAATATATTTAATTTATTATATTAATTTTGAATATATAATTTATATTAATATATTCCCTTAATAATATAGATATTTTATGCCATAACTATAAGAATTATCTATTTTTTGATAATATTTTATCCTATTCTGTCATTTTCATAAGGACATTCAGAGTACAATAAGTATAATATTAGTAATTTTTACTTATTTTTTCATAGTAAAGCCTTACTTTTGGGGGACTGTCCCTGATATTTACTTGAAAGACCTTTTAAAAAGATTAAAATTGGGTTTATCCAATAAAAATTATAATTATAATTATAAATTCATTTAATAATTTTATTTTTCTTGATTTTAAAAGCTATTGAGGCGTTTGGAAGGGAATTGTACTGTCCTAGACATGGTTTTTCACATCCTTAGAGTTGCAAGAGCTTTCTTTAAGTGACTCTAGTAATTAAAAAAAATATTTATAAATTAAAAGTAAATTTATATTATAACTTAATTGCAAAAAGAATCATTTTAATTTTTGTTTTATTCCTTGAAAATATAAAAAAATATAGAAAATAATAAAAGATAAAGAACACAATGAAAAATCTTTTTTCTCTTCATTTCTCTTGTTTTATAAGATATAAAAGCAACCTTTACATGTAAATTCCCATATCTTCTCAAAAATAACACTTCTTATAAAAAACTGATATTTATTTGTCTTTTTTAGTGCTTGAAGACAGCCAGACTACTGTTGTCAGGCTGAGTTTATGATAGAGTACATAAGATAGTACATAAGTTCTAACTAGGACTGTGACACAGATAAAATTAATAAAAAAGGGTTTTAGAATAATATTTAAGGGCTTAACTAAAGGATCTTAGTGGTGGTGAGTGCTGCTGAAAGCCCTGGTTGTAATAATTATCTGTTGGGTTACAATAATAACTACTACAATACTTAAGATTAGAAGTCTACCTGATTATTTTCCAAGAGTATAACTGTTTTGAACAGTTTTAATACATAGGAATTCAAGATCAGGATGAGGGAAACTTTTCTGCTGGAGAAAAGGCTTTCTTTTATCCTAAAATGGGGTGGAATGGTCCTCTAGACCATCCATGTAGAGTAGGTGAAGGGGTTTTCACTTCAAATTACTGTCTTGTGGCTTCCAGAAAGCCTTTACACACTGTATTGGGCTCAGATGTGGGTTTGAAACCACATCTGGGCAGTTTTCACCAATACAGGGTAAAGATTTTCATCTGGCTACCACACAGCCCTCTTCTGACATGTATGACACATAGAATGCTGCAAAGAACCTGTATAGGACCCCAGTATTGAATGAACTATGAGGTATTGAAGTATAAACAGGCTTCTTTGTCTATTTGAAACCTCATAATCATGTTATGGGTTACTATCCCACAGTAAAAGTGTATTGGCCTAATTGTGGGATTTTACCCTTAAAGCTGCTATACCTTTGTCATTTTTTGATATATTGAGCACAAATTTGGTTCATTGTGTAGCCCTTAATAGGATATACACAATGGTACCTCATTTGGTATGGGTAAAATCAAATATGGCAAAGTTATGCCCTGTACAAATTTTGTTATTCATATGTATGATTTTCTCAATATCTGTATGGAGCTTATTTTCTCCATAAGTTTTGTTCTAGCTGAGATATGGAGAAATGAAATGCACCATCACATAGACCTGATTGATTCCTTTCCAAAAATACCCCACTTTAGGTATGCCACACTAAAAATGTAGAAGTTAGATTAGAGGTTAATATTTTATTCACCCTTATTTGACCTTATTTTGGCCATAACTCCTGTAATTTTGATGCTAGCTCATTTTTGCTAGTACCATTGAGTAGTCCTGACCTAAAGCTTCAATTTGAATACCCATTTGATGGGGTTAAGTCTCTTCCTCTGGATTTCAGATGAGAGGTGAAAAATAAGGTTTATGCTCAGCAACAACTTTGAGCAGGAATAACTTTGTTATTTCTTGACCTATGATAATGGGACTTGTGTATTTGGAAAGTGGTGGGTTTCTTCTTTTTTGATACCTTTTGAGCTGATTTGGCTCAGCTCCATGTTTTGGTGGTATTTTAGCTTTACCATTTGTAAGGTTTGACTATGAAACAATAAGTAAAAATTACTAATATTTTACTTATTGTACTATGAATGTCCTTATAAATGAAATAAATAAGATAAAAAATAATAATAATAATAAAGAATTATTATAATTATGGTGTAAAAACAATTAGATTATTAAATAAATATGATAATATTATTTATATTATAAAATATAATATAATAAAATAAATATATTAATATAAAATAATTAATATATTTAATGGCACTTTATTATTGTTACAAACAAACAATAAAGGTGTAAAAAAAATTATTAATAAAAAACAATTAATAACAATACTATTACCAATGTTAAAGTTATAAATTAATATCAATACTATTTATATTAATTAAAGAATTATTAAAAGAATAATAAAGAGAAAATTATTATAATAAGAGAAAATAACCTACTTTTAATACTTAATATAATAATTTTGAGATATTTTGCTCCAAAAAATGTAAATACAACTTATCCAAATTGTATTTACAATAAAAAATAGAGAAAATTACAAATATTCTTGATTTTTACGTGGAAATGAGATTTTAGAGAGATTTTTAACAAAAACAATCAAATAAATGATTTAATGACGTCAAAATTGATGATTATAATCAGATGATGTTTGGTATTTAATAATATAAAAGTTTTATATATAAAGAATAAAGATATTACCTTTTTAATTGTAGTGATTTAATGTTTTTGATGCATCTGAGGGGAAAACAGAGTAAAAAGAGCTCTATTTATAGTAAATACCTCCCTCCTAGAGTCCAACAGGCTTCTAGTAGACGTGTACTGATCATATCCACTGGAATTGATCAATATTTTAAGGTTTGGTGTTGATTACATCATGATTAAACCATATTACATCATTATTACGCCATTATTTAGAGTTATCACTATAACTCTAGGTTTTATGACGTCAAAGGCTTGGCAGAACCCCAAATTTCGTGGATTGTATTAGTTTTAATCATAAACTAACAGTATACACTAATTGTATCACTCATATGACTGTTAAACTTAATTTAAAGTTACAGTGAGTGATCATAAATGATCAAATTAAGCTCAAACTTTGATCCTTATTAACTTTTAAGATTTACACGCTAAAGAAATTCAGAGAGTTAATTTTAATAGCTTGGCATAACCTTATTATGCTTCTAAGAGCATTTTTTTACATCATCAAAACTCTATTTTTGATGATTTTTCTTGTAACTCATCTTTTCTGTTGAAATTTAATATTTTAAACTTCAAACCATGTTTTCAAGGGGTTATAGCTTGAATATTATAATAAAAAATACATCATTATTCACGAATGAACTAGGAGAATCCAACTGTGTGCTTTTTTCAAGTTTGGACCACTTTCACAACAAAGTGGTCAACAGCTCTGTTGATTTTAGTCAATAATCCCATACAGTTTTTAACCTTGTTTATGACTTGTGAAATAAACTTCATTTCTGTATTCCTACAGTGATTAAGTGATGACTTTAATTTTGGTTCATTACTCTATCATGCATATTCCAAAAGATATTAGTTAAACTCCTTGAATATATGCGTTGACCAAAAAAGTGCATATATTCAGCTTAATTCCTTGAGTATTGACTTTGGAGCTTATCTTCTCAATTGTTTTATATGTAGATTTTTATGGATAATCCAATGGTACCATTTATTTCACATGCTGTTTCATCGGTCTTTGAAACAAATAGGGATTTGTGTTTTTTATAAGGTATTATTACTTATAACTTATTAAATATTGACTTTACAGATATGCCATAAAAATGATATATGTTTATCTTACCATGGGGAATCCAATGGTATAATTTATTTCACATGTTTATTCATTGGTGTTTAAGTTAAACCAAGTTTTATGCCAATTTATGGTATTTTTGTAGCTTTAAGGTAATTATTTTTAATGTATAATTATTTTAAATATTTCTTGTGACCTTTGTTTGGGTATGTGGTCATATCTCGAAGGTTCACACCATTGGTTTATGGTATTTTGCTTCCATTATTGTGCTCTGTTTTTGAGTCACAGGCTGACATACCCTCCCTCCAAAAAAGGCTCATCATTGATGAGACTGTTCAGTCCTCTTAGAGGCTCTGAATCTCCTTCAATGAAGGTTTCCATCTAGTATTGCCTCTTCTGCCAACCATTTATCTTTGTATGCTGTCTGGTTTTTAAATCTGACCAAGTATTGTCTCTGGTCTTTACCATTCAGTATAATCTTCCTGGCCTTGATGATTTTCCTCACAGGGCAAGGGGAGTCTTACACTTCCACTATTTCTGGTGGAGTGGGATTTTTCTTCCTGGAGGGGAGGTTATCTTCCTCTGTTTGGAAGTATGGCTTAACCAAACTCACTGGGAATAATGGGTGTTTCCTAGAAAATTCCTCTGTGAGTTTGACCTCCACTGCATTTTTCCCTATCAGTTTAATGATAGTGAAGAGCCCTACAAATGAGTGTCTTATCTTTTTAGTTCCCTTAAGATTGTTGAAGTTGAGTGTGGACACTAACACCTGGTCCCCTTCTTTGAAGTTAGGTTCCATATGGGATTTGTCCCACCTCTGTTTGTTGTTTTCTTTTGCCCAGATATGCATTTAGCAGCTGTATTACAAGCCCTCTTCCACATATCATGAAAGCATTTGGCTGTTGAGTGGATAGTCAGAAGATTTTTTTCAGGTGATCTACAGGAATTAGTGGGTTCCACCCTTTTTCTACCAGGGAAGGTGACTTGCCTGTGGTAGAGTGCTGGCTTGTGCTATAGGCCAGTTGGACTTCTGGTAGAAGGTTAACCAGTCATGGGTATATCCTTCATGGTCCTTGTATTTCATGCCATATGCACAGAATCTCCTGATTATATCCTCCATAGTCTGGATCATCCTTTCAGCTAGCCCATCTGTCTGTGGGTGGTAAGCTGTATAGAATGCAGGTTGAGTATTCAGCATGTTGTAGAGGCTGGTCCAAAATTCAGATGTAAACTTTGGGTCCCTATCACTTATGATGATCTTAGGGACTCCACAGGTGGACATGATTTTGTTCCAGAATAACAGAGAAGTATCCATGGCTGTGTCCTCCTTGTGACATGGTAGGCACCTCACACTTTTACTGAACCTATCAACTATGATTCAGAATGCATTGAAGCTTTCTCTTCCTCCTGGGATAAGTCCTGTGACCCAGTCCATGTTGATGGTTTCCCATGGGTGTTTGGATTCTTCTATGTGTTGAAGTAGCCCATACATTTTCCCATGTTTTCTTTTTGCCTTCTGGAATCTTTCACAAGTGTTTATATATTCACTCAACTCTTGTTCCCATTTGGGCCACCAATCTGTGCTTGCTACCCTCTCCTTGGTCCTGTCTTCACTCATGTGTCCCATATAGGGGCAGTCATGACATCCCTGCAGGATCAGGGATATATGGTCTTTGTCTATCACTGTTAGTGCACTTGTGTGCTTTTGTCTAGGATAGAGCAGCCCATTTATAAGTAAGGACTTGTTGTCCTTATAGTCTCTCAACTAGGGTCCTTCTAACTGGGATTCCAGTTCTGGGCTCCTGTACTTCTGTTGAAGGAATTGCAACAGTATTCCACACTGTTTATGTTTTGTATAGGTCTTCATTACTGCACTGAGGAACTCATTATGCAGTTCTGAGGAACATATTCCCAATATGGGAGTTTCTGTTCCTTATGAATCAATGTCTCCACTGTCTGGGGTACCACTTCCTGGTTCCCATTCAGAAAATCTGAAGTTCTTCCTCCTATCTATTTCCATGAAATGGATAGGAATGTTGGCTGCTAATTCAGGGTCATAAGCTGGGTTTCTTTTGAGATTATCCAGGGGCCATCTTCTGAGGCCATCTGCATTGGTGTGGCTTTTATACTCCTTGTATATGATGGTCATATTGCCTCTATACTCCTGGATGGCTATTTTCCACCTCAACATGTGTCTATTGGTAGTCTTCATATTCAATAAAGACTTCAAGGCTGTGCAGTCTGTGTAGACTTCAAAGACTGCACCTTCCAAATAATAGTGGAGTTTCCCTAGAGCCCAAAATTAGCATAGATGTTCAGTCTGGCTTTCCCCATACTAGGTTTCTGAATCTTTCAGTTGTCTAGAGATGTAGCATATTACTCCTTCTCTTGGTTCACCATCTACAATTTGTCTCTGGTGAAGGGCTGCCCCTAAGCCTTGGCTACAGGCTGCATCTATATATAGCTTAAATGGTAGTTCAAATTCAGGTAAGATGAGTACAGGTGCATTAGTGAGTTAATGTTTGATTCTCTCATAGGCATCTCTTCTTTCTTTGGTAATTTCAGAAACTACATCTTTTGAAAATAACTTTTATAGACTACTAGTTATGTGGGCAAAGTTTTTGATGTGGTTTCTGTAGTAGCTAGCAAACCCAAAAAAAAGGTTGCATTCCTTTGATGTTCCTTGGGACTGGATTTTGCAGTACTTCTGCTACTTTATTATGGTCTTTGGCCAGACTAAGACCTGATACTTTATGTCGTAGTGTCAGTAATTCTTGTCAGCCAAAATTGCACTTTTTCAGTGAAATTTCCAGATTGATGGGTGTGCATTTACTTAGTACTCTGTCTATGTACTGCACATGGTCTTCCCATGTCTCTGAGTATATAATTATGTCATCAATATATACTACCATCCAGCCTTTCAATATTTCTTCTTGAAATATTGTGTCCATCATCCTTTGGAAGTGGGCTGGTGCATTTTGGATGCCAAATGGCATCCTGGTGTACCCATATATACCCTTATGGCATGTGATTCTGAGTAACTTTATGGAGCTTGGTTTAACTCCATTCTGGTGGAAGCCTTTTGTACAATCCATCTTGGTTATATGTTTGGCTTTTGCCAGTTTATCTAGGGCATGAGGTATCCTTGGTATGGGGTACCTATCAGCTTTTGTGTAGTTATTTAGGGCTCTGAAGTCCCCACACAACCTAGATTTGCCATCATGCCAAGTGATAAGGACAGGAGTAGTGATTTCCACTATTTCACTGTGTCCTATCTTCCTGATTACATCCATGTCTATGAGCTCATTGATGTGTTTCTCAATTTCCTTCCTAGTTTCCAGACTTTCAGGGTATGGAGGTCTTCTCAGCATGGGTGGATAGGGTCTTTTCACCTCTACATATAGTTCTATATCATGGCCTCTGATTTTTCCTAAGGGTTCTTCACCAATGGAAAATGCTGGTCTATTTTTCCTCAGCATTTTCAGTAAACTAAGTTTCTGTTTGCTGGTGAGGGTAGTGCTGAATTGGCTGTCTCTGAATTCTTTCAGTAGTTCTTCCAGAGGGTCATGGGTAGATATTTGGTATATATCAGGTGAAAATTTCTCTTCCTTGTTTTTACCAATGATAATATGCCAGATTTTACTATTGTAAATATCAATTCCATACATCCTCTGGTAGCCTGTCCCCAGTAAAATCCCTTGGATGTGGGCATCTTCAAGCCCGACAAACTCTGCGTGGAGTCTGATATTACCTTTCCTATGGGGTATAACTATCTCTTTTATAATTGTCCCAATGGATGTCATCTTCCCTGATGTGCTTTTGAAGTTTTTTTCCTTGGTTGGCAAGAGTTGTTTGTCCCAATTTGAGAAGTGATGATCCATATATGTTCTGGCCACTATTGAGAAGCATGCACTACTGTCAACAATTGATGGGTGCTGAGCATTGTCAATACAAACAGTTATTTTTGTGGCTGTCCCATTTCTATATTCCATTACTTTCATTGGTGTGACTAGGAATGTTTGTGCATCTTGTGCATGCTTACACAAGATTTTATTTGCAGTATCTTGTGGCATGCCTGCCTCTAACCGTATGTCCTGAATTTATATTTTTGTTTCCTCTTGGTACTCCACTAGAAATTCTTCTCTTGGGTCTTGGTAATCATCCAATTTTTCTCTGATGGCATCACCCATAGAGTCTGATTCATAATCCTCTGGTGGGGATTCCTCCTCTGGGATTTGTTCAATCGCATAGATTTTCTTCTTTTCCTTTGAACAGTTGTTGGCATAGTGGTCTGTTGAACCACAATTGTGACAGGAATTTTTCTTCTTAGCCACTTCTCCCACTCTTTCCTTGGGTTTGTCCTTAAACTCTACCCTGAAATGTTGTTTCTCTTTGAAACTACTGCTTCTATATGGGGTGAATTTCCCTATATTAGTACTTTTCCTTACATATTTTAAGGTACTTGCAATGTCATCTAGAGTGTGACTTTGTTTGAATCTTCATTTTACGGCATGGTCTGCTTCCCTTGAATTTGTGTCAAGATTTTGTGGTTCGTCATCTGAATATTCATTTGAGGATCAATGGCTTCAAGTCTTTTGGACTGTCTAAGACAACACTCATATGGATCTTTGTCCACAAAGTACTTGTCATTTTCAAATGACATGATCTTTTGCCATATCCAAGTACCATTGCTGTACTTTTGGATAATCTTACTCTTCCACAATGGCCAGTTTCTTCTGCCATGGATTTTCTTCATCTCTGTGTACCTTATACTAGCATGACCTTTGACTTCTGTATTAGGTGTAGCAGTAATACAGTAGTCTGGTATGCTTGGTACATCAATTAAGAGTCCATCAATATGATCAATGAGCTCTATATGATCATATTCTCCCGTGCCAGAGAATTTGAGCCAGCTTGAGGCCTCTGGAAGCTGTTTCAAGGCTTCCTTCTCAGAATAAGACATATTATCTTAATCTTGGTATTGAGATTGAGAGCTTTCCTTATTCCTCAATGAGGCATCTGGCTTGATGTCTTCTTGGTGGTAAAGATCATCTAAAGAATGGCCTTGTGGTTGGAGCTTTATGTTTTGGTAGACATTAAGAAATTTTTTTATGTCCTGATCCAGACAATCCCTGTCCCTTTTGCAGTGGTGTTGCTCTGACTTTAGTCTGTCTTTTGTTGGTTTATTAAGAGGCTGTTCTCAATTGAGCACAGCTCTCTTGGATGCGTTTAATTGTAGCTTCTTTTACAGTTTCATTTCTTTTCAATCTTTCATTCAGTCTCTTGAAATAATCAAGTTTTTCTTGAGCTTTCACTGCAAATCGGGACATTTGTAACCACAGTTTATCACTGTTTAGGTTGCTCTCAGGGGTAACAACAATATGTTCTGTCTGAGCTGGGGAAATATTTTTATTAGTGGGGCTGCTGATTCTAGAAGTATTTACAGCTATTTCTGGCTCTTGTGTACTTCTTTCGCCAAGTCCAACAGCTTCTGGATCATTGGGTCTGACCCTCTCTCTTCCTTTGGTTGAAAGAGGTCTTGTTTTTGCCCTTGTATCCTTGTCTTCTCCTGGAAACTACCTCGGATTGTGAAGAATGGTGACTCTTGACCACTGATCTGTTGGTTCCTGAATTGTGTGAGGCCACTGGAGAGCTGGTTTGGTCTACTCCTTGTGAGCCTGAAGGAATATGAGCATGCCCTGTCTGGGTCAGTTGTTCTTCTATAGCTTGGATAGTGGCTTTATCCTCCCTTATCCTGTTTTCCCTCACCTCCAGGAGTCTGAACTGCCTGGTGGGATTCCAACCTTTGGTTATTACCATAAGGTGTCTGAAGTCTATCTCTTTGAGACAGATCTTCCGGCAACTTGCTCCAAGTTCTTCCCAGTGGGATGCCAGGTTGAACCTCTTGTTGTCCATGATCCATTGGAAAAGATCTTTGAGGAGTTGGTGCAGCTGAAGAGCTTGATCCATATCCTTCCAGTCCTCTGGTTTGAGGTATCTGTTGAATTGGAAAGTGAATTTCAGAGTGGGTATGATTTCCCTCAATGTTTTTCCATCCACCACTGTGTCCAAAGTGTCCTCCTCCAGGTATTCTGGTTCTGGACAAGCCTTCTCTGCCCTCTGGCTGTTTCCTTGGGATTCCAAGTTTCCTGAGGTGTACAGGTGACATATCAGTGTTTTCAAGCAGTCAACAACTTAATTTTCTTAGGGTATTTACATTTTACTGTGCCTTGCACAAATGTATTGTCTACTGCTTTGGGCAATTTGCCTTTAGAGGTTACAACTGGGTTAATTATTGTGATCTTCCCTGTACAAGTGATTAATTTTGGTTTATCTTGTATTGATGCAGAGGTTTGTGGTTTTCTACTCCTCTGGGTGGCAATTGGTGTCCACTTCTTTGCTGTGATGAGGCCCTCACTGTGCCTCTTTCCTTGTCCCTTGCTTCCCTCTGGCTCTGAGGGTGTCACTGGTGTGTTGGACTGTGACTGGGTCTCAAGTGGTATGAAGTTTTCTTCCACTGAATCAAAGAAAAAAGAGGGGTTATGTCAGTTAATACTTCTTATAATGCTGTTTGCACATCTAATAATGGCCTCTGGGAGATATATTCCTATATTGTACCCTTGTATTATGGTATTGTGATTTAAATTATCAATTACATGTCAAAAATACAGCTTGTGGATTCCTGGTTCACTGTTTGTGTACCAGTATCTAACAGATTAACTTGTAACTGACAAGTGTAATCTCAGAAGCAGTTATGTAATGGGAAATTGAAACTATCAATATGTACAACCATGCCTCTAATACTATTGGTTTTCAGTAAAAGAGGTGTTCATTTTGATTAAAAAAGAACAATATCAATGGCTTTAAGTGTTTTAATATGCAAAACATACCAAAATATAAATATAATGGTGATTAAACTATAATCAACCACATGAAAGAAGCAATAATAAGAAAAAACACAGAGGTATATAATGATATACCACTCAAAAAAACACTAATAAGATATATATATTATATTATTTTTTAACAATTTCACGCATAAAAAAGAGAAAAAATAATGTCAGAAATTAAGAACATAAGAAAAAACTCACTTTTCAAGTGAAAAAAGGTCCAAAAGATCAAAAAAACACAGGCAGGCCCCCAAAATGTTAGGCTTAGTCTATGATAGAGTAAATAAAATAGTAGATACAACTCTAAATGTGCCTGTGACACAGATAAAATTAAAAAAAAGGGTTTTAGAATAATATTTAAGCGCTTTACTAAAGGATTTTAGTGGTGGTGAGCACTGCTGAAAGCCCTGGGTGCAATAATCATCTGTTGGTTATGATAATAACTACTAGATTGTGAAGATTAGAAGTATACCTGATTTCTTTTCAAGAGTATAACTGTTTTGGAAAGTTGTAATATGTAGGAATTCAAGATCAGGATGAGGAAACTTTTTCTGGTGGAGAAAAGGCCTCCTTTTATCCTAAAATGGGGTGGAATGGTCCTCTAGACCATCCACATAGAGTAAGTGAATTTTTCTAACTTCAGAGTACTGTCCAGTGGCTTACATAAAACCTGTATACACTGTATTGGGCTCAGATGTGGTTTTGAAACCACATCTGGGCAGTTTTCACCAATACAGGGTAGATATTTTCATCTGGTGACCACACAGCCCTCTTCTGACATGTATGATGCATAGAATGCTGTACAGACCCTGTATGGGACCCCAGTATTGAAGTATGAACAGGCTTCTTTATCTATTTGAAACCTCATAATTATGGTTATAGGATATTATCCCACAGTAAAGGTATATTGGCCCAATTGTGGTATTTTAACCTTAAAGCTGCATTAAATTTGTCATTTTTTGAGATATTGAGCTCAAGGCTGGCTCATTGTTTATCCCTGCATGGGATCTAGACAATGGTACCTCATTTCGTATGGGTAACATTAATTATGGAAAGGTTATTTCATGTACAAATTTTGTTATTCATACATATGATTTTCTCAATATCTGTATGGAGCTTATTTTCTCCATACCTTTTGCTCTAGATGAGATATGGAGAAATGAAAGTAACTATCAGATATCCCTGATTGTGCTCCTTCCAAAAGGACCCCACTTTAGGTATGCCACACTAAAAATGTAGAAGTTAGATTAGAGGTGAATATTTTATTCACCCATATTTGACCTTATTTTGGCCATAACTCCTGTAATTTTGTTGCTAGCTCAGTTTGGCTAGTAGCATTGAATAGCCCTGACTTAAAGATTCAATTTGAATACCCATTTGATGGGGTTAAGCCTCTTCCTCTGGATTTCAGATGAGAGGTGAAAAATAAGGTTTATGATCAGCAACAACTTTGAGCAGGAATAACTTTGTTATTCCTTGTCCTGTGATGGTGGGACTTGTTTATTTGGAAAGTGGTGGGTTTCCTCTTTTTTTTGATACTTTTTGAGCTTATTTGGCTCAGCTCCATGTTTTGGTGGTATCTTGGCTTTACAATTGGTTTATGGTATTTGGCTGTCATGCTTGTGCTCTGGTTTTGAGTCACAGGCTGACAACTGTTGAGAGATTGGTGGAAGAAGCTTGTGAAAGCTCTCCAACACCTCTTTTCAATAATAAAATAAAGGCCAATAAATTAGTCTTTCCAGGACCCACCATTCAGGACTCTGAAGGTGAGTACCTGTCTAAAAACTGCCACAAAAAGATTTCTAGTGTACTGAAATTTCTTTTTATTTCTTTTTTCTTAATTATGACTACTGGAAGAGGTTCCTAATACTCCATCAAATCAGATGGAACTGGACTCAGAAGTATAATTGATCTATCAAAAGGGAAAAGAAAGGGAAAAATCTCCAGTGGAACAGAATCTACACAAGGAAGTGCCATATCCCAAAGGCAAGTCCCAGAAATGCCTATAATATCTGAGCCAGAGTTGGAACTAAGTATGAGAAACTCCAAGAGGTACAAATCACATTCAGAGGGCTCAAATAGACATATACATGAACCAGTACAAACAGTACTACACCATGTAAAAGGACAAGGATTGGGAAATTCTGCCACGAATCCACCAAGGAGTGATGAACTCCTGGCACATCCTGAAAAGGTCCATCAAGGAGGAGGAAATAGTGAGATACTTCAATTGATGGAATTGACTATCATCCAAACCTCAGATCAAAAAGATAAAGGAATACCATGCCAAAAAGATGGTGGCAAGCAAGGAAGATGCCCCAGTAGCTTCTACCAGAAAGCCACAAGTCAACCAACCTCTCAAAGAGGGGCAGAAGAACAAGAAAAAGAATTGGAGGAAACCATATTCCCCAAGTTAAAGAATTCCAAAAATCCAAAAAGATGCCATGGACAATGTCTTCAACATGACCAGAACCTTCATGGAAGTCAAGAACAAAGATTAAAACAGAATGAGACAACCCCATTGACCAAAGAGATAAATTTGTCTCCTGATTTTGTAAATACATGAACAGAAATTAAAAATACTATCTTACCTCTAAAGTATATTAAAAATAGCTTATTATTCTTACAATAAGGAAGTAACAGTTTATTATCCTCAAAAAAAATTTTGTACAAAATAAAAAAAATTTACAACATTAAATTTATGGTTGAAAATAATAAACCAAAAGTCTTTATTTACAATATTCAGAAATTAATACAAGGACAACAAGAGTTGTATAAATACATGAAAGATATCAAAGAAAATATTTATAAAATCAATTATGACATGAGTATTGATAATCTGACAGTAAAGCTAAACAAATTAAGAATTTCTGTTAAAAAATCTGAAGAAAAGCCTTAATTGCAGCAAAAACTACTTCTAAACCATGTAGAGAAAATTGATGAACCAAGAATGAATCTTAAAGATTACATTCAAATCTAAAGGAGACTTATTACTGAGAAAATGTATAAAATTAATGAGGCTAACCTGAATATGCCAAAGTTATCAGCCCCATTTTCTCACATAAGAAGTCCTGTTAAGCCAAAAGATGAAACCAAAACTCCATTCATCTCAGACTTGAGCCATCAAGAGAAAAATCAATTCTTTATTAAGGAAAACACCTCAATTGAAATAATGTCCAACATTCACAGGTGAAGGTGAATATGATCATATGTCATTTATCAAAACAATTTACATGCTAAAAGAAGATTATGCTATAGCAGATGAATTAATCACTTCCATATTACATTCATTATTTGAAAAATCTGCAAAAAGATGGTATTTTGGAATAAGAAAAACAAATGGCAAAAATACTTGGTCTTAGTGGAAAAATGAAATCATTACCAAGTGGGAAAATTATGCCTGGAGGTAAAAAATAGAAAATGCATTTGAAAATTCTTTCTTTCACCCAGATAAGGATAAACCTCTGACTTGGTCCTTAAAACAAGTTGAGAGATCAAATGCACTGTACCCAGAAATGTCACAAAAAATGGTTCATATGAAGATACTCAAGAAATGTGGAGGAGAACTGAAACATGCACTGAGGAGAAGGTTCATAGAGCCATGTTCCACAGAAGAGTACATTAATGCACCAGAGGACATGGTGACAAGAACCAAGATTGGCAGAACATGGAAAAAATTGGATAGTAAAATTCCAAATAAACCATTTATTAAGAAGTATAAACCAAGAGAACCTTTCAAACACAATACACCCAGCCCCCACAAGCAAAGAAAATGCCATGATTGTGGTGGAATTGGACACTTAGCCAATAATTGCCTCAAAGAGGCAAAAATCAAGGAAATTTTGGAAACAGAATACAAAAATGATAAAGAAGATTAATCTTATTTAGCAAAATACACTTAAGAGTCAGAAACTTCTGAAAGTGATGAAATTAATATAATTAATGCAGAAATCAATAATATTGATTTAATATATAAAGTACTGGATCTAAATGAAAACTTGCCACAAGTTGGAATATCTGATACAAGCCTGAAACACATACAAGATGCCAAACTGCATAGAACCAATGCTTCTCAAGTAATGGGGTATACAGCTGGAAAGTCAGGTATAAGTTTTTTCATCGCTTAAAACCAAGAAACAATAGTAGGCTTGGACACAGGAGCATACTGCACATTTGTTGGCAAAAGTTACTTCAAAGCAATTATACCAGATTGGGAAGAAAAACTGATACCAATACAAGGGGTTCAATTTAGTAGTTCAAGTGAAATCATGAAGCCCCTTGGAATAATTTACTCAAAATTAATTTTTCCTCACCCTTCCCAATGTATAAGAGTGAAAGTAGAGCTTGTAGTAATTTACAACTGTATTAGTAACCATTGTATACTAGCAAATTATTACTTGTCAATCTATGTCATACATATCCTTAACCAGAAAGACAGATATTTTACCATAGGAGATAATAAAAGACAGAAATTTGGTTTTTTAAACAATAAGAAACAAATTGCTGTAATAAAGGATGAAGAGCCAAAGCCAGAAGAGCATTCTTTCATGGGTGAATAACTCACAGAGACCAAATTAAACCAAGAATTGACATAAAAAATGAAGTACAAATTGATTTACCTATTATTTAAATACAAAAATTCCTTTTCAACTGAAAAAGAACCATTAGTGTCAATCATTGGACATGAGGTAGACATTTCTCTTAATGTGGAAAAACCCTATCCACCTCTACTGAGAAGACCAGCTTACCCATCCAACCCAAGAGCTAGAGAAGCCTTAGAGGTACATATTAAAGAGCTAGTGGACCTTGGAGTATTGAAAAAAAGTAGTACATAATGAACAGGTAGAAATCACTACACCTGTCATTATAATTTGGCAAAATGGAAAATCAAGGATGGTAGCAGACTATAGAGCTTTAACTACCTATACTATTCCTGACAGATATACAATACCCATAATACATGTGATATTAGCACAATTGTCACAGGCTAAGTTCATCACAGCCATGGATGCTCTAAAGGGTTTTCACCAAAATGTCTTAAAATACAATGCCAAAAAGCTATTAAGGATAATAGTCCACTGTGGAATATATGAATATTCAAGGATGCAATTTGGTATTAGGAGTGCACCTTCCCATTATCAAAGAATGATGAGCACAATATTTCCTGAAGAATTATCAGAAGTCTGGTTGATCATATATATTGATGATATCATAGTTTCCTCAGGAACTTGGGAAAGCCACTTAAAAAGACTGGAAAGAGTCTTACAAAAGATAGTTCAAGGAAAAATGAAGATTTCCTTGAAAAAGTGTCACTTTTCATATAATGAACTAAGAGCACTGGGACATGTTGTATCTGGATTAAGCTTGGGCATCGACAAAAAAAAGTAGCAGAAGTACTACTAAAACCAATTCTCCAAACAAATAAAGAAATAAAATCATTTCTAGGATTTACTGGATATTACAGGCAGCATATAAAGGACTTTGCAAGAATCTCCAAATCCTTATATAAGCTCTGTGACCAAAAGAAAGTCTATGAAATGACTGAAGAAAGGGTGAAGGTGTATTAGTAATTGAAAAATGCCCTCACAAATGCCCCATTTTTTTCAATGCCAGATTTGAAACTATCTTTCAAACTGTACATTGATGCTTGGGAAGAAGGACTAGGTGCTGCACTAAACCAGACACAAATCATCAATTACAAACCTGTTGAGGATCCAATTTGCTTTATTTCAAGACAAAGTAAGCCAACAGAAGCAAGATATGTAGAAATTCATATGGAATTTCTTTTCTTAGTGTGGGCTCTAGAAAAATTGCACTACTATTTGGATGGAACAGTGTTTGATGTAATTACCAATTGCAATGCTGTAAAATCCCTATTAAACATGAAAACACCAGATAGACACATGCTTAGATGCCATATTTCTATCAAAGAATATAGAGGAAATATGACTATAGCTCACAAATCAGGAAATATTCATAAAAATTCAGATGGCCTTATCAGATATGCTTTAGCAAACACAGCATTGGTACCACAGGAAGAACATCATATAAAAGGCATATGTGTTACAGATATTGGCACAGAACTCTTTAATCAAGTAAAAAAGCTTTAAGATGGACAAAAAGTGTCATATATTATGCAAACCTTTGATGAAGAATTCCAAATACCCATAACTATCCTCCAAACTAGATGAAATCTGGAAAAAGGCATATGATAGAGAAATATTCCACCTCCTTGGTGGAATACTTTACCATAGAACAAAGCACACATGTGCTATGACCTTGACAGATAGAAATCTGATAAACACTATACTACATGAATCCCAGATAGTGTTGTATCTGAACATATCTCAGAAGATAGGGCACTAGAGAGGGTAAAGACCTGCTATTAGTGGCCAAATTGGAGAAAGAATGTTGCAGATTATTGCCAAACCTGTTACAGCTGTCAAAAAGCAAACAGAGCCACAGGAAAGAAGCTTGTTATTGTTATCCAAATCCAAGAACCAAAATCCCCATGGATTGGGTAACAGCCTTACCTCCAGGAGGAGACCGGAGTTTCAATTCATTCCTAGTACTAGCTGATAGGTACAGTAAAACACCAATGTTCTTACCATTTCATAAAGATGAAAAAGCTATGGAAACAGCCATAATCATATGGAATAGAGTCATTAGTCACACTGGCTTATTCCAAAACATCATAAGTGATAGAGATCCAAAGTTCACTTCAGCATTATGGACAAACCTTCACAAATTGTTTGGAGCAAAAATATCATTCTCAACAGCTTACCACCCTTAAATAGATTTTTTAGCATAAAGAATGATACAAAATTTAGAAGACATTTTCAGCAGATTCTGTTATTATGGCCTAGAATTCAAAGACGCTTATGGTTTTACTCATTATTGGTGTACCGTATTACCAGCTCTTGAACTATCATATAAGAAATCAATCCATTCTTCAATTGTAAAAACACCAGAAATGCTAGAAAAAGGTTGGAATCCAAGACTCCCTTATGGAACTCTCAAAAAGTACCTAGCAGATACAAATCCAACAGCAAGCAGTTTCAAAATTATGCTTTACAAGGCAAGACATCATGCCAACAGATGCATGCATGATTCTTTTGAATATTCAAAAGAAAGATGGGACAAAAGTAATAATACACCTGATTTCAAAGTAGGATACTTGGTCTTAGTATCAACTCTAAACTTTAATAACATTAAAGGCCCAAATAAATTGAAAGATTCCTTTGCATAACCCTCCATGATAAAAGCACTACATGGCCCTAATGCTGTGCAACTAGAACTCACAGGTGAATTAATGAATAAACACCCAGCTTTCCCTGTAAGCCTTATAAAACTTTACAGCTCAAGTGATGAAGAGCTCCTTCCACTAAGAAATAAACCACCACTTGAAATTCCCCCTCTAGAAGAAAGAGAATAAAATAAAATGGTCAAGGTACTTAAAAAAGGAGGACAAGAAACAAAAAAGAAAGGGAATAACTTGTGAGGTATAGAAACCCAGCTCAAGAGGATTAATGGCTACTTGAGAAAGATATTCCTAATGCTAATAAGCTAAAAAGAATGTTGAGAAATGAGAGAAGACCTAAAGAATAGAAAGGTTAAGCCTTATTGAGCTTAAAAACTAATAAATTCTAATGTAGAGGTAGGAAAGTGGATGATACCCTAATTAACTATATCATATTTTCGTACAATTTATTTTGGCGGTAGGGAATTTGAGCCTTTAGGATATGACCATATCTCCAAAAGGGTCACACAATAACCTCATAATAATTACTCTGATAATAAGAATTAAAAATATCATCTTAAAATAGGTAAAAATGCCATAGATAGGCATATATTATTGCTTACCTTGGAATATAATGGATAAACATTTGAGATAAATTAGATCATTAGATTCCTCAGGGTGAAATACACATATAACATTTTTATGCAATATCTTTAAAGATAATACGTACTATGCAAAAAGCAAAAATTTTATAAAAAAGCATGAATTCTTGTTTATCTCAGACGCCAATGAGACAAAATGTAAAATGAATTTTACCATTAGATTCCCCATGGAAAACTAGATATATAGAATTCCTATTTCATATCTTCAAAGTCAATACTTAAGGAGATAACCTCAATATATGCACTTTAATGATTATGGCATATATTCATGGTTTTCCGCTTATATCTCTTAAAATATACATGATACAGAGTTGAACCAAAAATAAGGTTCACACTTAATTACTGTAAAAATAAATAGATGAGCTTTATTTGACAAGCTATAAACAAGGTTGTAACTTGTAAGGGTTTATTGAATAAAATTGCTATGGTTGTTGATCACTTTGTGGTGAAAGTGGTCTAAGCTTACAAATAGCTGGATATTCAGATTCTACTGGCTCATAGGTGAATAATGATGTATTTTTCATTATCATATGAATAGAAATTCCCAACCTCAGATTACTGACTACCCAAAGCCCATTGAGTCATTGAATCACAAAAGAAAAATTTCATGGGAAGGACTGTTTCAACAGATTCAAATGATCCTCCTGATCCAAAAATTACTCATATTCTGATAATAAGCCTAACCATTCAAAAAAAATGTTCCAAATTGCAAGGAAATTCCTCACCCAGATTTTGGACCACCAAAAAAAGAAGCAAGGGATATCTCATTACAATGCCTGTCAAGCTAAACACCAACAGAAGAAATAACGTATTATTAACCTATATGAATAAATATCCATATTCTTTAATAGGTTTTTGGTTCAAAAAATCTTTGGCCCCTCTTCATTTATCATCTTCATCCATTTCATACTGCTTCTCCAACTTTGACCTCATTAAATTAATGAATAATATTCCCATACAAATTAGCCCACAATTACGCCCATATTTAATCTAATACTGTCCTACCCAAAATTCAAATGAAAGTAGTTGTATTTTGGTGTGGAAGTGATAATGCTAGAACCTTAGTTCATTATTAACATGAGTATCTTTCTGTTTGTTTTATTAACTTTCTTCTCTATTTATGAGTTTTTTAATCCTGGAAGACCACCTTGAATCCAGAAATTTCAGATTAAGATAATGCATAATGTATAGCCCTTTCTACTTTTGACAACTCTACTTCACCCTGAATTAGCTTTATCCCTATTTATGCAGCCCATAATATTACTGATATAATGAAAGCCACCCAGCTACCCAAACAGAATCAAAGCAAAGGAAATTCAATTTTCACTAAGAATCATTATCTTTCTAAAATGTCATCATAAAAACTGATGATCTTCATAGCTATTTTCATAGAGATGAGAAGGATGCCAATTCTTGTACTCATGGTTTGTTCACATTTTTGGATAAATCGACAATTAAAACCAGTGAGATCTTCCATACAATCTTTTTTCCATGGCCTATCATTTCCTGAATACTCTACGCTTTGGTATGTTGCTTGAAAAGATATTATTATTGAGATTCCCTGAAATGATGTAGCATGTATAGCTTTAAAGTTCTTAATGATCAAAGCTTAAGCTTATAATTGAGCATTTATGATCACTCACTGTAATTATATTCCAGGTTTAACAGTAATATAAGTGATAGGACTTGTGAATAATATTATATTATTATTAATACTAAGAAAGCTCACAAATCTTAGGCTTATTCCAAGCCTATGATGTCATCAAACTTAGAGTTATAGCGATAACTCTAAATAATGGTGTAATAATGAGATAAGATAGTTTAATTATGATGTAATCATAACTAAACCTTAAAATGCTAATCAATTCTGGTGGATACCATCAGCAAATTTCTACTAGAAGCTTCTTGGACTCTGGGAGGGAGGAGTTTACCATAAAAAGAGCTCTTTTTACTCCATTTCCCCCTCAGACACAACAAAATATTAAATTATTAAAAACAAAGGTAAAAAATTTCTTCTTTTTATATAAAACTATTATATACTCAAAAAATAAAGTTCATATTTATTTTAATCATCAATTTTTAATTGTTTTTGTTAAACTTCTCCAAAAAGCTTTAATCCCATGTAAAAACAATAATAGTTGAAATTTCTTTTGAATTTTTATTGTCAATAAAATTTGAATAAGCTCTATTGATATTTTTTGGCATAAAATTATTAAAAATTATGATATTACGTGTTAAAAGTAGGTTATTTTCTCTTTTTATAATATTTTCTCTTTATTATTATTTCTAAATAATTCTTAAATTCATATAAATAGTATTTATATTAATCAATAAATTTAATATTATGAATATTATTGCTATAATTGCTTTTTTATTATTGAAAAGAATTTCTTACGCCTTTATTATTTGTCTGTAACAATCATACAGTGCGATAAATATATTAATTATCATACATTAATATATTTATTTTATTATATTCATTTTCAATATATAGCTTTTATTACTATATTCACCCAATAATATAAATATTTTATGCCATAATTATAATGATTCTTTATTATTATAATTATCCTTTAGCCTATTCTTCAACTTTCATAATGAAATTGAGAGTACAATAATGAAAATATTGGTAATTTTTACTTATTGTTTCAGTCAAACCTTCCAATTCATGAGCTGTTTAAAAAGATACAAATAATAATTATCTGTATTCCAAAAGCTTCCATTTCAAATGAGCAAAGCTCTAAATTCCCAAATGTGTGGCTGAAATTATTTGCAAGGATATTTCCAGCTTAGGACCCAGGTTTGAAGCAGGTTAGACCTGGGTTGAACCTTCTACCCACAATGGCAGGGATAGCCTTTTGATGGTGATTCATGGCATTATTATGTAATTGTTAAAGCCATTTAACCCAAAAACATTTTTTTTTAACATTTCTTTATATGGAATAGCTGAAACATAAAAGGTTTCTTTCCATTTAATACAAGTGTTTTATACTCAATCAGTTTTCTATAAGGACAAAATGCTAATTTTCTCCTGAAACAAATTTTTTATTTTGAATTTTTGATAGTAAGTACCAACCACATGCAAGCCAATTTCATGGTAATAGTTTATGGCTATTTTATTTTTTGTGATTCAGAAGAATAATACTGAAAGTCTTTCAAGTAAATCTCAACCCCATTTTTTGTTTCTAATCCCAGTTTAAACTGTTGTACTTCCAGGTTTCAGATGTTTGTGTAAAATTCATGGAAAACCTTTTCAAGTGGCTTATTTTTCAATTTCTGAGAAATTCATATGGTCATAAACTTTGTTATGTAGGAAGGTGATATCTGAAAGTAGTTTTTTATATTGCTTCAATTACCTATTATAGATTACTCAGATATCTGAGTGAGAGTGAATTAGAGTTTCCCTTTGCACTGCCTTTTCCCAAGCTTAATAAGCTGCTTATTGGTCTCAAATTGTTTTTCATTTATAAAACATTCATTCCTTCAAAATTTATGATTTTAAAAATGGACTCTGCCTATTTTTTGTTTTAGTTTGAGGCTTCTTTGAAACCTTGGAGGAAACCTCTGTTCACCTTCATTCACATTTGGCTCAACCCTTTTTACACCCTTCCATCACTAGCTGGAAAGAAAGTAAACATGGAAATATTTAATAATTTGGTATTCTTATACATACCTCAATTATGAAATAGCTATGGACACTTATGGGTTTATTATCTCAAATAACTGACAGATAAAATGGATTGATTCAGTTTGGAGAAAATTCTCTCTATCACTTTATCAATAATCATGAAAATAGTAATATATATGGCCTTCAAATTTTCCTCAATTTTTCTTGATTATTTTAAAATTGAACTGTAAAATGAAAAGTAATTTTTTTTCTTTAACAAGTTTCAATTCCCAGGGATTTATGAAACCAAAACTTGTTGGTTTTTACATATTTACTAATTGCTTATCTTTCTACCAGCCTTTTCTTCATATAATATTCATTCTTTTTTTTAAATTATTTATAAATCTCAAAAAAATTATTCAAATCACATTTATTCATTTTTGACTTGTGCATCTTTTTATGAAACTCTTTTCCTTGCTTTTTTGGTATTTCAATTTTCTTATTTTATTGGTTTTTTTTCAAATATTTTGCTTGTATTACTTCGTATTTTTCATTTATTGATTGATTTCATATTTCCATTTTTTTAATATTGAATTTTTAGTATTTTTTTGATTTTGTGTTTTAGTCTTAGTTTTGGTGTATTATTTTTTTTTCTGATTTCTTTATTTAATTTCTTTCTGTCTAATTTTTTAACTATTGTTAATTTCTTCAACTTGCTTCAGCTTTTTTTGAATTTCTTTAAAAAAAATATTTTTTGGATATTTTTTTTAATATTTTTATTTTTGGGGTTTGAATACTCCAAATCAGTGTAGAAAATGCAAATTGTTGCTTTTACACTCCTGAAAAGATTCAAAAAAGTACAAAAAAAATATAAACAGAAACTCAAAAAAACATCAAAAAATTAACAAAACAAAAGACTCAAAATAACAAAAGCTCCAAAAAAACTTACACAAATTTTGAAAAAATGGATCAAAAAAGAAATAAAATAAGGAAACAAAATCAATGGAACACCCTCATAAAAGTGAAGAAATCAATAGAAAACAACTACATAAAAGTTAAAGAAAATAAAAAAAGTTAGAAAGATTCAAAAATGATTCAAAAATAACAAAAAAAGTTGAAAAAATGTAAATAATTGAAAAGGAATCAGAAAACATCAAAAAAAACAGAATAAAATATCAAATTTTCCAATCATGAAAAAATAAACAAGCAAACAAAAACAAGAAAAAAACTTCAAATTGAAAAAGAAAATTGAAAATTTGAAAAAAACAATGTTGTTTTCTTTCTCATCAAAGTTGCTCTTTATGATGATACTTTTTTCAAAAAAAAATTAACAATATTTTTATTACTAAAAATCTTTGAAAAAGAAAGATATTGAGATTTCTGAAAATATGTAATTGAGCCAATAAATGAAGGGGAGTGAACCAGAAACGGGAGCTGTAAAAAGTGAAATGTTGTATTCTTTCCTGATTTTTTTGAAGAAAATCCGGAATAAATTAATTTAGTGGAAATAATGTTGAGGTATTCAAAGAAAAATTGAAAATTTGAAAAAAACAAGTTAATATTAACAGGAACTAGATTTCTCTATTTCAAGAATATGTGGAAACAACAGAAAGAAAATCTTATTGACCAAGACCTGTGACAATTATCATTCTTCATTAATTGGAAAAAAGTTTATAAATTTCTGAGAATATACTTTAAATGAATATTTTTAATAATCAAAATAAGAGTATAAATACTTTAAAAAAATATTGAGGCTTCTGATTTATGTAAATTAGTAGCTGAAACTTACACACCAAGTTTATGTGGAAATAATTTTTCCCAAAAAAATGGAATTTAAAGCATTTATACAAAGGAGATTATTTATATATTTACAGCCTGGTCATATAAATTTCAAAAGATATATACAGTATGTGAGAGGAGAGAGCAAAAATGATATGATGGAAATTTGGGTGGGAGATGTTTCATTTTTTCTATTATTTTTTTCATATTGAAGTTTTGGCTTCATAAAAGTCCAAACTTAATGTTTTTGATGGTGGCCACATGTGAGAAAAATTATTCCTCTAAACAATAAACAGCAATAAATTTTATGTGAGATTTCCCACAATTTTTTATGAAAGTACCTTTTCTCTGTTAGGAATAAGTTTTCTTCAAGAATTTTATTTATTAATTAATAGTGTACATTTAATAGAGTATTAAAAAATAAAAATCATTGAGGCTCCATAATCTTCTATTTTAATTGAGTATGCTTCTAAATGACAAAACCTGTGGCTAAACGTATTTTATAAAATGTTACAAGGTTGAAAAGGGGGTTTAAACTAAGGTTGAAAGCAGGCTAGAAGATTTCCATATTATGTGGTATGAAGAGGTATAATAAAAGTTATTCCTGAAAGGAAAATTTAATGATTACTTGAAGCCCACCACAATGCAAGGAGAAAAGTTCAAGGACTTCTTCAACAGGTTTAGATTCATACAAAAATTGATTCTTGGGGTCCCCTGAATCAGCCGGTCCATAAAACTGATTACCAATTTTTAGAAATCTTTTCCAAAAATATCCATCATTGTTCCTGACTTATTTTGGCAATCCTTCTCATGTATGTCTTTACTGAAAGAAAAAATTTTCTCTGATACAACCTTCAAATCTTAACATTTCTGTTCTTAATGGATCATTGGTAGAAGAAACTTCTGATAGAATTGTGTTTGGCGTATTACTCTTTGTAACTTGATCCCTATTGATGTATTCCCCATTACCATCAATAATGTCAGATCCTACAAACAGATACTCTTCTTAAGGTAACAGAATCCTAGCTATATATAAAATTCAAAAATTTCAGGTTTAATGGAGATGAAAGGAGCAGATTATTAAGATACCATTCCTGCAAGTAAATTTACAATTTCCTGAATCACTGAATGACTCAGACCAAAAAATTGGGCTTCAAGGTCTCTTTTGTACATGAAAGTCAGGAAACACTCTCATTATTACATTTGCATTCTTCAAAGCCATTTTAGAAGCCCAGGTATCAAATCTATCCTTCTTACATCCAAAAAAAGACATTCTCTCATAATTACCAGGACAAAAATTCTTCAAAAAAGCTAAAAATACCCAGTCATTTTTTTTTGTTGATAGAAAACCCACAAATATATTATACTCTCAAATGGCATCAAATTGGGATAATAATCAAACCACTAAACATGGAATTATTTACACAGCACCACCTTTTTTTCCCTCTTAAATAATTAAGAAATTAAATAATGATCTCATTACATGTTATCCTGTCTGGTGGGGCAAAATTCAATCCACATTTAAATTGAAAAATGGAAAAGCCTCAGTAATCAGGATTTTACAGCCAATCACACTATAACTTATTTCCAACATATCTCACAGAAGCCATCACATTAATTAACAAAATAAAAGTTTTTATAAGTTCAAAGACACTTTTTGCATTTCTAAATGCTGACACTGTAGGAAATTCATCATATTCAGAAACGCATTTTTGCATTTTCACTATACCACAAAAAAAATTTTCTCGATGATTTGGCACTGAATTTTTAATACAAAACCTTTGAGCTTTCCAACGAGATCTGGCCAGAGCCACCCAAATTATGGCCTTCAAGGTAAGAATATGTTTTCCAAAGACCCATCAAACTGCAATCATTACCCCTTTGATGGATCTCACAGTTTAACACACTAAAAATGTTAGTTGCAGGCTCAATTAGGCGTTTTTCAAGGGATTTGAGCCATCAAATCATATTACATGAGCTGGCCCTCTGCAGGATCCACTTTTAGCCTGTATATACATCCCCTGTAAACCTGTATTGGAGCTTTTGGGATTTTTTGGTGTGTTTATTTTAAATCAATACCGCCCGGTATTGAGATGTATTTCCTTGTAAAAGAAAACACGGGGATGTATTAACACGTCCTATGTCCCTGTATAGTTTTCTGGAGGGAGTTTACTCAGAGACCCCCCAAAAAAGGTTATTTTTAAAAAAAGAAAACAGAAAAGAGCATCAAAGACAGTCTCTGCCCAAAATCAACCAGCCAATTAGACAGACTGGCTGGGAAAATCTGGTTGTTGTTGACAGTCAGAGGCTTCCGCCAACATCAACAACAGTCAGAGACTTTTTTTGAAGTTTTCTTTAACAAATATAAATAAGTAAGAACTTATTAACTTGAAAAAAACATTTTTTTAAGAATGAAAAAAGAAAAATAATAATTTTCATTTTAAAAAAATATCTTGGTTGAATTTAATTTATTTTCTCTTTAAAAATGACGCCAAAAAAATCAAAAAAATGTACATGAAAATACATACAAAATTTGATAAAATAAAAATAACTGTCAGGAGATTCCCTAAAGGTTGAATTCAAAAGCAAAAAATATTAAGAAAAATCAAGATAAGTCTAACAAAACCAAGATAAATCCAAATCAATTTAAAACTCTTTCAAAAAATATACAAATTAACATATGAATTAAAGAATAAAGATTTCAAATAATTAAATTTTCCAAAACCATTTGAAAAAATGCCAAAAATGGAAAACTAATTTTATATATTCAGAATTTATGAATATTGCAGATTCTAATAAGCATGTCTTCTCAGTAATTTTTCAAGGAATTTGAATTTCAATTCCTCTAAGAAATTCTGCACCATGTCAATTGCATTCTTCCATAAATGTGACAACTCTTTGTAGAAACATTTTCTTTCTTTCTCAAAGAAGTGTTATGCACCAAGAAATGTGCATAATGATTAAAAGGAATAAATTTCCAATCCAATCATGTAAAAACACATTATGAAAGAGAAAGAACGCGATTTTGCCTGAAGAATATGTGTATATTTGAAATAAACCATGGGAATAACGTATGCACGAATATTTGATCTATGTGAATACCATTAAATATTGTATAGGGAACTTTGTGCGTGAAATATTGTACATTTTTTCAATTCACAATATCCCTTAATACATATATATAAATAGAAGTCATGGAATGAAATTTTCCTTGAACTTTCGAATGAATACTGAAATGGCACAATGACCATGTATGTCAATTGAGACCTAATATAAGAGCTATAAATAAACTTCAATATAACGATTCCTTATTTTGAAAGTTGTATACAAAATTACAGCCAAGCAGGAAAATAATTCATATGGTCAAAAATGGGTAATAGAAATTAAAGAATAGTTCAACCCAATATTAAAATTCTGCTCATTAGACTCTAAAGCTTTGATTTATTTTGAGAGTTAAAAGAAAAAGACCTCTTTCAATAATGCAATTTAAAACACTGAATTTACACATACCAAAGATAGTTCAAGATAATAAGATGTAATATTTTGTGTACGATTACAAATTACATAATTTGCTGTGTCAGAAACTATCACAACACAAATGAGGAATTCTAGGATATGAAAAACTCAACTCTTTTACATTCATTAAATGGAAAAAACCAGGAATTTTTGGCCCAAAACACCATTAAAATAATGGGAAGATAATTTCATTTTCTGGAAAATTAGTTTTCAAACCAAAATCAGCTTATGGAAATAATTGTCCACCTATTTTTATAAGCTTCGATTCCTTACAAAATGGGGAAATTTGACACATAAAATTCAAAATCAACTTGAAATATATACTCTTAGGGATTGGGGGAAATCAGTTTCATTTTCCAAACAAAATCAACATTTCAGAAGGAATTTTCCTTTTCCAACCATCCAAACCTCATTTAAAGGATAAAGCCAAATTCAAACTTCATTCGAGTAAATAAGAGGCTCTCAAGATAAATCTGCTTTCATATTTTCCTATTTCTCACCTTTTAGATATTAGAAGAAACTCAAGTTTTCTAAGGAAGATACTTTTTACTTCTTGAAATCCTTTCATTTTATTGCCAGAAATGATTTTTCTCTAATAAAAAGAAGAGGTGGGTTCCTACTCACCAACAAATCATGGTAATTTTGGATTTGGCACAACTTCCATTATAGCATATAGAAAGCTAAGACATCCAATTTGAAACACAAATAGTTTTTTAATGAGATGTTATGGAACCATTTAGTAATTATTTGAACATTTTTTTACCTTTGGTCTCTTTTTCTAACTTTTGTAGAATTTTACTTTGTGATATTTTCAGCTCTTTCTCCTCAATTATTTCTAACTAACCCCTTTTCCTTGGATTTGAAGATTATCTTAACCCAACGCTTTACTAAATTCCTTTCAATTCTTGAGGATTATATAAATATATAATCTTATTGTTATTGACCCTTTGTATTATCACTTCTCATTTGATAAACCAAAACTTCTAAATTATTTATAAGACACCAGACTTTTCATTCCACTTTGGCCTTTCTTTTTTTGATTTGAGCTGATAAATACTCTTATCTTATATTGAAAGAACTTATAAAGGTATTGGATCCTACATTGTTGCCTCTGAATTTCACTATCTACTATATTCAAGTCATAAATAATTCTAGAAAGGTTATTATATTTCCTTGAAACATTGAGAAAAGTGCATTTTTTTGAAACAAGAGTTTGAGATTTTTCATTTTTCAAATTAATTTGAATTATATAGAGAAATGAATTCTTAAATAAGGAGAGAATTTAATAACAAGAAAAATACCCATACTTCTGTCACAACCACTATCAGGGATAAGGGCATTCAACCTTAAACCCACTCAAATTCATGAAACCAGCAAATCCAGTATGTATATCAGAAATCAGTTTCAGCAAATCTTCTTTCTGAAAGATGCATGTAGCTTGTTTTTTCAATACTTGTACAGGCTGGATATCCCAAATACAGTTTGGATTCACAATACTAAGACTTCATGATTACCCAACTCCACCACACCTCTTGTACAGACCCTGTACATCCATACAGGGTCTGTATCATTCAAATCAGTTCAAATCAAGATTCCTCCCAAGAAAGTTCACTCTTTGGATCAGGGATTGTGAATTCTCACATATACCAGCCCCTCTTCCTCCCTCTGGGGACTTTTCCCCAGTTAATTAATATAGTTGATTTATTATTTAATGAAAATTCTTACTCTCATTTTTGGGTATTATATTTATTAGTATTAAGTTATTTTTTGCATGTTTTCCTCAACTGTTCAGTAGAGCTGTGGTGGACATATCCTTATTAAACCTTCTCTTTCTTTCTGAAAGGTTGAAACAGTTGACTTGGAATTTTTTGTGGTTGGCTCTTTTATTCTTAGTCTTATTTTATTTGTTTCTGATTTTCTTATATTATCTTATTAGAAATCCTATCTTATTTACACTCTCAAGTGTACTCACTTTTATTCCAACTCTTGAGCCCTCCATAAGTGAGTCCCAGTCAGCTGAGGTCCAGGCCCTCTTCACTTCAAAGAGCCCCTGTGACAAATTCATTATTTTTAAAGCTGGAGGGAGGCACACTTTTTATTTGGTCTTGCAGTAAGCTTTCTGAAATTTTACCTTAATACTAGTTTAAATGAGCAGTAAATGAGATAAATTGATTAAGGAGATGGGTTTTATGAACGAATTCTTAGACCCAAAGACAGATGTTAATGTTTCAAAAGAAGATTTATTCCCATGTGGGCTTATACTGAAATATTCTGAGTTAATGTCAGACCTTAAATTCAATTGGTGTTTTTTAAATGCCTTAATCTGCAAAATATAAAGCAAAAATTCATAATTTTCATGCAGAGTTAATTGAAAATAGAGATTATGAGTATTGGGTCAGCCTCTTTGATATATTGGATATGAGCAGTTCTTTATATCCAAGAGCCATTTTTACCTTCTTATGACTTATTATAAATCTCATAATATGGTCAAAAGATAAAGTGCTGAGCTCTGAGATATAATAGCTTAATTTAATTTTCTTTATTTTCAAATTCTACAGGTATTACCTTTTAAGAGTATTCGCAAAAAAAATCATCAATTTTTTAGGAAATCTCTTACCTCTTTGCAATTGGATAAAAGGAATAATTTTTCTGATGATGGAAAAATGAGTCTGATTTTGTCTCATATTTCTTATATTTGTAGTTAATATTTCTTTTTCTCAAAGAGCTTGGGTAGACATTTCTCAAAATATGAATCAAAGTATTTCTCAGGTAAGAATAAGTGTATTAAAATTTCATTAAATTTAAGTGGGTTACATTTAAGATAGAAATCTTGTCAGAAATAAAAATTCTTTTAAAAATTCAAGCTGTTACCTTCTCAAGGTTCAATAAGGAATTTTTGTTTCACTTATGAGATTAAAATCACAACACCATTCATAGTGTTATGGCATAATGCAGAATATAGAATGGCTAGTGACCTTAGAGCTTTAAATACTTATACTTTTCCATAAATTTACTCATTACCAAAGATCTATATTTTCCTCACTCAAATATCTTGAGAACTGTATAATAGACCTATGGATTCCTTGAAAGGATTTCAACAAAATGTGGTAACACCTAGAGGAAGTAAATCCATGAGAGTTACTGTTTATTTTGGGTTTTATACTTCTCTGGAAATTCCTTTTCAATTTCACCATGAAACTTTCAAAGTATAATGAATGTAATTTTCCCTAAAGAGCTACCATAATTATCTCGCATAATATACACTTTTATCTTTCTGTTTTTTTTCGGAGTTTAGGAGAATTACATGACAAGACTGTCCAGAGTTTTGAGTAATATCCAATAAGTTAATATGAATCTTTCTCTCAAACAACCTTTTACTTTTCCTTCAAAGAAATCAAATCCTTGGGATATGTGGAATTCGTTCTATCCCCGGGAATAGACAAAAGCAAAGTTTTTGGAATCTAATTTGAGTCTACTCCTTAGAGAAAGAAGGATATAAATTAGTTTTTAGGATTTTATGGGTACCAAATAAAGCATATCATAGATTTTATATCCATTTCAGAACTCCCTTAGAGGTTGTTTGATATAGATACAGTATTTTAAATGAATTTATGAAGAGTTAAATCACTTTAATCCCTGATAAAAGCCTTGCTCACTGGCCAATCACTGCTGGTTCCAGATTTAAAGCTACCCTTTAAGCTTTATATTGATTCCTCTGACAATAGGCTGGGACCTTTAATTTACCAAGTGAAATAGTAAATATAAAACCTGTTTAAGGAACCACCTGTTTTAGATCTAGGAAAATATAACTTACTGAATCCATCTATGGAAAAGCCAAGATTTAATGTGTATTCCTTGTTTGGTCCTTGAAAAAGTGTAAATATATTCTGGAAGAATGTGTTTTTGAACTCATAAGAAGCTTTGAGACTTTTGATTCACTTCTGAAAATAAAGACACCAAACAGACAGATGTTTAGGTTGCATTTAGACATACAAATATATAGAGGCAATATTGAAACTGTATACAAAGATGAGAATATTCACAAAAATTCTTATTGATTAAGAAGATTTTTTTACTAATTATCTTTAGAATCCTCCAAATGTTCCAGAGGAAGGTTCCTCAGAGATACTAATAGAAGCTCTTAGTGTTAAATACCTGAACACCACCTTCTTCAAAGGATGAAGGAGTTGCTATACCCAAGAGAAAAATTGTAGCATCAGATACCAATCAATTTGAAAATATTTAAAACAAACTTATCTTATTTATTCCTTAGATGAGATTTGGAAAAAATCTTATGAATAAGGGATGTTTCAAATTCTTGATATCATAATATACCATACAAAAAACAGTACCTATTTTATGACAATTATAGACGAATTTATGATTAGCCTTGTGCTCAAATAATGCTATGATACCCCCTTTTCAGGATAAATCTCTTGAGATAGAACAAAATATAACCTTCAGACATGAATATTGTGTCATATGTAGCAGAAAGATGTTTCAGAATACCTTAAATCCTGCTACATACATAATAAAGTCAATAAATCTAGTTGGAAAATACCTGGAGATATTCTTGAGGTCCAAGAACCAAGTGGACCTTGGGATATTGTACATATGGATTGGTTCACTAATCTACCACCAATAATTTATGTAATCTATATTTCCGTCCTAGTAATCTTTGAAATATTCAGTAATACTCAAATCTTCTCAACCTGTAATAAAGATGATATATAATATCATAAAATTCTTTGAGACTCTAAATATCGAGCTTAAAAAAAGCTAAAATATAAATTTAATTCTTCCAATAAATTACCATAACAATTTCACAATTCTTTTGGGCCTCTTCTGATTTAAAATGTTAAAAAAGTAAAGAATTAACAAATAAATTTAAAATTGGAAAAAAAATGATGATAATTATTTTTATTATTAAATTTTTTTCTGGCTTATTTGTGGTCGAAATAAGCCAAAAAACAAGAAAAAAACAAAATTTTGAAAAATTGAAATGAAAAATTTATCTTACATTTTGTTTTTTGGGTATTTTAAAACAAATTTCATTTAAGGAGGTCCTCTCTGTATTTTGAGAGGGAGTATTGAAATTTTTTGAGTTTTTATATGAAGACATTGATGAACAAATAGAATATAAGATTGAGATTGATGAATTTAAGTAATAAAATTTATTTTTAAATCAAGTTAGAAAATGAGATAGTTTATCTAGTATCTTTTTAAGCTTTATATTCACAAATAAGAGCAAAATAAGTCATTAAATCTAATAAAAATTCATTTGGTTTTTCAATGACAAAATAGTCAAGCTAGACTCTAGACTTAAATTACCCAAAGATTTAAGTTTAAGATTGATTAGATTTTATTGGGAATTGTTCATAATTTAAAATATAAAAGAAAATTTTGTGATATTATTTCATTAAAAGAAAAATAAATATAATGATATAAGATGTGAAAAATATAATAATATTTCAAAATTTCAAAAAAGAATCCTTTTCTCAAAGAAATTGAAACAATAAAAAAATTATAAATTCCAATGAGTTTAGCGGTGAGGTGTTAATAAAAAGTTTTATTTAACCACTATTTCATTAGAATCATAGCTTTAAATCATAAAATAATAATTTGGTTTTGAGTTTGAAATCAAGAAATTTTGAAATGTTTTTTGGGTAATTAAAAAATCTTACTTTTTTCCTTTTAAAATTTAGTATAATTTTAGAAATAATTATTTTCCTGAAAATAACAATGAAAAACTCAAATAAATTTTCTGGATAAATCCTTATTATTATCATTATTATTCATGATTTAATGAAAACACAATTATTTTTTCTAAGGATATTAGAAAATATTTTGAGTCAAAATGACAAACCCCAGTGCACAGTACATACTCATTTTACTTTTTAAATATAATTCATTAGAAAGACTTTTAGCTCTTTATTTATTTAAAATATCTTAAAAAATTCAAAAAATTCATTAATTAACTACTTAATTACTGTCTCACAATTATGGTTATTTTTATTAATACTAGCTTTTTCAATAAATCATTTGTAAAAATCATAAAAGTACTCAAACTTTATATAGAAAATATTCTATTTCTATAAGATATTGATCATTCAAAGAAATTTTATCAAAAATTCTAGAATAATGACATACACAAATACTTACGTAGCTTTAAATAGTATTTAATCCTGGCTTTATCCTTTGTTTTCTCCTTAAAAGGATTTTATTATTCTATTTTTTTCTCACATTTTACAAATTTCAAGTGATCATTGGATATGAGAAATATATGTCCACCTTTAAATATTGAGGTAGTTTTGAATTCCATTTTTTCTGCTAATGTTCTACATATTCTAGCTCTTTATCAGACTATGGCTCATTGCTACCTTTAGTTCCTTTGATTTTTGAAAAATATATTTAATCCTTGAAGCTCAATTGGGTTTTACTTAAAATATCACCAATAAGAAAATTAATATTGATTATCTCAGAGAAGAAGTTTCACTGTTGGTTAACCATTCAGGTTCCTGATTCAAATTCCAAGTTTAAGATTACTCCCTGTCTTACCAGATATTGTTTCCCATTCCATTTATGGTCTATATTCTCAAATCATCTCATTGAGACATGTGGTATTCAAGAACAATGAGAACAGTCTCAAGCTTACCAGATTATAAAACCAATCAAAATCAGAATGGTAAACTTCTACCACTAGGGTAACAAAATGAATAATTTAAGAAGGGGTATGGACAATCTTCAGATATTAAAATCAAATTTTATAAGTATGGAAAAGGGATGAAAGAGCCCCATAGATTAAAATCAAATTTCTGAACTCTGGAGGGAGAGAAGATTTCAGGAGAGGGAAATCAAATTTCAGAAGTTTGGAGAAGGAATGAAGAGCCCCAGAGATTAAAATAAAATTTTGAAAGTACAGAAGATTTAGGGGAAGCGCTACGGAGATTTACATCAGAAATCAGAGCTCAAGAGGACTCAATGATGAACCCATGGAGGTGTTTAAAATTAATTCCAGAAGACTAGAGGAGGTACTGAAGAGCTCCAGATTCATAATCCAAAGTTTGGAATCCTTTACGATGGAGGTTTCAAATGGAATAATTGAAATTAAGAGAAATTAAAATCCCATGATTTCTGAAAATTATCACATCAATAACTGCATGTGTATATGAAAGCCTTCAAAAACTACAGGATTTCATGATTTCTAAACCTTATTCCTTCATCAACAAAATCATAACAAAATATAGAAGATATACAGGAGAAACAGCTATATTCATATTTAACACGGTATTAATACTGTAATTTCCCCTTCAATTCAATGGGAAGAAATTACTCTAGTCTATTAGAGGAATTAATAATTAATTTCCCAAGAAAAAAAAAATATCTCAACAATGTGTATCAGAACTATAATTAGTGGTAAAAAACAGAAAGATTAAAATTGTATTTTTCCCACTTTTTCCACAGAAATAGATTTTTACCCTCTGAATTATCTGAAGATATTCATGTGAAAAATATGTATTTAATAAACAATGAACAGTATTTTCCTCACTTTCTCTTAAAAAAGAGATTATCACCAGAAAAATTATCTCAATAAAATTATATGAAAAACTGTTTTTCCACTTACCACAGACCATATTTTCCCCACTTTCTCCAGAAAAGTCAATCATCACCATCCAAAAAAGCTCAATTAAACCATATTATTTTTATAATAAAAGAACCACTAGCAAGATTCTCTCAGTCAAACTTTTTCTACACCACAAAATAGTAATAACTAGCTACAAGGTCTCACCACTTAATTTTCTAGGTCCCTTTTTTTCAAAAGCTCTAAAGAGTCCCCAAAGGTATAAATAGAGGTCCTTTATCCCTCATTTTTTCAAGAGTAATTGAGCTAGTTCTGACCTTCCAGTATCACAACCATCCCTGAGGTAGTAAGATATCCAGAGTAGTATTAGCTTTTTAATCATAAAAATATCAGTAGCTTAGTATTATAAAATAATAGTAGTAAAGCCATAGCTTATATCTTAGTGGTTCTTCTGAGAAGTTTAGTATTATTGAAAAAGTAATTGAAGAATTTTTATCATCAAATAAATTAGTATTAGTATAAAAATAGTCATTATAAGTACCTCAACAAAGCCAAAAAGAGAATATTCAATTAGTCTAATTAAATATCTGTTATCTCATTCTGACTATCTCATTACCTTTAGTGAGCTTATATCTATAAATATCAAACTTCAATTCATTCCCAAAAGATATTCTTATGGAAAGAGATGTATTAATATTTATTTTTTTTGAAGCTTGAGTGGTAAATCAAATGTTTGACTATACTGTTATTTAAAAGTTGTATTTAGAGATTAATGAAAAGTATTCACAATTTTTCAAATCCAAAAAATTCATTTTAATTAGTGATTCCCTGTAGACTTTATTTTTACTATTATTTTAAGGGGAATCCCAGGATTCTTTCACCCATGATTATTGGATAATTCTAAATTTCAAAGAAGACTGCCCAATAATCTCCCACTATATGTATTTACTCATTTCTTCCCAAAACCAAAGGATCTCCCAATTCCACATATGTAGTGAGTGATTTTATTAATACATTATCAAATTATGTTGATAGAAAAAGTAAGTCAGAAATAAGAACTTTGATCAAGAAGTAATTTTATCTTGACCTTTCAGGCCTCATTGAGAATGAAGAGGAATTCAGATTTTCTTTTTCTCTTTGTGAGAAATTTGAAACACTGTCCTGGACACACATCATTAATCTTTATGAAATAATCATAAATTTTTCATGAGGATTCAGATAAACATGCTTAATTTTACAATGTGATATGCGTGTACCAATTCAGGTTAAGGGGCCAAATATGATTCTTCGTTTTACTTTGCAAGGTCAAAAGCTGGTTAAATATGGGTATTTATTTCCTAAATTCAAAGTAAACCATCATAATACAAGGGATATTACTAATAGAATCTGTCCAAGAAATCCTTCTCATAGGTCTTTGTGGCCAGTTTCATCCAATTTTACTATTTATCACAAAAATAACCTGTGGTGAATCAGAAAAACCAAGTTCTAAATTCATAATTAGTTAGCTAAATAGATGGGACTTATTAATTAGAGCTACAGTTATGATTCTTGAGGGAAGATCTTTAGTGATTATAGCAGTAATAAAAGGTTTAAGGTATTAAATAAATCTTACTTCAGACATTTCTGTAGGTAATAGTAGCCTTTGACAACATGCTAAAATTTCATTTGATTTGAATATAAAATAAGAATATCAATAGTTAATATCACCCCTTTGAAGTGAAGTTGAAATAAGAAAAAGGGTACTTATGATTGATTTTAAATGGAATGAATTAAGCCAGACTTACATAAGAGGATTAAAAATAATCATTAATTTCATTTTTTTCAATGTCGTACGGTATAGATCCTTTATTAGGAGGAAATCCTGTATTTTTTAAAAATTATTAGGCTGAGGTATTAGTTAGTGAGATAATTTTTAAAGGCTTTAGTAATATTATGAATAATCTTTGTTAAATATTCATTTTTATTATCAAAAGATAGGGATGAATTTTCAAATTTCAAATAAGGAAGTTGGCTTTTTTTGGAAAATTGCAAATAAGAAAATTATTATGACACAGTTCATGTGACATTATGTGTAAAAAACTCATAGAAATTACTGTCCCCTGATTTTTCAGAACTATATTGCACATTAAAACAATTCATTTCACATGAAGAGTTGGATCTAAAGAACACTATCTTCTGATTGGTGAGAATTCAAAAAACAAAAGAAAATTACCACATGTATGTCCCATTCTCATTTTTCATAATTAGGACAGACATGTCATGTCACTACGCATAGAAATATTTCTGAAAATAAAGAAAATTTTGAGGTCCCTTGTTTTGGAGCCCCTAAGGGAGTCCAAAATATCTATAAATAGATTCATTTTCTCCGCTTTAAAAAAATTACTCACTCCCAAAGGGGGAGTCTTATCCCCATATTACGTTTATCAGTGTTACAAATATAAGTATCTTCCTTATGCTAATTTCTCAATAGCATAGTCTCAGTGTTTTATAGATAAAAGACGTTACAAATTGGTCTGTATGATCCTATAAGATTCATTTTATTTACTATCACCTATTAATAGTTTATCAGTAGCAAAGTTAATTATCATCTTTCTTATTCATTTCTTCAATAAGATTGGTTGATGAATTATTCCACATTATTTTATAAATTGATTTAATTAATTATCCCCATATTTTCACCCTTTCTATATTTTCTTATTGGCCAAGCTCAGTCAAATTTTCTGAAGTGACTTTATAAATAACATAGCTTAGCATTTGGCCTTTCTTATTTTAGAATTTTTCATAGTTGACTGTCTTATGGCTATTATCATCCCCATAGTAGTCACTATTAAAAGTAGGGTACTCCCCAAATTCTAGTATTATCAAATTTTTTCATAGTATTAAAAAAAATCAATAACACCATAATCAAAAAAACACAAAGAAGATTCATTTTACTAGAAGTAATATCAAAAATATCTATTCTCAATATCATCAACTTCTTGGTAGTTTAGAATTTAACCATCTGTCTGCATTTTTTGCCATTGTCAAATTAAGTCAAGATTTCTAAAAATCATTTTTGTAAAATAAATCAAAGTCTGAAAATATTCTGTTTAATAGACCTTCCTTATTCAGCCACCATCAAAAATAATTAATAAATTGATGTTGAAAATAAATTCAAGATAATTGAGAATTTCAGGAAGGTAAATTCAGATTATTCTGACACATAAGTAGAGAAAGGTTTATATATCATAAAAGAAATTAAAAAATAATTCTTATAATTTCTCCTTCCAGGTACTTCCTCATTACTCCCAAAATTCTTATAAAAAAATAATTTTAAGTCTAAAATTATTTATTAGTTCAAAATGGGAAATGGAATACAATCATTACTGTTAATTTCTTTCATAACTACAATAAAGAATACTTCCATGAAATTTTTAATGGAATTGACATTGCAATATCTATTGAAAATCCCAAAAACTCAAAAAAGAAATTCTCCAAATTTTCACACAATGTAATAAATGGAGTACTCCTCCCAACCAATATTCTGTTCCAAAAATCATAACAGCTATCACAAGTAAGCTCTCTTTCACATTCATAAAACCAGAAATCTTTAAATTTTGGCCTGACATAATTTAGCCTTTTTCCAAGTCTTATCATTCAAAAGCACATATTCCCATTTCAGAAAAATAAGAATCCTGGGCACAACATTTTACAAGTCCTTGATATCCATGTAATAAACTTTTGGTAGTGGGGTCATTGTGCTCAAGAATCCCCAGAAAAAATTCCAGAAAACCAGATTGGGAGGATCCCCATTCAAAGAATCTGGATAAAAACCTTTCAAGTCTTTACATTTATCTCATCCTTTAATTTAAGAGTTTAAAGTACGAAATGAAGAGTTTTTTTTTGGTGGCTGTAGAGGAATTTCCTGAAATCAAATTTCTATTTCTTCTTTATTAAAGTTCAACACATCATGTGACAGGAAACAACTACCTATTGAATTTTTATAAACCTATTATTCTCCTTTTTTCAGTCACATAAGCTTGTAAATATCTAGTATCAGGGAAGAGTAAAATCTTTCTTTTCCCATATGGTGATCTAGAACTATTTGATGTACTGAATTTTTCTGATATACCTGGTATAGTAATATGAAACTTATGAATAAGGATATTAATCTGCTTTTTGAGAATAAAATATTCACTCTTTAAAGATGTAGTTGTATTTAAAGCATCTTGCGACTGAATTACCAATGGTTTTTGTTAGTTTTTCCCCTATCTATTAGCAATTCTATCTCTTAATTACAAATTTATACAATCAAACTTCTTACACAATGTTTGGCACATTTCTAAATGAGAATATGATTCCAAATGAAGATCCTGAACTGTGTGGAATGCTTAACAGAGGTTCCAATGACTCATGACATCACTCTATGTAGGGAATTCTATTTTTCTAAAAGACAACATACATCCTACCAACTTGAATTGGGAATCCTGGTAGAGGTTCCAGGTGATGTGACAGTTCACTATCTGAGCTTTTCATGGCCTCAATCTCTCAATGGGAGAATTTATGGCATGATTATTCAGAACCATTTTTTGTCTCTAGTTACTTTCTATGTACTCCAAAACAATTCAGGAGAACCTCAAATTTTAATTAACTGGATAAAAAAATTCAATAATATTACAAAATAGAATGTGGAATTTCTCATAAAAAAATTCAGGTGAACTTTTTTCAAAGAATCTGAGAGCATCTTACGATTATCATAGTATTTTTCATAAATTATATCTCCCTTTGAACAGAATCAGGTTTTTAATGTTGAATGAACCAATTGAACAATAGTTTAATTTTCCAGCTCAATGTTATTGGAAAATAATTGATCAAAAATTATTTGGCCAGATGCAGTTAGAAATTCATGCTGGATATTTAACCGAGTTTTCATACGGATTAAAATATGATTCCTTCTGAAATTTTATCATGAAAGCAAACAAATCTGACACCATGATTAGTTTTTCGGTTTGAAGAATACATAAATGATCTCAATAATAGAAAAATTTGGTCATCTAAGTCAAAAAATCTCACTCATTTAGTTATTTCAAAGAACTCTCAGGGATAGATCTTTTGGAATTACTTGAACCATTCTTTACTCCATAGCGCCTCAGATTCTTTTTATGAGAAACCAAATAGTCTGGTGAATTAAACACACTCAAGAAAGCAAATAGAATTAACTTATCTATCTGATCCAACCCTTGCTTAAGACTTGAACATTCTACATAAAAATATTGAAAACCTTCAACTAACTGCCAGAATGAATTCAGATACACCTCAGCACTATCAAAAGGCAGTCATTTCAGAGGAGGGTCATCAATGGAAATCAGGAATAAACTTGGAGTTAGATTGTCTATGGTACATGGGGGTTTGGTCTCAGAAGAAAAATCTGTCTACAACAGCTCATCTAACACTCATAAGAGAAGAGATATAAAAATCCTGTCACAGACAGGTATTATGATTACCCCATTCCCCAACGGAATGGGCTTTGTAACCATAATCATTGTAGAAGAGATTATAAATAACAGTCAATGAGGCACCTAACAAATCCTCATCGACTCTTATTCTCTTCTTACCAAACACCTTCAGGTGTGCTCCTCTCTGCTGTCGTCGCCACTTAGTTCACTTATAAGGTATTAATATACCTTACAAATCAGGTTAGTTATCCTATAGGTTATGTCAAATGAAAGAAATATGATCGACTCTTATTCTCTTCTTACCAAACACCTTCAGGTGTGCTCCTCTCTGCTGTCGTCGCCACTTAGTTCACTTATAAGGTATTAATATACCTTACAAATCAATTCTTCTTATATTTGGGAGCATGTTCCGGAATGTCATGCAAATCGAATTTTGGGTACTAGGTGGGTATTCACCATGAAGAGTGATTTATATGGAAATGTTTTTTGGCATAAAAAATGGTTTGTAGTAGATTTCACTAAATAAAAAACGTAAATTGAAATGTGATCAAGGAATGAACAGAATCGTGGGTATTCAGGTCAAACAAATGGGAAATTGCTTCGAATTATCACAATCAGTATTAATTTTGGAACTCTGAAATCTAAGTCCAAGAAATATTAAAGTTTAAAAACCTCTGCTGTTGATGTAACTGACTTTCAGCAAGGCGGAACGCTTGGACAAGTAGTATCTATCTAAAATAGGAATGCTACTATATCTGGCCCAGGCAACAAGACCAGATATTACGTATTCCGTGCATTATTTAGAAAGCTTTTCAACTAATACTTTTGAAAAACATTGGGAAGCCTTGGAGCACTTAATCAGCTACCTTAGGAGAACAGAAACTAAGGCTTTGGTTACTAAATCTAATGTGGAGGATGATGTTTCAAAGATTCATGTTGATGCAAACTGGGGAGGTGATGGGTGAATATTGCAACATGTTTTTATAGGTGTTTTGATGGGTTCACCAGTCAGCTGGAAATCAAAATGGCATACTTGTGTGGTGGATTCCGCCTGCCAAGCTGAGTATGTGGCAATGTTTTTTTGAAGCAAGGGCAATTTTATTGGTATCTCAAAACATTGAAGGGGGAAAAGATTCAATTACACCTTGTATTTTGTTGGACAATCAATCTGAAGTTAATATTGCAAAAAATAGTGGCAGTAGGAAGAATTAAAGACACATTCAACAAGAGTTTCATCTGATTAATGAAATGATAGTGAAAACTCAAGTAGAAGTGAAATGGATTCAATTGACTGAACAAAAAGCGGATATTTTTACCGAGAAATTAATTATAATCAATGTCCAAAATTTTGCAAATATATTTTTGTATAGGAATTTTCTGTGGAGGGGAGTGTAAAGGAATGTTACAGAAACTTCTAGCAAGATCACGAATAAACATGTTACAAAAAGCATTACACAGTTTCAAATAGTATTTAATCCTAGCTTGATCCTTTGTTTTCTCCATCAGGGGAGTTTTGACTTGTATTTTTTACCGCTGACATTTTGCACATTCTAAATCTTTATCAGAGCCACGGGTTATGGGTCTATACAACTTTCATACACAGATTTTCTGAAAAAGGAATGGGTTGCAATATATGGGTTTGTGTGGCTAACTTGTCCTGACCCATGGCAAAATGGTTCCACCAAGAGGTATGAATTAAGAAAGTTTCTACTGAAGAAGGATGATTTTGAATTGAAATCAAAATCCAATCTCACCTTTTCGAGTGATTTTCTATGGCTTTCAGACTCAAGCTGGACCCAAATTTGTCTGAGCTATGGCCATTGACAGGTTTATGAGTTTCTGACCCTTAGCCTTCACCGATTTGATGGACTGGCTTGCTATGGCTAGCCAGAGCAGAGGCTTTTGAATCAGCCTGGCTAAAATCCAGGGCTGCCAAAATCTCCAGTCTGCGCTAGTGCCTGTATGCGCCGTGCCCTCCGCTGAGCTGAGTTTCTTGGCCAGCCATCGATTTCGCAGCTTTTAACTCAGCTTGCTCTTAACTCAGCCTGCACAGACACTTGACGGACAAAATAATGCCTCCAGCTCTGAGAAAGCGCAAGGGATCATCCGGACTTCCATCTTCAGTATTCAATCCGACACCATCATCTCCCGATACGCCAAGTCATGTCGCTCACAATCGTCAAAAACCGACAATCGTCCCTAGCGTCTTCTTCGTCATCGTTCTCGGTTGCTGTATCGCCCTCATACCATTGTTTTATTACACTCAAGTCATGATTCCAGATCCTGGATCAAAATCGATCCTTTCTGAATTCAGAATCAAAGGGAACATCTTGCTCAATGCTCTGGGTCACACCTCCTCAGTCGGAAACGGTCGATTGGCTTTTTCTCAGGATCCTTTTGAAGCAAAAAGTTCCCTTTCGACACTCAAAAATTCTATTTCAAAACATCCCCCTCAATCTTCAATACCAGACGATACTACCTCTAATGATCCACAAATTAAAAAGGTGGAAGAAGATGCAAGGTTGGAGGAAGAACTCGGCAGGTTTTGGAAGGCCTCAAGCGAGTATCGTCAAAAAGCACAAAAGGAAAATTCGGGACAATACTCCTTGCAAGGTGATGGCACGATTCGTTCATCCAAACATGCTTCCTCGGATGAAATTTCAATTGATGATCTTCCAGAAGCCGATCCTGATGCCAAGGAAGGCCTCACACCAGAAGTTTGGGAGGCTATCAAAGAGCAATTTAGTGCAGATGATCTCACAGTCATGTTAGATTCAATGCGACGCAAAGAAAAAAATCCTCAATCTAGTACTCGAAATTAATACCCAATCACCTCCTTCAATTTTAGTTTACGATTTCAAAATCTTTCAATAAAGACATTCATATTAACTAGAACCTTTAATTTAGAGCCCTTTGTATGCTCAAATCAATATGTCATCTTCGCTTTGCTAAATACATTTACTTTGAAAAACTCAGTCCAATTAAACCAACTAAATCTGATGCAAACACCCCATTATTTGGTGTACATTGCATTCATGGATTTTGTCTTGTACTTGTCATTTTTATCTTGACATATAAGAAAGCAAATAACTAAAACAACAAAAACTTTGAAAATAAAGTATTTTTTATTCATTCTTTTTTAAAAAAGAATGACATGGAAAACACGAGAAACATAAAACTCTGGCTTTCTATTAACATCTCAATAGAATTTCATTTGGAAGGCTTAAGGTTTCATAAATAAAATTGGTATGTTTTTTTGAATGGGAGCAATAGATCCCAAAGAGCTTCTTTCATTGGGGAATAATCAGAAGAAGATGCAAAATAAATTTCACAATAAGAAAGAATTACTCATACCTCAGCTCTTGTTTGGCAACTATTTAAATCTTAAATTTTAATCTATTTAAACTTTTCTAGCCTAAAAACAGAAAATAATAATCCTTTTTGTTACCTTTGATCTTATATTATATACTATTATCCTATATGCTTGGGAAGTCAAAAAAACCCAAAATTTTAAAATCCATACTGAGTAAAAACATTTAGTATTTTTGATGGATTTAGTGGAAAAAAAACTGTATGGAATGGAAAGATTTTTAATTTTTATATCTCTCCCAAAATTGAAATTTTACCTTTAAATTAAAAATATTCTCAAAACTCAAATTTACATTAATATTAAATTTTAATGATTAAAATAAAATTAATCTTAAGAAGTTGATTTTAATAACTTTAGAAAAATTAATTTTACAAAAAATAATTCATTATTTAAGTTACATGAATATAGAGGGGAAGTTTCTAAAGTTTATTTTATTTTGTATTTTTATTTTACTTAAAATAAAATAAGGGGATTGGTAATTTCATGTAAGTTCTTGGTAAATTCACCTAAGTACTTACATGTTTATACAAAAAATACTCATATTATAATTATCTTTTACATTTTATGTTACTTTAACACCCTTTTTTTGGGCTGTGGAGGAGACCCAAAACAATCTTGAGCTCATGATGGAAAAATTAATCTGGGCAAAATGGCCAAAATATCTATTTTGGAAAATTTCCTCATGGGATTTTTTTTGTTTTGCCAAAATTTCCACCTTTCATTTAAAAAAATCTGTTTAATATTCCATAATTCAACTCTAATTTTGTGACATTTCCTCACCGGGCTTTCCGATTTGGCCAAATAAGCAGACTTTTTGTCAATCAAAATATCTGGAAACATCATCAAGGCTTTAGAAGTCCTCAAAAGATGGGGTAACTAAATAAGATTATAGAAGCATGATAAAAATTGGGAATTCTATTACCAACTTCATAAAACAACCTGTGTGCATTTTAATCTGCTAAAATAAAATATTATCAAACAAAAATTGAAAAATACTTTTTGTTTATTATTATTTCAATTTAAAAATCCAACCAATATGAATATTATTAAATTGATATATAACAATTTTTTTTTGGGTGTTGAAAATATTAAAAGGTTATACTAATTAAACATATGGTAATTATGTTTTGTTTTCTGTAAAAACTGAAGCTAAATCATCTTGAGTTTCTAAAATTTTGAGTTTAGGAAATTTAATGAAAACAAAACAAAAATGAAGGGAAAATAACAGTAAAAACAAAAAAAGGCGAAAAAACTGGATAAAATATGAAAAAATAAAAAAATTATAAAAATTATAAAAAATCCAAAAAAAATAAATAAAAAATAAAAAAAGGGTGTTGGTAAAAACACATAAGAGCTTACATGTTTTGGCCATAAATTGGTAAAAACACGTAAGGGGTGCCCTGGGCCCATTTTTAATTAAAAATGAAACACAATTGGGCCTGTATTGGTCCAAAACATGCCCAAAAGAGGTTTTTTCCCCACAAAACCTCTCTAACTCCAAATTGCTTTAGATTTTTTTGCCCAGCCCCCCCAAAAAAAAACAAGCCCAAACACCCCAATAATCCACATTATCCCCACCCCAAACCATTGTTTTTTGTGGAAAAACAGCATTACCAAAGCCATTTTGCAAAGCTTTTCACACTTTTTTTTCTTTTTTCCCCCAAAGACTGCATTTTCCACCACAACAACCTGCTTTCAAGCCTCTCAATTTTCAATTTTTTACCTTCCCTCATCTATTAATCCCACATTTAAACCACTTTCTTTCACTCTTAACCACTTCTGTTCATTTTTCACACCTTTTTTCACCTCTTTGTCACATTTCAAAAGGTTCTTACCCCATTCCCCCTTTTTTCACTTTTATACATATTTTTCATTAAAAAATGCTTCAACCCCCCACTGAAGGTGAATTTCAGACCCTTGAGCTTCTTTGGCAACATGTGCATAATTTTTCCAGGGCTCAGGGGTATGCTGTGTCCACCTTGAGGTCCAATATGACCCACAACCAAATTTAAATATGTTGTGACAGGTCTGGCACCCCAAATCCCAACAAAAGCCCTTCCAAAACAGTCACCTCAATAAAGCTTGACTGTCCTTTTAGACTTTATGCCAGAAAATATGCCAAGAGTACCACTTGGACTCTTAAAGTCAAAAATTCTGAACATAGCCATGATGCCACTGAAAATATCATGGCACATCCTGCTTTCAGAAAATTCAATGAGCAAGAAACATCCCAAATTGCTCAAATGTCTGAATCACTGCTCATGCCAAGGCAAATTCAGGCCCAATTATGCAGCCAGAGGGAGTCTTACAGGCCTGTAATCCTTCAAGACATTTACAACCAACTCAAGAAAATCAAGAAAGACAAACTGCAAGGCAGAAGGCCCATTGATGCTCTTATTGACACTCTCAAACAAGAAAATTTTGTTTGGTCCTCTGCAAGGGATTCTTAGGGACACATTACCTCCTTGTTTTTTACTCACCCCCTGTCCATAAAACTTCTTGATGGATTTCCTCATGTCATTCTTATATATTGTACTTATAAAACCAATAAGTACAAAATGCCCCTTTTTCATATTGTTGGATTCAGCTCAACCAATAAGACCTTTTCTGGGGCTTTTTGTTTGATGAAGAATGAAAATGAACCTTTATATACTTGGGCATTAAATCAATACATAGAAAAGGTCCTCAAAAACACCAATCTTGTTCCCCCTCCAGTTATTGTTATTGACAGGGATCTGGCCTTGAAAAACTCTATTAAGAAGCTCTTCCCAGACTCCAAAGTCATGCTATGCATTTGGAACATAAATAAAGATGTATCTTTTCATTGCATGAAGAAAATTGGTCATGGAACTTATTTTGAAAATTTTATGGGCCTTTGTAATCAAGTAATATACTTTTATCTTTCACTTTAGTTCACTTTTTTTCTTATTTTTGTTTTTATTAATGACTTTGGGATTCATTTATCAGGTTATGTATTCATCCACTGAAAAGTCTTTCAAAGACAACTGGAAGAAGCTTCAAAAGCAAGTCAAAAATCCTGAAGTCTTGCAGTATTTGGAAAGCACCTGGCTTCCTCTAAAGGAGTATTATGTACCAGCCTGGACCAACCACCATTGCCACCTGGCTGTGGGCTCCACCTCCAGAGGTGAAGGTGCCCATGCCATGGTAAAACTTTGGCTCCAAAGGTCCACTGGTACTCTCCTAAAGGTAGTTAGGGCTCTCCACATGGCATTCAGAAAACAATTTATTGAGATTATCCACAGAATCTCCAAAGAAATGATTGTCCATGTCAAGAATTTTCCTCCACATATCTGTGCCCTCAATGGCAAGGTGTCTCATTATGCTCTTCAGATTGCCTTTGTAAATTTCAAAACAAAATTTCCTCCAAATGAAAAATGCACCAACAAATACAACAATTAGAAAGGCATTCCTTGCAAGCATAAGGCCCAAAAGGCATTTGCCAAGTGCCAAAGGCTTGAATTATCAGACTTCCATCCTCAATGGCATTTGAATTTGCCTGTGAGGGTTTTTAAATTTCTTATTCTTATTGTTTTTCTTATTAACTGATTTTATTTGTCATATTCTTCTCAGGTTGGTTTTCAAGGTGATGATCAAAGTGTTGAAAAAGAAAGAAAGAATGAAGCCAAGAAAATATTTGAAGACATTGGGGAAGACCTTTTTCAAAGACCAATGGCAGAAATCATGCCAATTCTTCAACATTTTCAAGATGTTTTGACTGGAAAAGTCCCATTTGATCAAATTCCCAAGAGTCAAGAGGATGATCAATATTATGAAGTCCCTCTAGAATGCAAGAATATCCGTGGAAGACCTCAAGGAGCTAAGAATAAAAACAAAAATCCAAACAAAAGAGAACCTTCAAGATTTGAAATAATTGAGAGTCAATTCAAGAGAAGAGGAATACCCCCATCAAAAGTGACCAGCACAACAACATCAAGATCACAGTCAAATGTCCCCTCTCCAATTATGGAAGTGGACTCATCTGAAGATTCTGAGGACTCATTATCTAAATCAATTGGTTCATCAGATTCACTACCCTCAGCAACTGAATTAAATAAATCAGAAGTCACCCTTAGAAGGTCCAGAAGATTGGAAATTGGAAGCAAAACCTCACAAAGAAAATCACACAAGCCTGCAACCAGTTTGAAGATATATGATGCAATTGACTTGACCTGTGAGCTTTTTCAAAGCAATTATCACACAAGTGATGAATGCTCCAAGATTTTTGTGAGTTTCTGATTCTTTTTAATTCATATTTCTCTTGTTTATTTTGATATTTATTCATTTTTTGACCTTATTTTATCAGATAACTGGCTCAGAGGAATTTCCCAAGTTTATATTGAAATACACCTTCAAGGCCATCAATGTCCAGGGTGATGGAAACTGTGGCTACAGAACAGTGTCCCACTACATTTACAAGACTCAAGATCAATGGACTGATGTCAGAGGTGACTTGGCTGAAGAAATTCAATAAAAGCAAGACCTTGATGAAGCCATGAACTCCTTAATTCCCTCAGTATCCTCTTATTTGGACAGAATTGAATGGTATGAAGATGTTGGCCAGGCTCCAAAAAGCAAGTGGAGGTCCATGCCTAACATGGGGGGTCCAATTGCAAATAAGTATAAAAGACCGTTTTCTTTTATTCCACAGTCCAATCTTTTTTCTTTTTTCCCTTATTTTGGTCCTCCAAATGATAATCCCCCCATTTTCATCTGCCTCTTGGATAGCTGTGCTCATTTTGTTTCTTTGGACATAATCATTTCTAAAATGTATCCAGTCCCCCCCATTACTGTGAATTGGGAGATTCATTCCCAACCACAAGCCCTGGGGTGGGCTGATAAATTTAAGAAGCACGGAATGTTGTATTTGTCCAATATTCCTCCCCCCTCTCAGAAAAACCCACTATTTTGGAGGTTGATTCTGATTGATTGATTTTTGTATATACAATTTATGCCAATTATCCCCCTCCTCAGTCATATTTATTGCTTTAATCCCACCTCAGTCTCCTTTTTTATCAAACATGTGGAGCTTTTGTACTTAGAAATAGTCATATTACAAACAAGGAAAAAAATGAAAAAATACACTTATTGCCCCTGCACCTACTGTCCTACCAAAACAATTCCCCAAAATCATGGGCTTCTGGTTCTTTATTGTCCAGATTTAACCCTTAAATTTAAAAAAAATGAAGGAAATTCATTAGTGGGAATATTTGAAATGAATTTTTCAAAAAAATATGCCATTTTGGCATATTGGCCAAATTTGTGAAATTTGGCAAAAAAAATGAAAAAAAATTGTGCATATTAACATGCCAAGTTAGGAAAAATATGGCAAAACAAATTCAAAAAAATCCTCAAAACTGAGCCTGAGGAATATTTTTGAAAAATAAGGTCACTTACGTGTTTTTACCATAGATTGGTAAAAACACGTAAGTTTTTGGTAAAAACACATAAGGGCTTATGTGTGTTTATCAACACCCTTCATTTTGGGTATATGCATAGTCCAAAAGTTATTATAATATTAATTGTGTCCTATTTGAGTATGTAAAATATACCTCAAGGCTCACATTCCTTCACTTCAAAAAATAAGATTGTACTACAATTTTATTAGTGAGTTGTAGAATTTAGAAGTAAAAAATCTCTAAACAGGGTTTATTTATGATTCCCAACCTCTTTATATTAGTCAGATGAAGTAATTAATTCACATTTATAGACATATTCAGGCTTATGGCCTTCTTTCATGCCCAAATCCTCTCTAAAGTTTATCTCAGTAAGTTATGTCTTATTCTTCCAGCCATTCATCTTCATGTACTGGGCTTCTATATCTTAAAAAATATTCTCTTTTATTTTTACCCCTAAGTCCCATTTCTTTAGAGAATTCCTTCATATTTTTGTCTTCATTCTGTTTCACTGGTAGTAAAGCTAAATGAGTGGGGTTCCATAAATGAAACAATTCTCTATCAGGTGGTCAACAAGGCTTAATCAATATGGCTGGAAAATTAGGGTGTTTTTTTTTCTAATTAACCACTTAATTCCACTTGAATTGCATTGGTTCTATGTAAGGAAAAAACAACAAAAGGTCCTAAATGAGAATATTTTAGTTTCTTTGGAAATTTTATATTATGAAAATTTAAGTTTGAAACTACAACTAAGTCACTTACTTTAAAGTCTGGTACCTTTTTACTCTTTTCCCATTTATTTTTTTCATATTCAAAAGTGTCATCCATGATTGTTCTTTCATGGTGTTTCACTTCATCAATAATTAACCTGAAGCGGAAGGTTTCAATATGAATGTCAATCAAGTCTTTTCTCATTGTGTCTGCTGGGAGTCTTGGACTCTATCCCTTTTCCAAAATAGCAGGAGTTTGACCTGTGGAAGATTGAACACATGTCTTATATGCCAATTCTAATGCAGATATTAGAGTGCACCAGTCATGTGTAAAGCCATCTGAATCTTTTAATTATAAATCATAGGAATGTAATTTCTTTATAATTTCCTCTAAAGGTGGAATCATTCTCTTTTCTAGCCCATCATTTTGAGGGTGGTATTCTGTATAATATAATAACTTGGTCCCAAACAATCTATTAATATTGGTCTAAAGTGCAGATGTGAACTTGGGGTCTCTGTAAGTTATGATCTTCTTGAATAAGTATTTATGGTAAATAACTGAATTCCACAGGAGTAGAGCTGTATCCATAGAAGTTTTATCTTTATTAAATGGTAAGAATATGGGAGTCTTTCTATATCTGTCTACAATGATTAAGAAAGAATTATAACTTTTTTCACCACTTGGAGGTAGTTCTGTGACCCAATCCATGTGAACAACTTATTAAGGGGATTTTGGTTCTTGAATATGAATCATAACTCCAAATTTCTTGACTGTGATCCTTTTTTCTTTTTGGAATCTGTCACAAGTATGGCAATGTTGAATGGTTTCTTTTCTCCAATACAGCCACCATGCACATTTCTTGACTCTCATGATTTTCCTGTGCTCTGATAGGTGTCCATAGTAGATTCTATCATGAAATTAATTGTGAATGGTATGCATAAGAAATCTACTTCATAATTCCATTTCCAAAAAAATGTTTATTTCTATGATAGATTATGCCATTAAACACATGGAATATTCCTTAACAATAGGAATTTCTCCATATTTCATCCAATTAATCAACCAAAGCTGTGTATTTAAAGTCCTTTTAAAATATGGACATTCTTTTCCTGCTTGTATGACTCTCAAACCTCTTCAAAGAGTTCAGTCCCAATTTTGGTTATGTTAATTCCTTCAATTGGGATCTATGATTCTTCTAGAGGAATATAAGCTGGGTTATCAGGTTTCTTTGCTGATTCTCATCATAGTCCTTATGTATATTTACTCTATATTCTTGAATGGCTATTTGCCATCTCAACATGGTTCTGTTTGGTGTTTTACTGTTCATAAGTGGTTTATCTGCATTAAAGTCAGTTATCACTTCAAAAGCACTTTCATCAATGTGATAGTTTAATTTCTCAAGCTCCCATACCAAACATAGGCATTCCATATGGCTTCTTTTGGTTTTCTTTGTCTTGATATAAAGAAACTGATCCTTCTGTTGGTTTGTCATCAATAATTTGGACTTGGTGTAGGGCTTCCCCTAATACATCTCAACATGAATAAATGAACAACTTGAATGGTATATTCCAGTCAGGAATGAGGATTAAAGGCACTTGTGTAAGGGGGTTCCTTATCTTCTCATATTCTCTACTCCTTTCTTGGGTCATCTCAAATAATTTCTGTTGATCACAGATTCTATGGAGTGACTTGGCTATAATTGCAAAATATTTCAGGTGCTTCATGTAATAACTGTAAAATCCAAGAAGAAACATCATTTCTTTCTTCTTCTGGGGTATTGGACTAAGAAAAACTTCTTACACTTTATTCTTGTCAACACCTAATCATAAGCTAGAAACAACATGTCCAAGTGGTTTGAGTTCTTCAAAGCCACAATTTTATTTCTTAAGTGTAATTTTCATATTTAATTCTCCAGATTTGTGTAGTACTCTTGCAAGTATTCAAAAGTTCAAATACCATGAATCTGAAAATATAATTCTATAATAAATTTGAATAATGAGCCATCCTCCAGATAATTATTTTGGGAAGATGGTTTTTACCATTCTTGGTAATGAGATGGAGCATTTTCAATTTCAAAGTAATTCTCAGATGCTCATAAATACAACAGTTAGTGATAATTATAAGAAATTTCTTGGCTTTTTGTGTCAAGAAATTCACATTAAAAGCTTTCAATGCATCCATTGGGGCTATATATTTGGATTTAGAAATTTATGCCAAGGCTTCTTGGATCTTAGGAATTGGGTAGCTATCCGGAACTGTGTAGGTATTTAATGCCCTAAAATCTCCAACCATCCTTTATTTTTATTAAGCCAAGAAATAAAGACAGGGGTTGTAAAATAAAATTCTTTATTATGGCCTCCTTTTCTCAATACACCAAGTTGAGTCAGCTCTTTAACATGTTTCTCCAAGGATTCTCTATGTCTTTGGCTTTCTGGGTAAGCTGGTCTTTTGAGCACTGAAGGGTATGGTCTGTCAATATTAAGAGTAACATCAGCTTCGTTCCCTCTTATTGTTTCTAAAGGCTCATTGTTTGAATCAAAGGAATTTTATATGTGTAAAACACATTAATAAGATCTTTATTAATTCTTGGTAATAACTCTGGATTAATTTGTGCTTCACTAATATAATTTGACATAAAGTATTCTTTACTCTTATCTTTACTTCAAGATAATGCTGATATTTGTTTGGAAATATTGGGAAATTTGAATTTCCATCTCTTTGTTTCTCAAATTGAAAAATATCTATCTTTATTGCTATTGATGTCAGTACCATAAATGTTCAAGTAATCATTTCCAAGGATGATGTTGAGAAGTACAGTTTTCCCTTACCACTATCTCTGTTTAAATTCTCATACTTCCTGCTTGGTGTGTAAATATCAGGTTACTTTATGATATGCCCAAAGGGTACATATTTTTACTAGAACTACTGAATTTTACACCTTCTATTGCTAATAGATGGTTTTTCCCTTTGGGAAGTATGCCCTGAAGGTAATCTTTCCCTACACAAATTCAAAATGCTCCTGTGTCTAGTTTGACTTTGGCTTCTACATAGTTTATCAATATTGATTTAATAAAATATGCTCCATAAGTGTAACCTTTTCCTCTAAAAGGTTTATTTTTATGCATCCTTGCATCTTGTATATTAATCAGGCTGTAGCAGTCCTCACTATATTGCGGTAAGTGAGTATGTACTTCAGTAGCTTCAAAAAGAACTGTGATATTTTCAATATCACAGTCCTCTACTAGTGTGTCATCAGATATTTCAGAATATTGGTCAAATTCTTCTTTCTCTTAAGTACACTGACCTTTTTCACTTACTTGAGCTTCATTTATTTTTTTCTTTTTGGTACAAGTATTGGCTAAATGCTAGGTGCTTCAACATTGATGAAACTTTAATACAGGTCTTTCAGGTCTTTTATCCCCTTTGGAGCTCTTTGGTATAATTCTGGACTCCATAAGGTTCCTAGTTTAGGCTTTACCAAGTATGGTTCTAGTAATTATATATGTTATTTCATTGATGTAGTTCTCTGTTGAGCATGGTTCTGCATATCTGTGTTTGATAGCATGTTCCAGTTCACCTCCTCATTTTATCAATATTTCAATGTTAATCATTTAGTCAGAAATATCTGTGCTTAAGGCAGATATTCTGCCTTTCTGTTTGAGGAACCAACTAATTTGTTTGTCCCTCTCAGCATTGAAGATGGCACTTTCAAAAGAATTTTTCATCTTAAATTTCCAGGAGTTACTTTCCCACTTGGTGATTATCTCAGATTTCCACAAAAGCAAATAATGTCTGCAATTGTATTGCCTCATCTTGTAATACCATTGCTTTGCAGTCCTAGTAAAGAAAGAGTGTGATTTGGCTACTATGATTTCATCAGGTATTTGAAATTCCTCTTGCAAAATATAATTTTTTCTAATGAATTTAATATGGCTATATTCTCCTTCACCAGAGAATTTTTCTCATTTCTCTAGTATGGGAATATCTTTTGTGGTACTTGTATTTTCTCCTGAAAAAGGGGTCAGACTTTCTTTTGCAGAGAGTTTTCCTTAAGCTAAGGGTGTTTAGTGTCTGGGAATATGTCAACCAGGCCCATTAATTTTATGAATTCAATTCACTTGTGCAACTATCTCCTCCTTTAGCCTTTTTTCTTTCATTATCACTCCTTGATAAATGAGTAGCAAAAATATTTGTGTTATGAACTATGTTCAAAAGATTTTGCTTCAATTTTGTGAGCTGGTCATTTATATTATTAATGGAAATATTGTCAAATTCATCATTTTTTACCTCAAATTTACTCTCAATTCTGTCACAAGTGCTGGAAATTGACCCACTTCCTTCATTTTTGACTTTACACCATTCAGTGATATTTCTGTCTTCATTTCTTAAGTCATTGACATTTGATCTTAACTTCTTTAATTATTTATCAGAATTGTTAATTTTTACATCAATAATGAACTGAATGTGTCTAATCTCATGCATGATTTGTGTGTAAAGGTCCTTTTCTTTTTATGTGAGCTCCATAGGAGTACTGGCCATATTGAGCGCACTGTCCATGGCTGAAGGCTCCAATTTGGGAATCATTTACCCTTTTGGGTAAGGTCTGTGTTAATTGGCTTTTCCTTTTCCCTTTTCTTGATTGCTCCTTTCACCTTTTAGTTTCTTCTGAGGCTCTTTTGGATTCTCTTTGGGGAGTTTTGGAGCTGTTTTATGCTTTTGGTCCTTCCTTTTTTGAAGCTGGGGTCATTTCCAGCTTTTCTTTTTGGTCTACTGATGAAAAAAATTGGTTCTTCAACCAATTATTGATACTTTTCACCTTGTCCTTTAAAGACAATGGATTCCAAACTTTTAAGAGCTACATGATATTCTACTGACCCAGAAAGATATTGATGTGTAAGTAGGGGCTCATATCTCCCTTCCAAAGGCTTATGCATATTTCCCATTCTTCCCCCTGGGCTGCACTATACAAGATTTTGTATGGGGACTGATATATTTCTATGCATTCCACTTGGAAGTTTTTCAAGCCTTAATACATTACCTGGAATCAGTTCAGGTTCAGAGTTTTTGGTACAGAACTTGAAGAATTGGGGGAAACTCTGGAATCCTCCAGATTTTTGTTTCTTGGGAAAGTCCTTCCAGGTCTGGCTCTGGTATTACCTCTTCCTTGTCCATATCTATTGTATTGGACTGAATAGTTGCTTCCATTCCTTTTATTCACAATTTTCACAAAATTTTTAAGAAAATAAAGAAATAAAAACAAAGAATAAACACCTTCAGGTGGCATTTTGGATAACTCCTCTTGGAATAAAGTGCCTCTTGAAAATTTGCACTTAAACACTATCTTTGGATTCTGGACTGGTGATATATCTCTTACTGATATTATTACCAGTTGCATTATACTTTATTGTAAACACTCAGAGTGAAATATCATAATAAAAAAGTTCTATTATCTTATATATAAAAAACTCATTCCTTTCTAATAAAGAAAAATTGAGATTTTAAAAAGGAAAATAATTAAGAGTGACTGAAAGAAGAATATGATAAGCTCTTTTATGTGAATAAGCCACATGTAAGACAGTATAAAATTAATCCAAATCCCTCAATGAAAACTATTCTCAGGAAAGTGTCAAAATTAAAAATAATTTTACTTGGAAATAAAAAAAAATAATTATTAAATTTATATATTTCAAAGCTTAAAAATATGTTAATTAAGAGTTCAAGGTTCAAACGATACTGCCCATGCCCAAATTAAATATTTGTCTATGAAATTATTGATAATATTACTATGACTGTTCCTATGAAATATGATAAATAAATCCATTATAGCCAAAATAATTAATTACTTTCTTAATTATTTCTTTCAATTGTTATATACTACTAGTGATCATGATGGTAATAACTAATTTTCTACTGGAATTAATTACAATAACTAGTAATAGCAAAACTTTTCAAAACAATATAAAATATCTCAATTAATGATAAACTCTGGGAGAAGAATACAGATATTTTAGAGAAACCTTTAGATTTTAACAAAAACTTTCTAATACTCCAAAAATACCTTTAAAAGAATTTTAAGAGTTATTTGAAAGATTATATGTGGGTTTAAAAGATAAATAATAGATTGATACTTTCTACATTTTTCATGAAGCTTTAAGAAGCATTTAATAGGAATTGAATTTTTGAAGTTTTTCACCTCATTTCTGCATAGAAAAGAAAATAGTATAGTTACAACTAGTTTCCATGAGGTAAATGCATGTATACTAGTCCAAAAAGGATTTTGATTACTCTTTTTTAGCTTATAAAAGGAAAATAATTAATAATGGGCATGTTTACAGGATTCAGAGTTGCTCATTACCTCCTTGTCATGTCACAATAGCAACTTATTTGCTATCTTCTCATGATTTAATGAGATTTTAACTTGGTAACTATGTTACAAAAGGTTTCAAGAGACAAATTGGTCCATGATCAGCCATGGATCCAAAATTTAGAGCTGGCCATGCCTCAAAGGCCCCAGAAGCTGGGCACCCTGGATCTCTTTGATGTCTTTTTCCCCCTTAGCTATTTTCATGTTGAAAATAGTGATTTGGGCTTCAAGACTGATCTCTACCACAGGTGTATCAAAGGTTTATGTAGGAATACAGCAATTGCAAGTTCCAAAAAAGAAGCATAACACTATTCTCAGTGTATATATAACATGGAATTTCTCAAATTTCCATTATCTTGGCGTGAAATTGAGGAAAAAAACTCACCATTCTTTTGTGTGGTATTGATGATGTGGTGCTAAATTATTTTCCAGATTTCTACCTCATCAAGTTAATTTAAGCTTATTTACCCTATTTAGTTACTCTAGATGAAGTTTTGTGTAAAATCTAAATCTGTCCTTAACTCCATGGATTCATGTTAAAAAAAAGGTTATTCATCTTTTCTTAAATGAAAATTATGAATTTTAGATATATGCATGACTTGCATGTTATTCATAGTTCAAAAGTTCTTTTTATATCAATTTTGGCCTATCTTGGTATGTAAAATATACTTCAAGGCTCACATTTAGATTCTTTCATATGAATAATTACCAAAATAAATTATTCAGCTGACCTGTTACGGCATACCACAATATTGCATGACCATAAAAACCTCTCTTGTTCTTTTGAGGGTCTTGAAAAGGGGAATCCCATTTTAAAAACTTAGGAAGCCTCTATTTCACCTGTTCAGTTCTCAATTATGAATTTAGAATGATCTTCTCCTTTTCTTTTTCTTTGATATGTAGTTGAGGAAATTTCATATGTTTTATTCAAGCCTTATATTTGAAATTAGACTCATTCTAGCTTTTTTGAAATTTTCTTTCTTTTTAAAATTCAAAACAATTAATATAAGATATTTCAGAAATTTCCTTCAATGAGATCATTCAAAAAACAAAAAATATAACAAAGATGTATTTTCTTCTTTACCTATTGGGATGATTTTAATATAGGTATTAGTTTGATTCTTGTTTCTTTTAATAATTTCTCTCATAATCAGTTTAGTACATTTATTTTTCATTAGTAATACTCTTATTTCCCTTTTTAAAACAGAAAAAATGCCTTACTTTTTATATTATAAAAACGTCATTTTTGATTCAAAAGAGAAGTGCCAGGGTCTATAAAGTACATCAGGCTACTGGAAAAAAAGCTCAAAATTTTGATAAAACTCAAATTTTCGGGAATCCAAAGCCCCACTACTGTAAAAGTGTCAATTATAAGAAAAATTTTCACCATATCAGATGTTACAGGGACTGCTAATATAATTTTCAATGAAAACCTAAAAACAAAAATTTGTACCAACTTGAAACATACAAAATCAAAATAATGGAAAAGGACTAAAAAATCTAAAACAACATTAAAAAACAAAAACTGATAATATCAGGAAGTAGCACAATCTTCATAAAACCATTCATAATAAAACTGAAGAAGTGAAATGAAATCAATCAACCAACATTTTTACATTAGAAGGAAGGAATCTTTTTCAACTTGGTTTTTTTGAAAAACATTCAAGGAAAATTTAATCATAAAGATAGAAAGAATAAAGCTCAGTTTACAAAAAAAAGAAAAATGTTCATTTTTTGAAGTAATTTTATCCTTTTGTTTGAAATTTTTGAGAAAAAAAATCTTTAACGCATTTTTTGTGTATTTTTTGGTTTATTTTTTCCCTTTCAGAAATCAAGAGGAAGCTCTTAGAGGTATCAATAAAACATTTGGAAAGGAATAATAGCCAATTCATAAGCTTAATATCCTACTGATAATCCTTATTTGAAATTTGATTATTTCTTTGGAGCTTAAGATATGAGGATCAGGTCACTCAATGTCTGAGGATTATTTTCCTAGATTTTCTATAGAATTGAGTACGAAATATTCCAAAATCTTGATTTCACTCCATTTTGGTTAAAATCCCGTCAATATTCAAATTTGAGTTTTTATTGCACTCTTTCAAGACTTAGGAAAGACTTCATTATTTTTGAATTTGATTATATTTTTATTTCCACCAGCTGATTATTATTTACTTGAATTAATTATAGATTCAGTATATGAAAAAGAACTTCATTTGTGATCTTGGATATTTCTTACAGAATACTTTTAATGAATAACTATTGAGAAAACTAAAACTCTTAGTAAGCTCACTGTAAACTTTTAAATTATTTTAGTAAAATATTTTAAGCATTATTGTGACTGTGAACCTTAGAGTTTATTTCAATTTATCAAAAGGCCACAAAACATGATCACAATTTTTTCTGAATTATTTTACAAAATGAAATCAGAATAAATTTTGAAATAAAATCATAATGCTAAACATTACTTATTAATTTCATAAAAGTTACTTGGTAATTAAAAGAAATTATTTATATTCTTTTACTCATAAAAATGTGGAAAATTGGAAGAAATAATTGAAATTATGAAAATTAAATATTTTTTCAAAAAATATTCATAATATTAAGAATATCCTTTTATTAAGTAAATAAACAAAAGAGAAGTCATCACCATTGGATTCCTCATGAAAAAACTACCTTGGTTCTTCTTTGGGTGAAAATTTTGTAACTCATTAATTTTAAGTTGGAAAGTGTAAAAAAGAAGTCCACTGAGCAATTCCCAATCCGATTTCAAGAAGCATTGAATCCCATCATATTTAGCTTTAACCATTAACTTTTGTGCTAAAATTTAGTTGTGTGGTTTATAAATCATGAGTAATTTGAGTATTCTGAATTGAAATATTTAAATGTGCACATGTATTACATAAGTGAGCTTAGATTTTCACATGATAAATTAATTGATATAGCTCTTTACTTCTATTTTTAAATTTAATTACATAATTACTTTTTTGAGTATGATACATGATTAGGAATTAAAGAAGAAAGAAACTTGAAATATTAAATTTATGGGGGGAAGGAATCTTGGAATCAAGGATGCCAGAACAACCCCCCCCCCTCCCCCCAAGTTCCTTTCTGAAAGGTGTGTAATGTCAGAATACATAAAAAAGCTCATTACATTTGGCCTGGTATTGAACTACAGGGTCTGTGACTAAATTGATTATGAGCCTTTTATACCAACCAGGGTAGCTTGAACTGTTTCTAATAGTGTAGCACAAACCTCAAAAAAGAATTTTTGACTGTTTCGAAGGGGTCCTTAAACACATTCTGATGTGTTTTTAAAACCTTTTACCAACTATTACTGTGGTAATGGCTGTCTTTTATGACTTAAATTTTCAAAATTAGAAAAAAATGGATGAACCCAGCCCTTTCTTTCTAAATAAAGGGTTAATAATTTCATAATTTGCTTTTTTCCTAATATGTTTCCCATAGCTTGTGGGAGAAAATTTCACTTTTGGAGGAGGAAAAATCTTTACTATAAAATCATGTCTTCCTTGCCCCATCATTTCTTTTCATTTCAAAATCTTTTTCCTTTTACTAGTGGCTTAATATCCATTAAACCATCCTATGAAAACTCCAACCAGCTATTTTGAATCCGGATAATCATATTAACCATATTAAAACAACATTATAGTCAAATTTGGTAGCTTTTATAATAATTTTAGACCTTATACTCTCCCAAATGCAAATTAAAGAACCTTTAATCACTGTAAACTCTGTCACTTTTTTTCCAAATTTACTCTGGTCACTTTTGAGAATCTTTTTACTTTAAAATGGAAGATATTTGGTATTTTGATCAATTAATTTCTTGAAGTTGCTTTCTCAATTATTTACAAAAATATTTTTCTTGTAGAAATTCATTTTCAGCTTTGGATATTGCTTGTAGAGTATTTTTGGATAAATATTTATTTTTTATAAAACAATAGTTCTTCACATCATTATATTTTGAAGTGCAAAAATTATTAAACAAAATCTTTAGGTATTTTTTCTCTTTATATTCAGTTTCTTTACCAATTTTTGATAATTTTACCTTATAAAAATTTTGAGGACAAGAAAACTACTTGATTTTTTATCAAATATTAATATCCAGAACTTATAGGAACAACTTTCTAATCTGATTTTACATGGCTCTGAAATTATATTTTTATCAATTAAAAATTACTTACAGAGTATTTCCACATTACTTATGCAGACTATTAAGTATAAAATATCACTTTAACAGATTCCTTAAGCCCTTAATCAACATAAAGACCAAAAATCAAAACAAGCCCTTGTATCTTTCATTTTTATAACAATTAAATCAAATCCATGTATGATTTTATCAATTATATTTATAGGTAAAAACTGCGGAAGAAATGTTGTAAAATAGCCTATAAATAACACCAATTTTTCTGTAATACTACATTGATCTAATTTATGGAAAACAATAAGATAAATATTTCATTTCTCAATTCTTTCCATAGCTATCTAATATTAAAATTATATTTGAATAAATTATGAAAGAGAAATTCAATAGTTTTCCACCATACCTTTTATAAATGTATAATTAAGAGAAATTGGAACATTATCTCCTCAATTATTTTTGATAATTTGAGGTTTTTAATCCTCTATTACTGGTAAATTCAAATAACTATACTAGGGAAATTTAATTTATCAACACATTAAATTCTAATGAGAATTTTAATTCTTAAAAAATTGAGAGTTCTATATGAATGCTAATTATTGATATATAGATTAAATTTGACATCAAGAAACATGCAGAAAAAGTATATGCAGCTCCATAAAATATGGATGAAATAGAAAATTATATAAATGGAATATCTTTAAGCAAAAAAATAATTCATAAAAACTTTGTTTAATCACATCAATACATGAATTATACCTTTACCTAAATTAAAGCTATATAATTTTATTGGCTTCATATTAGTTATATTTATACTGGGAGTTAGATCTATTTCATTATTCTTCATATATACTGTACCCGAATTTTCTTGAAACAATAACTCACAAAAACAACAATTGGTAATTATATTATATTAGGTTTGAATATATTCCAATATTTTATTACGTGAAGATGATGAATTGCCAATAAATAATTTTTAATTAGGAATATACCAATTTACATATAAATTGGTATTTCAGAAGATAAAGTTCCATTGTGAAAGGGGCTTAATAAGATTATGTTTTGGGGGAAATTAATGCAATATTTTATGATTGAGCCATGTTTATTTTATGAAATCCAGACTGATTCTTAGTCCACACCTTTTTATTTTATCATAGAAAGAATTTTGAATTATATATATTTGAAGCAAGATATTCTTCTTTTAACATTCAAATATTCTAGCTATAGCTTTTCAATCTTCCCCTGAAGATAATTATGAGCTGAAAAACTAGTGATATAAACTCAATCTATGTCATATTTTGTTAGGCCCTTCTTGAAATATCTTTTGTTCCATTAAGCATGAGGATATATTTTGATTTGAAATCAATACCCCTACAGGAAGAAGAGAATAAAATAAGGGAAATTGTGTCTCATGTAACACATTTTTTATAATAGAAGCTAATTTGATGGTAGGCTCACTCTTCTATAATATCTATATGTTCATATAAACTTCAGGATCTTGAAACAATTTCTCAATAATGAAATATTTCAAAATACAATATTTTAGTGTTGATATTCTGAATTCATGGCTTCGCATGAATTATTTTGTGCAAAGTTTCTATTTAAGATGTGATACTTATGTAAAATCCTGTCAAAGTGAACTCAAGCATGGAATTTTATGTTCATTAGATTATAGGAATTTATAAACAAAGCTGTAATACATAATAAAAGAAGAATTATCCTTTTACATTTATTGATTATATATTGGAATTTGTCTAAAATGAACAAAAAATGATATTAAAAACAATCAATTGAATTTTTGTGGTTTACATATGTTGCTCCAATTTCTTCCAAAAAATCCATTTTGGAATTCAAAGTTCATCCTATCTCCCACCTATTTCCAATGTATCTGCTACATAAAATTTTCAAATTATAATCCTTTATTCAGGTTTAGCCACCTTCCTCATGAAATATCAATCCACTATTCCTAATCTATGAATTATATATAGGCCTCAACCATATCATAAATTTTTGAGGTTGAAACAAAACTGATCCTAAATTATATGATGATGATGATCCAAAATTTTACAATAAAACACAACCAAATAACTATTGTGAAGTTAATTATTTCTCTAAGAAATATAAAATATAAAGAATATTTCCAGAGAAAAAAGAAGTAAAAAATATTATACAAATCCAAAAAAATAATATAAAAAAAATCCCTTATTTATTTTTCATTTAAATATTAATCTAAGAAGTGCAACCTTTGTCATGGAGTTAATTACCACCATTTAAAATTTCTTCCCATCCATATATAAATCTCTCAGCTGAAATAACTATCTACAAATTCAGATATATGAAATAAATCCTATCTATAACCCAAATTCAATGTCTGATCATGTTGAAAATGAAATATATATTTTTAAATAAATAATTTGGAAGATAACTTGAAGTGGATATATTTTATATTTATTGATAAACCTGGTTCAATTTTGGAAGGATCAAATATGGGTACACTATATACTAATTAGACTATTATTCTTTTCCCCTTACTCAGTTATTTAAGCTAATCTTCTCCAACTTCTGTATCTTAATATGAAAGAAAAAATTCATTCTATTTTGAAATAATGGTGGAAGATAATTCCTAATGATCTAAGCCTCAAATTTCTGATCAAATTATAAACTTAAGACTTTTAAGTTTTTGAAGAAGAGGGATTAAATGAAATATAACAAAACATTGATAGCAGTTATTTCAACATTCCAACACTCTCAACATTTATTATTCTAAATCAAGTACTCTATACCAATAATTTTTTCAATAATCAAATCTAAACTCTTGAATCCGTGGTGTATTTTATAAATTTAATTATAATAGAATTCAACCTTTTTCAACCTTTTCTCAATCACCTTGAAATTCCCTTAATTTTTGAAGGTTTAAGTTTGAAATTCCTTTTGAAAAGAATATTTGTAATGGAAACAATGAAGATTTATTTACAAGTTCTTCCTCATAAGTCTAACCCAGCCTTCGCTCTTATTCACAAATAATTGAATTGAAAGTTATAGGTTCTCTTTTCAATTATGGATCATTAAAAATTGAAAGAGAATTATTTCCCCCTTAAAAAGGAGGATTTAAAATCATTTGAATAGAATTCCTATAATTGAAAATAAAATAAAATATTTTCCAAGAAAAGATATTTGTATAAATTTAACCTTGGCTCTTGTCTTCTTCAAAAATATTTTTTTTAAATTTATTATTCAATTTTGTAACACACATTTCTGAACAATTACTAAATTACTTCATATTCAGTGAATCAAATTTACTCATAATATTGAAGTTTCCTTTTAGATAATCATGTTCAAAATAATTTTTTAATGTAGGTGGACCCATTTTATTCCTTGTTATAAATTTTATATCTTATATTCCTTTCCAGATCCCAATTATATCCTTAATTATTACTTGATTTCTTTTAAGGAATTTCTCAAAGGTTTTATCTTTGATAATGTGAATATTTCCCATTTTTTTCCAATATAATTAGCTTTCATATTTAATATTTTAAATTTGAAAGTAAAGAAGAATACATCATATTATAATCCTTAGTAAAGTAGGAATATTGATATCTTTTCTTGGCATAATTTATTGTCTCATCTAATTATTTAAGCTTATTTTAGAATATTAGTTAGTGCTTATCTTGTTTATTATTAATATTATCTTCCTTTTGTATTTTTATTCCAGAATTGATTATTCATAACCATTCAAAGATTACTACTACTCATTTTATATTTAAAATAATAACTATTATATATACTTCTTTTCATTTACCCTGGTGAGAAATTATTTCTTCCTGTTATATTACTAGTAGTATGTAAAAATTTCAAGAATAATTAAGTAATAAATTATTTATATTTTTGGCTATTATAAAACACATTCATCATAAATTGGTCATAGAATGAATCATACTATTGAGGAGGTAGTAATATTATCAATATTTTTATGGGAAAATCTTACAATGTAATATCAGAGTAGAAGCTTAAACATACAAAGCTTTATGAAATTTAATGTAATTCATATTTAGAATCTGATATGGATAAGAAATTATAGATATGTTTTTTGAGGCTTTGGGTCTTTGATAAATTTAAATTTAAAAATATCTTTCAAAAATGGAAGCACGTTGACTTGTAGCTTTTAGAAATAGATCTTTAATGAAAATAAGTAACAAAAAAAAATGGGACTAAAACCATGTCATTTCTATCCAAAAATGATATCTTAGGTACCTTAGCACACCAAATTTCCTATGGTTTGTCATCTCTAGGTAAATCTGAATTTTATATGATACTTTTACCAAGAAAATAATAAATTTATTTTACTTGATCTTTAATAATATTAAAACCCCTTAGTATTTATATTTATTGTCCTAAACCTCAGTTAAAGCTTTCCAAATAAAGTTCATTTAATTGAAGTGACTAAATCCTCCCAAATTTCACACTATAGATCTTGAAATTCTTTTAATCAAATCACAAGTTTAATTATTTCCTTTTAAAAAAACCACACCTCATTTTCTATTTTATTTTAGTAGCAAATTGATGTTATTTTGGGTACCAAATCCCACACTTTATCCTCTATAATATTTACTATATTTCTAATAATTAATCTTTCCAGAAAAACATAACTCACTTCAAGAATACAAAATACTTATAAATCAAACACTAATTTCTTTGAATTTTTACTGAATTTTTTTTTTTAAAAAGAACTTGTGTTCCATACATATTAAATTTCTCAATCACATAACATATTTCTCCAATACAAAAGTGAACTTATCAATGAGCCCATCAAGATAAAATTTTCTCCAAAATACTTAACATGAGCTATGAGCTCCAAATATACAAAGAAAATTACTCTAATTTTTTTCCTTCTGTAATATTTTAAATATTACTAGTTAATAATCTTTTATTATGCTCAATATATCTTTTTCAAATATTTAAGGAACAGTGAAGCCCAATTTTCAAAGTGACAATCAACAAGCTCTGATATGAATTATCTTACAAGAAGAATTTCTTTGAATAATTGAAAAATTCACTTTATATTATGTAAATACCTTTGTTAATTATTTAAATCTGAAGGCCTATTTTAAACCATTTTTTGCTTTCTAACTTCACTTTTTGAAACTTATATCCAATTTTTTCTTTCATATATTTCATCATAGCTATTCCATCATTAAAAGTAACTATATTAGCTGTAAATAATTGTAAGGTTATTCTATGAAACTCTTGATAATAGTAACAAATATCAATAGTACTAGGACTTTCCTCAGTAGAAAATATAATATAATGATATATCATAACCACAAATTCATATAGTTATCAACAATAATTATAAATATATATATATAATTTGAATATTATTAAAAAATCTAATGATGGTAATAAATCTTATTAATTTTAATAACTTATAATGATTTTATTTTTATTATAGTCACTGACAATTATAATAATAAAAATGTATAAAGCTCTTAATGAGACAATTATATGTGGAAAGTAATAATATTTAACCACTTATAAATAATATAAATATTATTTATAAAATGAATATCACACACACTTTTCAGAGATAATTATTATAAAAGAATTATATATATATAAACTAATACTAGATCAAAAAGATATATAATTTTAGAAAAAACTTACTTATAATATCTATCTCATAAAACAGGTCAAAAAGCAACAGTTATTATATTAAATAATGTTTATAAGCTAAAATAACACCAAAAATCAATATTTTAAAAGTTAAAACAGATTTTATGATAAAATATAAGATTTAAGAGCTTTCAAGAGTAATTTGTGGATTTTAAAAGATATTTAAGACAATAATCTTATATAATATAATGTATTATTGGTGATTACAAAAGCAATCTAATATATATTATTTGAATTATTCAATCTAAAATTAATAACAAATATAATACTTGAGAGATACTTTGCTAATGATATTTTAGATTCAATAAAACTTTACCTGTTTAAATGTCTAGTATGACTGGAATGATAATTGGTTGTTGTAGAAACCAGTTATTTGAAGGCTCTTTGTGTGCCTGCAGAGAAGCTCTCATGATCCATAATGGATATAGAGGGCGCTCTCAGGTAAAAACTGAAAACACATTCTTAAAAAATAAGGTTATTGACTTAAGGTAGCTTATTTTGAACTCTAATTCAAATTTAACAGTGATATTCTTAACTGCAAGTAACTTTAATCCTCTTTTGGATCAATTATTTTAATTTCTAATATAAAAAAAGTCTATTCATATTGAAGCTCATCACATGAAAAACTGAAAAATAGAGCTTCAAGAAGAAATTTCTCAAACTGAATTAATCTTTAAAGACATCTTAATTTTCTTTAAGAATAATTGAAAAAGTTAATTTCAAGGATAATTACCAATCAAACCTTTTTTGAAAATATACTCAAAATTTTTATTTATACACAGATAAAATCAAATTGTAAGCTGTGTGAAACTTTCAAGAAAATCCATTAATAATTGGATCTTTAATGAATTTTTGAAGTTATTGCTGTTTTTCCATGTAAAATAGCAATACACACCAAACCTTAACTTTTGATAATGTTTAAATACTTATGAATTTAAAGTTTTAATGTGAGCCTTAAGGTATATTTTACATACCCAAATAGGCCACAATTATCATTGAAATAAGTTCTGAACTATGCATAACCCATAAGTCATGAATATATCCAAAATTCATCATTTTTTATTTCAGAAAAGATGAATAGCTTATTTGTGAGTAAGTCCATTAATTTAAGGCCATATTTGGATTATACACAAAATCAACCTAGGGTAGCTTCATATAGTGAATAAGCTTAAATTAACTCTATGAGGTGGTAATATTCAAAATACTTCAAGACCACATCATCCATACCACCAAAATAATTTGAATGTGAGAAATCCCATATTACATATACACTTAAATGAATGTTATGCATTCTTTTTTCACTTGAAACTATGGTATTCTTACATACAGGCTTGGTACACCCATTGTGTATATCAGTCTTGAAGCCTGAATTACAATTTTTGACATGAAAATAGCTAAGGGGGACAAAAGACATCAAAGAGAGCCAGGGTACCCAACCTTTGAGACCTCTGAGGTGTTGATAGCTCTAAATATTGCATCCATGTCTGATAGTGTCCCAATTATTATACCAGAGCCTTTTGGGAACCTGTTTACCAAGTTAAACTCGTATTAAATCATAATAAAATTGCAAATATGCTTCTGTTTTGATGTGACAAGGAGGGAAATAGCAGCTTAGACTCCAATAACCATGTCAATTATTGATTATTTTCCATGAATAAACCTTAGAATATTAATTAAAACCCTTTTTGGACTAGTATCCATTGATTCACCTCATAGAAACCTGCTATAATGTGATATTTGCAATTCTAGTCAGAAATAAGGTAAAAACTTCAAAAATTCATTAAAAATACAATTCTTACCTAATATTTCTTAAACTTCCAGGACCAATAGATAATAGTATGATACATAAATTTACCAAAAATAATTACAGTTTCATAAGCAAAGTTAAAAGTTTTACCTACAGTCCATTTTTGATGATTCCATGTGAAACACTGAATGTTCCAAAATTCACAAACAATTCAACCTGTGATTAAATTTCCAATAAAATTGATACCTTTGAGAAATTGATGTTTATTTTTAAATAAAAGAAGATTGACAGCTCTTACTCCTTCTATTCTTAACCATAAATGGGTTGGTAGTCATGTGAAATCCTTAATCAAGTAATTATGATAATCTTACATGAAAACAGATTATGAAATCAATAATCCAAAAGGTTTTATTGCTTTCTAACTCACTTTCTTTTCATTTTTCTCCATTGAGCACCTCTATGAGCTGTTATTGACATAAAAGAGGCCTCCTCTTGCTATTTTTTCCAAATAATCTCATTATCCAATGATACATTTACTACCAACAAGTAAGTATTAGTTGAATCTTTTCTTAAAGTGTTTTAATCTTTCTGAATCAATCAGAAAGACATGAAGTCATAGAAATAAACTATAATTTTATGTAATACTTTTATAAATCAATTTTGATCCTTTAAATCCACAATTTATCCATAAAATCTCTCTACCAAATTCCTTTCAAGGTTCATTGGCAAATTAGTGAGTGGTTTTAATTAATTCTCAAATTTTTTCTCTAGAACTAGTTTTGTTGAAGGATTATATTTATAATTATTTTTTAAAAAGATAATTATACATTAAAACAATTTTATTATTTTCATAATGTTTTATTATCAAATACTTCTTGTAATTGAGTCTTGTGACAATTACTTCTTACTGTTATAATCACTAGTAGTGTATAACAAGTAAAATAAATAAATAATTAATTAATTAATTGTGGTTATAATTATTTTTGCTATTATATTTCATAAAAAAGGTCATAGTAATGCTGAATAATACTAGTATTATTAACAGTTTTGTAGACAAATATTAAATTTAAGCTTATTTATGCTTTGACAGTTCCTAAAACCTTGATTAAAAGCTTTCCAATTGGGATTTACCCTTTGGAAGCTTGAAATTCATGTCCAAAATTATAATAAAGCCAGTTTTAACCTTGATGTTGGATCAAAGTCTAATAAAAAACCTTAAATAATGTTGAAAATCCTCCAATACAGGTGGAAATCTTTAATTGAGTTCTTTAATATCCCAAAAGGTGGGTACCCCAGCTCTATTTGGTTTTTTTCCTTTGTCCCACCTTTCTGCATGAATTTTACCCTTTCAGTTACTTGAAGCCATACTATGGCGTTAAACCCTTTTAAATTGAGCTCACACAGGATTTAAGTTATGTATGGAAAATTCTTAGCCAACTCAGTAAATATAAACAACACCTCAATTTTAACTGAAATTTTGGTAAGTTTGCATAAACCTTATGTAACGTTAAATTTAATCTTATTTAAGCTTAAATTTAACAATTTTAAGAAATTTTGGAAAAGTTTTAATTTTAATGTGATATTCTTGAATACTCTAATAACATAATAAATATCCATTTTGGGGTATAACACCCTATGGGTTTACTTACCTTAGGTTATTTTTAGTGTAGAGTCCAAAAATGACATAATATTTATAACTTTTTTTATCCAAGAAAAGTGATACTTCTTTTTTGTTTTGGATTCAATTGATATGTTTTCTTAAGACTAAATCAACTTTATAAAAGCTATTTGTGGCTTTATGGGTATGTCATACATGTCTCACAGTCTCACAATAATGATAAGATTTAGTTAGTAATTCAAGCTAGATTGAATTAGAGATAAATTGAAATATATACTAAGGATATTGAATATTAATTGGGTGATCTAGAGATATGTGGTCTGATAAAAAGAAATCTAAAAATAAATGTGAAAAAAAAACATTGAATAATCTTTAAAAATAGGCTCAAAAGCTATATTTTTGTGTAATATAAATTTGAAATTGAGTTAATCAATTTTTTATGTGTTGTATTCAATTAGAACTGAGTGAATTAAAAGAGGGATTTTTATGTATAGGGTCAAAAATTGTAATTACCAAGATAGATACTTGTGGTTGAATTAGTTTTTAGCCCAAAAATAAAATATTTCTCATTTAAAAAATGCTTAACTTAAAACATCTCCCAATTTATTAATCTGAAAGAACACAGTTTTGTCCAGCCTATAAATTGGGGTTTTCCAATATTTCCTTTTTCAAAGATTTTAATCTTAATTAGAATTAATTTTTCTAATTTTGAAAGGCTGTATTGTGGGAACTCCTAATTTATTTAATTTAAATGAGACAGTACCTGGAAAGGGGAAGAACATGAAACTATTTATAAATCTCTAATAGAAAATGTATTCTAGGTTTGAAGGTTGAAATTTATCTCCCTCCTAAAATCTTGAACAATTTTTGCTTCCATATTAATAGCTAAAATAAAATTGAGTAAGGGGGAATTTTTGTTTCAGAGAAGCCAATTTTGAATTTTTAAGTGAGACCTTTTAAATTATTTATTTTATAAGATTAATTAATTTAATACAGATCTTTTAAGAAAGTTTCAGGGGTTATTTAGCTGTTTCAGAGTTTTTCCCTCATTAATTTTGGTTATTAATTCCTGCTTGGTGATAAAATATTGACTAATTTATTTTTGAAATAGTTTGAGGAATTTTTTTTGTTGGTAATAATTATTTTCTGTCAAGATATAATAATAGAAGTATATTTGAATTAATCTTAATGATGGTTTAATTACATTTTAAAATTCAAAACTTTCATGATATAGATGAAATTTATGGCCAATTCTTAAAATAAGGGTGATTAGATTTATGCTGTTTTTTATTCCATATCTTTCAGATTTATCATTTAGAAGGAAAATGATAAAAAAATATGACATAATTTTGTGTGCATTAGAAGCCATCACAGAAAATAAAAAAAATCCAAATAATATTTCCAAGCTTAGTTGGAGTATTTTCTTCAAAAAAAAATTATTTTTTACCATAAAATTATGTGCTTTTGGCCAGAAATTGGTAAAAACACATAAGAACCCACATGTTTTTACCAAAATGCTTATGGTGTTTTACCAAAGAGCTGAATTTATTATAACCAAAAATAAAATAAAAAATTCATAACTATTTCTTTTAATTGTTATACACTACTAGTTATTATAACAGTAAGCAGTAATTGTCTACTAGAATCAATTACAAGAATTAATAATAAAACCTCTTATAGTTCAATTAATAATTATCTTTTTCAAGAATAATTGGAATATAATCTTGAATAATTATATAGAAATTAGAGAAAAACTTCCATTATTTAAAAAAAACACTCACTAATACTCCAAAAATAACTTGAAAAGAATTTTCAGAATTATTTGACATATTGTTTTGGATTTAAGGTATCAATAATAGCTTTACAGCCTTAGTAAATCAATTAATAGTTGATTAATATTGATAATAGTATGAATATTTGATTTAACTCTCTTCCTATTGGTTTGGAAAGATAAAAATACTTAAGAAATATTTTAACTAATACTTAATTGTTAGTATTGATGATAAAGCTGAATGAAAAGATGATATTTTTAAAAAGAAGCAATAGTAGGCTTTTATTAAGTCTACAACAGCTCAAAGAGGCATTCCATTGAGAATACTTAAAATCCAGTAATCTTAATTTATATAATTATTACATCAGTTCTAGTCACATAATAATATCATAATTACTTAATTAAGTCATTTTATGTGACTACCAACCCATTTATGATTAAGAAATAAATGAGTAAAGACTTTGAATCTTCTTTCATTTCAAAATGAACATTTTTTTTGTCAAATTTATCAATTTTATTATGAATTTAATCACAATTTTTTATTTTCTGTGAATCTTTGAAGATTCAGTGTTTCACATAGAATCAGAAAAATTGTACTGTAATTAAAAATTTTGATTTGAATTATTACTTCATAAGTATTTTTGGCTTTAATATTTATTTTCCCTTTCTCTATTGCTCAGGAATTATTTGGAAAGAATAATAAATAATTGTATTTTTAATCATTTTTTGAATTTTTACCTCATTTTCTATTTGATATAGACAAATAGCATAGAGATAGCTGATTTCCAAGAGGTAATGTCATGGATACTAGTCCCAAGATTTTCTTAATTCCTCTTTTTTTGGTTTGTCCATTGATAATAATTAATATGGGAGTTGTTTACAGGATTCAGAGTTGCTCATTACTTCCTTGTCATGTCAAAATAGCAGCATCTTTTCTATTTTCTCATGTTTTAATGGGAATTTAACTTGGTAACAAATCTCTAAAAAGGCTTTAGTATACTAATTGAGAAATGATAATCCATGGATCAACACCTTGGAGGCCTCAGAATTTGGGTACCCTGGATCTCTTTGATGTCTTTTGTCCCCCTTAGCTATTTTCACACCAAAAATAGTAATTCAGGCTTCAATAGTAATATCCACTATGGGTTTACCTATTCTTTATATAAGAATATAGTACCTTTAAGTGCCACAAACATGCATAACACTATTCTTAGTGTATATTTAACATGGAATTTCTCACAATACTATTATTTTTGTGTGAGAATGCTGGGAGAAAAACAATTCACAATTCCTTTATGTGGTATTTCTTATGAGGTATCAAAGTATTTTCCATATTACCACCTCATATAGTTAATTTAAGCTTATTCACCTTATTGAGTTACTCTAGGTTAATTTTTTTGTTAATTAAATCCAAATCTGATGTTAAATCAATGAACTTACTTACTTGCTAAAAGGTAATTCATCTTCTCTTAATGAGAATTTTGGATATATATATATATATATTACTTATTGGTTATTCATAGTTGAAAAGTTATTTTTATATTGATTGTGGCTTATTTGGGTATGTCAAATATACCTCAAGAGTCACACATATTATCTTCTTAAATTTTTATTGCATGTGTTAAGGTATTTGATCTTTTACGATTATCTTTATTCCTCACATCTTTCTATTTTCACATTATCTACTTTTAGGTGAGTGTTTATCATGTATAATACTTTCCTTTTCCTTAAATTAGGGTAAACTTAGAGCCTGTTTATAGATTTCTTTCTTTTATTGAAGGGGTCTGTAATATTTATGCAGGCTGTTAATCTTTATTTATTCTTTTAAATATTTATTTTGAGGTAATTTTATGAATGATTTAAAATTTGGATATCTTTTTCTAACTTATTCAACAAAAAAATGTGAATCGTTGAACATGGGTGAATAACTTTGTTGGTAAGTTGACTTTATTTAGCTAAGAAGATTTATTTGATATTTTAATTTAATTAGAAAAATTCTGTGATTTTTTCTCCTAATATCCAATTTGAGGTAACTTTTTTTTCTTCTTCCAGAGATTAATTTTCTTCTAAAATGAAAAAAGTTGAAAATAATTTTGAGATGATGTGATAATTAATTCACTGCATTTTCTGGAACAAAATTTTGAGACTTAATAATGTTTTTATTTTAATAAGGGTATAGGGCTACGAATTTTATTGAATGTATTAGTATTCATGTCATTTGATCCTTCCCCTTATGTATCTTAATTTAATGTTTAATTATAAAATTCCTGAGGTTCTTGGTATTATGGGTGTAATTAGGATTTTAAATTTTGTAACTGTGTAATTAGATGAAATATATAATTATGAATGTTCTAGGGGCTTTGTTGAAAAATTATAGTGTATTTAATCTGTTCATATATTTTTCCATGTAATTTGACTTTTGAATTTGTTACTGAAGACTTAAAGAGGCTGATTTCTTTATGAAGAACTCTTGTACTTGAAAGTTAAAATATTATTTACATTTAAATCAAGTTATTATGAGTCACATTAATTGAAATACAAATCCATTTTTAATAACCTTTCAATAAATATAAACTACCTTCAATTTAAAACCATTTCAATATAATATCACATTTTTCTCCTATGAAAATCACCTTTAATTCACCAAAAAAAAAGATTTTTTCTGATTTAATTTTTAATTATGTGTGCCCTTGGTTATGAAATATGACACATTATTATGACCTTTACCCAAATTCTTAAAAAGAGTGAGTATATCATGTATCAATACATTCATTTCAAGAAGAATATTTCATGCAATTACAAAATCTTTTCAAATGAAGCATTATTTTTTATCATAATTATTGAAAAACTATAGATTTTTTAATAAAAATAATTAATTATTTTTGAAGGGCTAATTTCCCAGATAAAGGCAATTTTTTAAGGGTGTTGGTAAAAACATGTAAGCTTTCTGGTAAAAACATGTAAGCTCTTATTTTTTTTTTCCAAAAATTGGTAAAAACATGTAAGGGGTGCCCTGTGCCCATTCTTAATTGAAAATGAAACACCAAAAACCTGTATTGGGCCAAAACCTGCCAAAAAGAGGTTTTTCCCACAAAACCCCTCCAACCCAATTCTATAATATTTCTTGCACATCCCCCCCCCAAACAATTTTTTTTGAAAAACAGCATTACCAAAGCAATTTTGCAAAGCTTTTCACACATTTTTTTCTTTTTTCCCCCAAAGACTGCATTTTCCTCCCCAACAACCTGCTTCCAAGCCTCTAAGATTCCAATTTTTTACCTTCCCTCATCTATTAATCCCACATTTCAGCCACTTCGTTTGACTTTTACCCACTTCTTATGATTTTTCACACCTTTTATCACTGCTTTATCACATTTAAAAAGGCTCTTTCCCCATTCCAAATCCCCAAATTCCCCTTTTTTTCTAAATTTATACATATTTTTCACTCAATAATGCTTAAACCCCCCACTGAAGTTGAATTTAAGACCCCTGGGTTTCTTTGGAAGAATGTTTATAATGTTTCCGGGGCTCAGGGGTATGCTGTGTTGACCTTGACCCACAACAAAATTGAAATAGGTGGTGATAGGTCTGGGACCCAAAATCCCAAGAAGAACTCCTCCAAAACAGTCACTTCAAGAAAGCTTGACTGTCCATTTAGAGTTTATGCCAGAAAATATGCCAAGAGTACCACTTGGACTCTTAAAGTCAAAAGCCCTGAACACAGCCATGATGCCACCAAAAATATTGTGGCACATCCTGCTTTCAGAAAATTCAATGATCAAGAAACCTCCCAAATTGCTCATTTCAAGGCAAATTCAGGCCCAATTATGCATCCAGAGGGATTTTTAAAGGCCTGTAATCCTTCAAGACATTTACAACCAAGTGAAGAAAATCAAGAAAGACAAACTGCAAGGCAGAAGGCCCATTTATTCTCTTATTGACACCCTCAAAGAAGAACATTTTGTTTGGTCATCTGCAAGGGGTGCTGAGTGGCATATCACCTCCTTGTTTTTACTTACACCCTTGCCATAAAATTCCTTCATGGCTTTCCTCATGTCATTCTATGAATTTTACTTATAAAACCAATAAGTACAAAATGCCCCTTTTTTATATTACTTGGTTCAGCTCAACCAATAAGACCTTTTCTGAGGCTTTTTGTTTGATGAAGAATGAAAATGATTCCTCATATACTTGGGCATGAAATAAATACATAGGAAAAGTCCTCAACAACACCAATATTGTTCCCCCTCCAGTAATTGTTATTGACAGGGATTTTTCCTTGAAAAACTCTCTTAAGAAGCTCTTCCCAGACTCAAAAGTCATGCTATGCATTTGGCACATCAATAAAGATGTATCTGCCTATTTCATGAAGAAAATTGGTCATGGAACTGATTTTGAAAATTCTATTGGCCTTTGAAATCAAGTAATACACTTTTATATTTCACTTTTATTCTCATTATTTTGCTTATTAATGACTTTGGGATTCATTTCTCAGTTTATTTATTCATGCATTTAAAATTCTTTCAAAGACAACTGGAAGAAGCTTAAAAAGCAAGTCAAAAATCCTGATGTTTTTCAATATTTGTAAAATACCTGGCTTCCTATAAAGGAGTATTGTGTGCCAGCCTGGACCAACCACCATTTCCACCTGGGTGTGGGATCTACCTCAAGAGTTGAAGGTGCCCATGCAATGGTTAATATTTGGCTCCAAAATTCCACTGCTACTCACCAGGAGGTAGTTAGGGTTCTCCACATGAATTTCAGAAAACAATTCATTAAAATAATCAACAGAATCTCCAAGGAAATGATTTTCCATGTCAAGAATTTTCCTCCACACATCTGTTCTCTCAATGGCAAAGTGTCTCATTATGCCCTTCAGATGGCCTTTGACAATTTCAAAACCAAATTTCCTCCAAATGAAAAATGCACCAACAAATACAACAATTATCAAGGTATTCCCTGCAAGCATAAGACCCAACATGTATTTGCCAAGCTCCAAAGGTTTCATATATCATACTTCCATCCTCAGTGGCATTTGAATTTTCCTGTGAGTATTTTTGAACTTCAAATTCTTACTTTTTCTTCTCATTAACTTATTTTATTTGTCATATTCTTCTCAGAATAGTTATCAAGGTGATGATCAAAGTGTTTAGAAAGAAAGAATTAATCAAGCCAAAAGAATATTTGAAGATATTTGGGAAGACCTTTTTCAAAGACCAATGGCAGAAATCACCCCAGTTCTTCAACATTTTCAAGATTTTTTGACTGAAAAAGTCCCATTTGATCAAATGCCCAAGAGTCAAGAGGATTATCAATATTATGAAGACCCACTAAAATGAAAGAATATCCATGGAAGATCTTGAGGAGCCAATAATAAAAATAAGAACAAAAATAAAAATAAAAATAAAAATAAAAATAAAATAAAAATAAAAATAAAAATAAAAATAAAAATAAAAATAAAAATAAAAATAAAAATAAAAATAAAAATAAAAATAAAAATAAAAATAAAAATAAAAATAAAAATAAAAATAAAAATAAAAATAAAAATAAAAATAAAAATAAAAATAAAAATAAAAATAAAAATAAAAATAAAAATAAAAATAAAAATAAAAATAAAAATAAAAATAAAAATAAAAATAAAAATAAAAATAAAAATAAAAATAAAAATAAAAATAAAAATAAAAATAAAAATAAAAATAAAAATAAAAATAAAAATAAAAATAAAAATAAAAATAAAAATAAAAATAAAAATAAAAATAAAAATAAAAATAAAAATAAAAATAAAAATAAAAATAAAAATAAAAATAAAAATAAAAATAAAAATAAAAGTGAACCCTCAATATTTGAAATCATTTAAAGTCAATCCAAGAAAAGAGGAATACCCTCATCAAGAGTGACAAGAACAGAAACATAAAGATCATAGTCATTTTCACCCTCTCCAATTATGGAAGTGGATTCATCTGATTATTCTGATGCCTCATTATCAAAATAAATAAGTTAATCAGATTCACAACCCTCAGCAACTGAATTGAATGAATATGGAAAATTGGGAGTCACCCTTAGAAGTTCCAGAAGATTGGAAATTGGTATCAAAACCTCACAAAGTAATTCCCAAAAACCTGGCACAAGTTTGAAGATATATGATTCAATTGAATTTACCTGTGAGCATTGTCAAAGCAATTATCACACAAGTGATGAATTCTCCAAGCTCTTTGTGAGTTTCTGATTCTTTTTAATGTGACTTTCTTTTGCTTATTTGAATATTTATTCATTTTTTTGACCTAATTTTATCAGGTACCTGGCTCAGAAGACTTGCCCAAGTTTAAATTGAAATACACCTTCAAGCCCATCAATGTCCAGGGTGATGGAAACTGTGGCTACAGAAGGGTATTCCACTACATTTACAAGACTCAAGATCAACGGGCTGATGTCAGAGGTGACTTTTCTGAATAAATTCAACAAAATCAAGACATTTACAAAGCCATGAACACTTTGATTCGCTCGGTATCCTCTTATTTGTACAGACTTCAGTGGTATGAAGATGTTGGCCAGGCTCCAAAGAGTAAGTGGATGTCCATGCCTGATATGGGGGATCTGATTGAAAATAAGTATCAAATACCTGTTTTCTTTTATTCCACAGCATAATATTTCTCTTTTTTCCCTTGGTTCTGTCCTCCAAATGATAATACACCCATTTTCATCTGCTTCTGGGATAACTGTTCTCATTTTGTTCCTTTGGATATAATCATTTCTAAAGTTTATCAAGTCCCCCCATTACTCTTGATTGTGAATTTAATGCCCAACCACAAGCCCTTGGGTGGGCAGATAAATTTAAGAAACATAGGATGTTATATTGTTCCAATCTTCCTCCCCTCAGAAAAAACCAACTGTTTTGGAGGTTGATTCTGATTGATTGAATTTTGTATATACAATTTATGCCAATTATCCCCCTCCTCAGTCCTATTTACTGCTTAAATACCACCTCAGTAGTCTCATTTTTTATCAAACATGTGGCAATTTTGTACTTGAAAATATTCATATTACAAAAATGAAAAAAAAAAAATTCTTTTTGCACCTTCACTTGTCCCACCAAAAAAAAATCCACAAAATTATGAGCTTCTAGTTTTTCATTTTCAAGATCAAAGCTTTCATTTCAAAAAAAAAAAAATGAAGAAAATTCATAATTGGGAAGATTTTAAATTAATTTTTGAAAAAAATATGACATTTTTTTGTCAAATTGGCTTAATTTGAGAAATTTGTCAAAAAAAAAAAATGAAAAAATTTGGGGATATTGACATCTCAAGTTGGAAAAAATATTTCAAAAAAAAAAAAAAAAAAAAAAAAAAAAAAAAAAAAAAAAACCTCAAAACTGAGCCTGAGGAATTTTATTTTTAAAAAAAAAAATTGGACACTTACATGTTTTTGATCATAAATTTTTAAAAACATGTAATTTTATGGTAAAAACATATAAGGTCTTACATGTGTTTACCAAAAAAAAAAAAAAAAAAAAACCTTTTTTAAATAAGTTTTTTTTATAAATTCTCAAAGATTAATCCTTTAGCTTTTTACTTGAAAAAGTTTTTATTCTACACAAGGATAATGAAGATTTTTCCAAAGTAGTTTAATAAATTTTTATCCCAAAATAAAGATCTTAATAAGGATTTTGAATAATTATGGTAAATATAAATTTATCTTCCATTTTTTCAAATTAGGAAATTCTTACCCTATTTGATTTTTTTGAAACTTGGATATAAATCTTACATTTTGGAATAATTGGAAGGAATTCTTATATAAATGGCCTACATGAAAGGTTTTATGAAATTATAATAAAATCAATTTAATTTAAATGGCAATTTAATTTTCTTATAATATAGTAGTAAAACTTTTGTTAAAGCTATGACCTTTACCTAAAATTTGAATTCAAGTTTTATAAAATTTTTGTACAAGTTACTCTCAAAGAAGGTTCATTTATAAATATTAAACTTAATTAAACTTCAAATGAATTATTATTTAACCTCCCTCTAAAATTTTTATTCCTCTTCTATTATTTAAAATAAAGAGTATTTTTAGCCAAAGTAATTAATTTAAACTTTAATATGAATCTTATTTTGTGGCAGAATTTGAATTAATTCCTTTTTGAAAGATCCCATATTGATAGAGCTTTAAAATTTATTTTGTTTTTAAATTTTCCTAAAATTTACAAAAAATCTAAATGAATATTTATTATTCAGATATTCAATAACTAATTTTAAGTATCTTTATTTAACCTTCAATTCAAATTCTTCTTTGAAGGGGAATTTCTGAAAATTACTATGATAAAATGTCCATTTAAAAAAGCTCTACTTATTTATTATTTATTAAATTAATAATTAAAATACTTTAAGATATAGGAATTTCACTAAGATATTCCAAAATGGAGGAATTATATTTTAAATTGAGATAATTAAGCTTAAGTATAAATTTAACTCTTTATATATTCCTCAATAGAATAATAACTTAAGTTCCTCATTTAATTTAAATCTAAATATTTAGTGAAAAGGTATAACTATAAATATTAATTTTAATTAAGATTAGAAAATAATAAAATCTCTAAACACACATTATTACATGATTAAATGGCTTATTATTTCATTCAATTATAATTGAGATGATTTATTATACTTGAAAAAAAAAAAAACTTAAATTGATAAAATTAAATCTAAATAATTTATTTCAAAAAAATGTATTAATTAGAACTTTGAATAAATTTGAAATATTTGTATTAAAATAATCCAAAAAAAAAAAAATGGGGTCAAATAAAATATAATCAAATTAAATAACAATGTGGTTTTTTTTTTTGATAAAACCTGTCTACCTCAAGTAGTTTAAAATAATTTTTTTTTTATTTAAATACTTATATTATATCAAAATAATTTATTGTGAGTATTTTTTTTTTAGTTTTATAATAAATAATAAGCATAAATCTCAATTAAAATTAAAATTCAAAATTTTTCTATGAAGAGAGGTTAATATTAATTTCAATTAGATTAATTAAAAAAATATTTTAAATAGGAAGATTACTTTCCATATTTCTATGTTTTTTAAAATGAAAATTAATTTATAAATTATTTTAAATATCAAATATTATCATATAAAAATTCTAATGGTGATTAATATATCATGTTTAATATATGGAATTAGATAAATTAATAAAATTTTTCCCTGGAACTATTTAATTAATACTGAAATTCTATTTATTAAAATTTCTCATTAAATAAATATTCAATTAATCATATTACAAATTTAATTGGATTTAGATTTGGTTAAATTGTTTTTCAATTGAAAGATTTAAAGAATTTATTATATAAATATTTTTTATATTTAAAATTTTATTAAGATTAAATTTAAGAAAGATCTATCAATTTATCTCCTAAAAATTTAAAATAAAGTAAATCTTTAAGTGATCTATCTCCTAAAGGAAAGTGGTTTTTAAATGATTGTATATAGCCTTAACATAAATTTCACTATAAATAAATTTCCAGAAAGTCACACCATTTTCACCCTGGTTATTGTTTTTATGAGCTATATTAGTGTTAAAAAGGGTTTATAATTTGTTTAAATATTTTAGATTTGGTTTAATTTGAATATTTAAATACATTTTTTGTGTAATTATGGTGAAATTAAATAATTTTCTTTAACACATAAGAATTTTTTTTGTAGAAGATGTATGTTTTTATGAGTTATTGTTGATTTTTTGAAGTAAAATTTCTATTTTATTATAATTAAAAAGAGAAAGATTCTGTTTAAAAAAAAGTTTTCTTGATTATTTGAAAGATTTTTTTTTCAGGATTCTGGTAAAATAAAATAAAATGAAATATTATGAAGTTAATTGAAATTCTATTTAAAAATAAATCAATTCAATTTTTTTTTTTAATTTAATAAAATTGAATATTTGAAATAATTAATATTAAATTAAATTTATAAATTAAATCAATTCTTTAACTATCAAAATAAAAAAAAAGGTTTTAAATCAATATAAATTATTATAAATTATGAAATTTAAATCAAAATTAAATTGATTTATTTTAAATTAATTTTAAAAATTTGATTATAAATATGAATATAATAAATTTTATTTATTGATCTAATATAAAAATCTGAAAGGGGTTTTTTTTTTTTTAAGTTTTATATATTTTAATTAAATTTCATGTTCTTTATAACAAATTTAAGTTTATATTAAAAAAACATTTAATCTCTCATTATTATTTTTTACCAAATTATTACTAAAACAAATAATTTTATGGTAAAAATATGTTAATAGGATATTTCTTATGAAAAAAAAAAAAAGCTGCCCAAACAAGGATTTTTAATAATATTTAATTTTCTTGTTTTTTTTTTTATTTTTTTGGTTGTTTCTAAAGCACAATTTTTCTTTTTTTTTTTCTATGATTTTTTGTTTTAAAAAATTAAATATTTAAAAATATTGGAAAAAATTATTCAAAAAAAAAAAAAATATTGAATATTATTCAATTGATAATTTTTTTTTTTTTTTTTTAGATTATTTTTTAAAAATAAAATTTAGAGGATAATTTTTTTTTAAATCTAAATTAAAATTTTAATAATATGAGGAAAATTGTTTTTTTTTTTTTTTTTTTTTTTTTGTAAAAATTTTAAAGTACACAAAAAAAAAAAAAAAAAAAAAAGATTCTTTAAGTTTTTATTAATAAATTAATATATATATTTTAATTTTATTAACCTAAAATTTGATTAAAATATAATAAAAATATTTATTATTACATTTCAAAAAAAAAAAAAAAAAAAAAAAATATTACCATTATTTATAAAATTAATTTTCTTCATGAAAATTATATTATTTTTTTAAAGAAAAAAATTTTATTATTTATAATTAAAATAATAATATTTTTTTGACAACAACAATAATTTTATTTTTTACAAAAAAAAACAAACATTTTTTTTCTTTTACACAAATTTTTTTTTTTTTTACATTAATTTTTTCTTTTTTTTCATTAATTTTTTCTTTTCTTTTTTTTTGATTTTTGAATTAAAAGATTTTTTATCTTTTAAAATAGAATTCTTTTTTTTTTTTATTGTTAAAAAATAAAAAAAAATATTTTTTTTATTTTTTAATAATATAAATTAAATTATTATAAAAAAAAAAATTAAAGTTTTTTATTGTAAAAATAAAAATAATAATAGAATTATTTTTTAAAATATAATTTAATTTAATTAAATAAAAATTTAAACTTATAATATAAACCTTAAAATAATATAATTTTAAATTTATTTTATGATAAGGTTTTAAAAAAAAAAAAAAAAAAAAAAAAAAAAAAAAATTAATAAAAAGGAAAATAAACTTATCATAATTTTATTTTTATTTTCTTTTGAAAGAAACTTAATCAATTTCTTCTTTTAATTAATTTATATTTTATTTTTATTAATTATTATTATTATAATTATCATTTTAAAAAAAAAAAAAAAAAAAAAATTGAATTTCTTTATAATTAACTTATTTTATATAAAATTAGCATTTAAATTTTAATTAAAAAAAAAAAAAAAAAATTATAAATTCTAATAAAGAATTTTATAATTAATCTTTAAAAATTTAATTTTAATAAAAAAATTATTAAATATTTAAACTCAATAATAATTCAATTTTTTTTAATTTTAATTAAATTATTAACTCAAATTAAAAAGAAAAAAAAAGAATCTTTAGAAATTTGAAAGTTTTTTTTTTTTTTTTTTTTTTAAATGATATATAAATTTTTAATTTAAATTCTTAAATAGATTTAATTAATTATAATTATTAAAGTTTTTTTTTCTTAAAAAATTATTAAATTTATAATATTTTGTTTTATTTTTGACTATTTAATCATTTAGATTTAATTATTTTTTATGTAAAATTCATTTTAAAAGAATTTGGTTTTTTTTTTTTTTTTTTTAAAAAAAAAAAAAACACCTTAAAATATAGTAAATTTAAAGAATTTAATTTTTTTTTTAAATAAAAGAAAGAAAATTTGAATTTTTTTTTGTTTTTATAATTTATTTGTTAAAGAAATAAATTTTAATTTTATTTTTAGTTTTTTTTTGTTATATTAATTTTGTTTTTTTAATATTTAATTTAATTTATTTATTTCCTTGTTTTTTTCTTTTAATAATTGATTTAAGTAAAAATTTAGAATTTACTTAAATTAAAAAATGATATAAAAAAGTGATAAATGACATTTCTGTTTAATTTGTTTATAAATTATTATTATTATTATTATTATTATTATTGAAAAATAAATAAATAAATAAATCAAAGATTAAATAAATAAAACTAAAATATTAGTTAATAAACTTTTAAAAAATGATTTTAATTAAAATTTGAAAATAAAAAACACTAATATATACAAAGAAAAAGAAAAGATCAACAGAAATTAATCAAAATAATGAATATATATAATATATTTTAAATATTTTATTTAAAAAATAAACAAAATAAATAAATAATAATTTAATTAAATATTTTTTTTTTTTTTTAATTTCATTTAATAAATTTTTATTTTTCGACTTTTTTTTTTTTTCCCAAAAGAATCACATTAATATTTATTTTAAAAAGTAAATAAATCAAGATGAATTATGATTTAATTATTCAATTTTTTTTTAATTTTAAATTGAGTAGAATAACAATTTTTGATAAATTTTTTTAAAAACAAACAAACAATAAATAGATCTTATCTTTTGAAATTTATTTTTTATTTTTATTTTATTTTTTTTTTCATTTTAGTTCCCAATCTTAATTTAAACATTATTAAAAAATGTAAATTTTTAATTTTTAAGAAAAGGGGAAAAAAAGGACAAAAGAAACTCAAAAAAAAAAAACTATTGCTGTATTAGGAATTTCTTTCTCCATAGAAAAAAGAGGACTTTGCAAAATTGTACTGTACACTGTACAATACAGTACTGTACAGCACAACAATCCCTGTGTACAGTACAGTACAATCGCCACCGATTCGATTTTTTTAAATTTAAAGAACTTTCTTTTGTTTTTCTTTTGGATGATTTTGAAAAGAATTGAATTAAAATTTTAAATTTTAAATTTTGAATTTCTTTTAGGTAAATTGATTCGTAACTAAGGCCTACACTGCACTGCACTGCACTGTACAGTACAAAACTGTACAGTACTATGTGCACAGTACAGCTACGGCTTTGACGGATTTAAATTTGGACAGCATTTATTTGACTTAACGAAAAAATCAATTTTAGAAATTAAAAATTAAATTCTCATCTAAAAAGTTCTTTTTACGATTTAAATGCTGTAGCCTATACAGTACAGTACAGTAAATAGTAAAGAATATTTGAGTTGGTAAAATTACCAGTACTGTACTTTACAGTAATTAAAATTTTAAATTCAGCCAATTTTTAAAAAGGTTTTCCATAGAATTCTATCTATAAAGTACAACAGTACAGTACCATGACTGACTTTTATCATTTCGACTGAGATTTTTCTACATCAATTATTAAAAAATAATACTCTAATAAATTTAATCACCAATCATATTATTTTAAAAATTGATTTAATTCAATTTAATTTTTAAATTTTCACTTTCAAGTCAAGAAGCCTTGGTCTCAGTAAAATTATACAAAATTTTGAAAGGAAAAAAGTAAGATTTTTTCTTTTTTTTTAATTACGTCTAAATCATTTAAAAATTTCTTGATTTTCAACTTGAACCTTGATTATGATTTTATGATTTGAAGCACTCTACAAATTTTAATTTTAATAAATTTGTGATCTTATTAAAGTAATAAAAGTCAAATTAATTTTTTTTTTATTAATTAGTCTGTCTCAAAGTTAAATTAATTTTCAATTTTTGAATTTTTAATTATCTTATTGTTTTATTTTTTGAAAGAAAAATAAGAAATTTTTCAAAATTTTAAAATTTTAATAATTTATCTTTTTTTAAAAATTTTTTATTAGATTCGATTATTGTATTCGCCTGGAGTTTTATTTTAATAAAATCTTTTTGCATCAATCAATCTTCTAAAAATCTTTTAAATTCTAAAAAATTCTCAATGAAATTTTTAATAATTAATTTTAAACTTTTAATTACAGTAATGTACACTTTACAGTACAATTTACAGTACAATGTACAGTACACAAAAGTATTTTATCAAAAATTTAAATTAAATTCTCACTCTACTGTACTGTACAGTAAAATTCTAAATAAATTATTTTGATCTTCTTTTTGAATATTTTCAAATTTACTGAATAAACTACTGTATCTCATTCTTTCAAGTCGATTAAAGAATTTTAATTTTTTATTCCTTAGATTGATCAATTAATGCTCATCAATCTTAAGATTTTATTAAATTTAAATTCTTTTAATCATTCCTCTTATCATTCAACCCTCCTAAACTTATCAAGCATTAAATTGAAATTTACTAATAATCAATCTTATCGAAATTTTACATTTTTTTTTTAAAATTCAAATTAAAATCATCTTAATCTCGATTATCTTATTAATTTTAATTCATATCGTAAAAGGTTTTTATTGTTTTAACCTCTAAAATCTTCAAACACTCTTTTAATCTTAACAAGTTAATTTGATCGAGTAAGTCATTAAAAATCAGCCTAAATTCAAATTTGATCTCGTTTGATTTTCTGATTTCAATCTTTCAGCTTATAAGAGCTCAGGAGTGAAGAAAGTCAAGGGTCTTGATAGTGATAGCCTTAACTATCATCAATTTAAACTAAATCAGTCTGTCTCATTGAATTGAATTGAATTGAATTGAATTGAATGGATTATTAATTAAACTTTGTCTTAGACTCTTGGATTTAATTTTAATTTTCACTTAATCATTCCATTAAAATCTACACTACATCCATTCAAATCTCATCTTGACTATTTTTCAATTTAAAAAATTTAAAAATTCAAATCATCCAGGATTGTCAGAGCAACCAAGTTCAAAATCTAAAATTCCTCCTTCCTATGTTACCGACCCTTGTGATTAGAAACATAAACATTACATGAAATCCAATCTTAGGGCGTTGATTCAGTTTATTTATTAATAATTTATTATTGATAGATCAACTAGAGTCTATCAAGTTCCACAAGATAAATCTTCTTTTAGATTGTCATCTTCTCGGCCTCAAAATTAAATTGGATGACTAATTTTTATCAATTTTTTTGACATCTTATTCTTTTAACTCCTGCCTGCGTTTTGTATGATGATTGAATTAAATTACTTGAGATTTTCAACTTTTCTAATAATCTCAAAATTTTTTTGACTGGTCTCTTGGATTATTCTTCCATTTAAATCTCTTACTGTACTAACCGATTTCTCTCAATTTGATCATCAATTTAGATCTTGTTTCAATCTTAGCCATCATCCTAATCTCAACCATCCATCTCCTTACCTCCTTCGATCCCTTTAAAGCTTTAATACCCACCCACCCCTTCCATTCGATAATAATCCAACTTGATCATCCCCTCCTTCTCCCTTTCTCTCTCTCTCTCTCTCTCTCCACCTATCTCTACTAATCTAGTCTGTTTTCATCTTTTTAAAACTTTATCCTCACAACTTTTTATTAATCCTTCATCTTAATCCATGGGAAAATTACCTACACCTCGACGATTATGGATCCTATTGATTGTCATGATAATCTTTATTGTCACTTTTTGGAAACACATTCTACTTTTATCTCGTATTTTGCTTGTTTATCCACTTTGGTGGTCATCATCGGCTAACCTAAGCCTTAGTTTTACTCGTGACGGTTTCGACGCTAGTTTTGAAAAATACCCTGTCGAACAATGGAGTACCCATTGGCCACCACGTCTGGCTAATGGAACTTGGCCACCTCCTCAATCTAGCCTTCTACGTCTCAAAGATGGTAGTCTAGCTCGTTTACCTGATGAAAGGTATGGTAGTGTCGTCAGCTACTCTGAACCTCAAGAAACAGATTTGGTGCCTCCAATCTTGCATCACATCTTATTAGGAATGAATCGTCAAACAATGCCAAAAAGTTGGCAAGCAAGTCGTAATAGTTGTCTCGCGTAAGTGTTTTGTTTTGAGATTCTTGAAACATTTCACCATCACTTGACCTTTCAACATTTCATACCCCAAACTTTAATTGAAACACTTTCTTTTCTTTTCCTTTTTTTTTTTTTTTTTTTTTTTTTTAGTCTACATCCTGAATCAGCTAATTTCACTCATTACTTTTGGGATGATCATTCAGCTGAAAAGTTTATGCGTCAACATTACTCATTCTTCGTCCGTGATTTCCTGGATTATCGACATACCATTCAAAGAGCAGACGCCTTACGATACTTTGTACTTCATCATTTTGGTGGTATCTTTTTAGACTTAGATCTTGAATGTCGAAGATCATTAGGTCCTTTAAGGCGTTTTCCTATCGTTAATATTAACGCCTCACCAGTAGGTGTATCTAATGGTTTCATGATGGCTCAAGCTGGTCATCCATTCTTAGATCAATTAACTCGCAACTTGAAATATTATGATCGATCTTGGCTCGGAATCCCTTATGCCGATATTATGTTTTCAACCGGTCCAATGTTTCTCTCTTCTGAACATTTACGCTTTCCTGCTTCTCAAAGATACACTCAATTAAGAGTTCTCGGTCAAGTCGAACATCGCTTAAACGGTAGGGTCGTCACACCTCTATTCCGTCATTTAGGCGCCTCATCATGGCATCAAGGTGATGCCAACTTATTCCTCAAGATTCGTCAAGTCCTCAATCAACCTCTCGTCACCTTTGCTTTATTTTGCATCTTTTTAAGTCTAAGCGCTGGTTGGATTTGGAAAAGGCGAATAACTAGAAACACTCAACATCTTAACTTGTCAAGTAGAACTACTCCTCTCGACGGTCGTTACTTACTTACAGGAAGACTTGTCCTCAGGCGTTTTGGTTTTGGTAGACAATTCAATCATTATCCAGGCGATCGTTATGAAAGAATCGATCAGGAAAATCTTCAAAACTCTCCTTACTCTTCTACAAGTGATCAAGGTCATATCAAAGTCGAACTTGACTCATTCGATTGTCATCACCCAAAACTTTTCAATCATAAACATTCAGTCTTAGAAACTGCTAGTAGCTCTAGTAGCTCTCAAAGTGAATCAGATGATGATGGATCAGAGAACGCAGTAGTAGTATTAATCGATCACGCAAACTGGGTCCCTTGTAATAAGACAAAATAACTTATGGATCATTCATCATCACCATTATTTGCTTGGAAAAAAAAATCTGAAATCAATCTAAATAAATAATCCGTTCAACAACTTTAATGTTTGTTCATCTCACTTTATTATAGCATCAGACGATTTTCTCAGTTAACGTTTGACATGAAGCATTTTTTTTCCCTTCATTCAAACACCTGTCATCATAACTTTTGTTTTTCTTTGGTCATTAATTGTTCTTGTTGCCTTTGATTTACTGAAAATGTACATTTTTCACTGGGGCTTTTTGTATCATTGACCTTTTAAGTATTAAGTATATATATATATAATTTCGTTTTATTATTTCATTTGTTTATTGATTCGTCTAAATTAATCGATTTGCTTAAAACGAAGCCAAAGTTAAAAAAGCCAATGTCTCTATTTTTTCTTGTTTTTGATGTCAGTCATGATTATATAACGAAAATTTCCTTTTTATAAAGAAAAAAAAAAGTTGAAACGTTATTGATGAGAGATTTCATTTCAATAAGGGGACTCATTCATTGCAGAAAAGCACTATATCAGAATTTCTGATTTGGGTTGGAAAACGACCGTGAGAAAGTTCTCAATCCGAAACTAAAAAGTTTAAATGCGGTACACATGTTGCAAAGGTTATGCACACTGCACAGGCCTGCGAAAACAACAGTCCCCGTGAATTTTTCCACGACCAGCCACCTACCCGATCCCTAACCCTGCCAGGATCCCGAATACATTTGCTTCCAAAATAAAATCCCGGAGCATTCCCTGGGATATTGCGGGATCCATCGGGATTTTTTTTATTTTACTTATGCTTCTTAACTTACCAAAAAAAACCCTCCAGTTACACCATCCGTGATTCACTTTCCCCCCCTCTCTCCTCTTTTCTTCGTTATTTCCAACGCTTTGTCTTCTGCTCTGTTCCATCCCCAACATATTTTTTTGCATTTCCTTTTATTTTCCTTTTTGACAGTCTTCTTTTTTGTTTTATTCTTTGGCACTCTTTTTTTCCCCTCCACTACTCTCTTCTGTCTTGCATCTCATGCAATGTCTTCTGCACCATCCTTGCTTTGCTCCACACCTATGCCTAGTGACACCAAACTCAGAAGCTTACCATCAACCATTGACCTTACCCAGACCCCAAAATGATCTTGGGTCTGGGTATATTTTTTGGATATTGATGAACAATATGTTCAATGTCAATTTGTTGACTGAGTAGGCAAGGCTTGCAACAAACACCTTAAGAAAGACCAAATGGGAAGCACAAAGGGAATGAGCCAACACTTACATGTCTTGCATTGTGTGGCTGATCCTGAAACCATATCATCCCCACTGGCCAAAAACAACTTGATGGATCAATTTGTCAACATTCTTAATAGAAAAAAGGTGAGTCACCATTCCTTAGTTATATTACATGTTTCATTTGGAACATTAGGCTTACCCTAATGATCTTTTTAGGCATTATCACCTGCATTGTTGAAGACTGCATTAGTTTATTTTATATGTGACACTGACTTGCCACTATCAATTACCAAATCTTCTGCATTTCAAGCTCTTCTGGAACTTTGAAATCCAGAAGTTACAAATATATTAGTCTGCTTAGCCAGTTTAACTGTGCACTTAACTAATATATACTTTTGTCATCAAGAATCCATACACAATTACCTCTCAACCAACAACATAAATGTTTCCTTTGCAACTGATGCCTGGACAAGCCCAAATATAACAGCATACTTGGCTGTAACTGGAAATTACATTGATTCTGAATTTAAGCTTACATCCATTCTTTTAGGGCTATGTCAAATAAAAGGTAGGACTTTCAATCTATTTTGCTTGAACCTTTGCTGACCTTCCTTGATTCTTTCTCTCAGGTAACCACTTGGGTTCCTCACTTGCAAGTCAATTCCTTACAATAATTTAACAATTCAATCTTGACCAAAAGATAATTTGCATTACAGCTGATAATGCCTCTGTTAACCATTGTATGGCCCTGGAGATCAAATCAATTTGTCCTTGCTTTTGCTCCAAGGATCATGCAATTGGGTGCATGGCTCATACCATTCACCTTGCAGCACATGATGGCTTGAAGGCCCTTGAAAGTGACACTAGTTAAACCTCTACTCCTGTGGACCACAACAATCTCAATCCAATGGCTATCTCCAGCCTTACAAATCCCCCTGATGGCTTAAACTTGCAGTACAACTCAATAATAGGTAAGATCAGCCAACTTGCTTCTTACTTACGAACCCGCAAAGGAGGGAGAAATTCATAACAACTGTTAATCTGGTCTATGACACTGATAAACCCACAAATGCCAAAACACTACTATAACAAGTACCAACCCAATGGAACTCAGCTTACAAGATGCTAAGCAGGGCCTTAAATTTGAAAGACACCTATAATCACTTTTGTACTCCCCACACCTTAGCATCATATAGGTTATCTCATCTTAAATGGGAGAAATCCAAATTGATGGTCCTCTTCTTGAAGCCACTCTATGAGGCAACCCTGCTCATATGTGGGTCTTCTTACCCCAAAATTAATCAATCATTGCCCCTATACATATTGCTGATCAAGGATATCAGACAGGTGAGTTTTCTTATTCACCAAACCAATAATCACATACTAATTGTTTATAAATAGGCATTGAAGCAATATGATGTTGCTCCAATTGAACCTGCTGCCGATATGACAATTAAAAAGATTTCAAAATATATCACAATTCTCCTTTGCAAGAGGCTGGTAATCTGTGCTTCTATACTTGACCCATGATTGAATCACACCTTTTTCTTAACTCATGATTCCACCCTTGGTGAATTTGGAATTTCATGTACTCAACTAACCAAAATGTTTGAAGAGGAAGCACAAAAGTTTGTTATTATTAAAGAGTGTGAACCACATTAGATTGTGGAAGAAAGGTCAAAATTCTTATTGGACAAAATTTACCCCTCAGAAACACACAAAGCTGGGAATTTGGAATTAGAACTCCAGAACCAAAGGACACTAATATCCTTGTGTTCTAGAGGTTTCAAGGTAAATTATTTCCCACATTGACTGTGATGGCTTGAAATTATCTGGAAATACCAGCCACCAGTTCTCCATAAGAGAGAGTGTTCTCTGGTGGTAGAAGAATCCTGAAATATCAAAATTATTCACTCAAACCTGAACATGTTGAGAAGTTAGCTTGTGTGAAGGAGTGGGCACATACATTTAGATTACTTTTTGGTGAAGTTTAGTTTGAATGTCTTTTTTTTTTTGTTTCCTCTGCTATACATTTCTATAATTTAATAAATAAATATGATTTTGTAAATGGTGAATTTTAATCCCTTCAGGAATCTTAAACCTATCCTGTACTTAATCCCTATTATGATCAATAAGATTTAGATAACCAAAAAAAAAAGATCCATTTTCATGATCCTGTTCAAGAAACTTGTGTGAAATCCTTAAAAATTTTGGGATTTTGGAATGAGTTTAATCAAAAAAGTTAAACAGAAAATTCATTTAATTTTAAAAAAATTTTTTATTTAAATTATTTATTTAAACTTCTTAAATTTTAATTTAAATTATAAAATTTGAAAATTTTATATTAAATAACCTAAATTCCTTTTATTTGATTTTTTTTTTTTTTTTTTTTTTTTTGTAACAAAGAGGTATATATAAAATAATTCTTTAACTAAATCAAATCAAATCAATATTTTTTTTTTTTTTGAACAAAAATTCTTAAATTCATTTTAACTTAGCCTTGGTTTCTTTGATTATCTTCAGGATCAAGTGTAATTCATCCATACTGGTAAGTAAAATGATTCAATTTAATATAAAGTGGGTTCTTACCCAAAAAATTTAATATTTGAAATAAATGAAATCTAACACAAACAGTGAATTTATTCAAATTAGAAACCATTATGAAAGATATTTCCCCCCCCTATTCCGGGATTGGGGAATATTTCTAGCTCATAAATTAACAATTCTGGTAGCTGACCATTGGATTAGAATATGAGTTTGAGGGTGATCAAGATGTGGATTGATTCACCATACCCACTTTTCTTGGATGGTTACCTTGTATTCTGCCAAGTGTTGTTCTGGGTAGACAAGGGATTCCATGAGTATGAGATGACTAGCCAAGTGACTAATTGGGGAGGGGATGTGGCTCCATACAATGTTGGCCAGATTAATTCTGAGGTTGATTATGCATCAATTGGAGGAATGAAACTAAGGCCACAAATTTGTACCTCTCTGACTTTTGTAGGATCTGAAATGGGGGAAAAAAAGGAAAGAAATCAGAATGATAATGGAAGATTTTTATTTAAATTTATTTAAGATCACCATTAGAACAAAGTGAAACAAAATATCTAAGAGAATTTTTTTTTTTTTGGCCATAAAATACCTATTTTATGTCACAAAAAAGACTTATTTTTGAAAATCAAAAAAAAAAAAAAACAAAAGAATAATAAAAAGAGGAAATATTTAAATAGAATTCTCAAATTTTATATTAAAAGATTACAAAAAAAAAAAAAAAAAAAAAAAAAAAAAAAAAAAAAAAAAAAAATGTTTTTCTTTTATATATTTAAAATATAAAATCAACTATTTTTTGAAAAAAAAAAAAAAAAAAAAAAAACACACACAAAGACAAATTTATTTTTTGGTGAGAAACTTATGAAAAAAGGATTTAGAATATGATTTGTTTGTGGGGTTTCTACAGAACAGGGAAGTTAATTTAATTTGTAGGAATTTTATCAGAATGGTTTATTAATTAAAATAAATAAATAAATATATATATGGATAAATGTTTATAGGAAACAAATACAGGAGAAGGTTTTGGATTAAGATGAAATTGGAATGAAATTAGAGCAAAAAAAAACTTGAAACAATGTGCCAATGTTATGAGTTTATGGATCAAATTTTTTGGGTTCAAACTAAATGTGATACCATTTAATGAAATGAATTCAACAAACCACTAATAAAGCATAGAGCTGAATTATTCTTACTGGAATTTTTAAAATAACACAAGTTTTGATGAATAAGTGACTTCAAACTACAAAACAAGGAAAAGGAATGTGAATGATGGAATAAATGTTGATGTGTTGACTAAAGATAAAACCAATATATCAGGAAATATGGAATAAGGTTAAAATTCACCCTGAAAATAAATGAACCAAGAAAAATATGAACAAGAGGAAAGGGAAAGCTTCCAAAAACACTGTAAGTTTCTTAAAGATTATGTGTCATTGGAGACAAACAAATGAACCAAAGAAAAGGAGGAGCTTGAATATTGGTTGGAAATGGATGAATTTACACATAAGATCAGACTTGATGATGAGGAGAAATCTCTTGTAGAAGATAAAAACATACTGGAATATAGTTGGCAGAGAGAACACAAGGAGAATCAATCCAAATTAGACAAATAATGATATTAGCATGAGTGCGCAATGAAGGAGAAGGAGGCCAAGTTAATGGCAGAAAGAGAGTTGGTTCAATTGGGTAAAACCAATGAAGAGATCAAGGACTTCTTCAAGTTATTTTGATTGAGATGCATGATAAGATGTCTATAATATTTTTGTAAAATTTTATCTGTCAAGTTCCTCTTTGTGTTTAAACTTTTCATTGTAAAACAAAATCACTTTTTTCATTCGAAAAATGTGTACATGTATATAAAACAAATAAAGCTTTATTTTGAAAAGGTTTATGTTTGTCTCCCAATTTAAAATTTCTCAATACAAACTTTTTATTTCCAAAAAAATGAATATCAGAGTCATATTTTTTTTTGAAAAAATAATACATGAAGATAAGTTCAATACAAGACCTCATTAAAATAAAAACACAATCTTTGTACAATTTCATGATGATAAGCAGGGACTCTGACAATGTTGTTGTTGTCATCATTATCTAAATCCTGATGTTCATTTAGTACTGCCTGGGAATTTTACCATCCATTTCCATTATCCAGAAGTAAGTTGTGAAACATTGCGCACACATAGATAAATTTGTTTATGTGAAACAAATCTTGTGTCTTGTTACATACCAAAACAGAAGTTCTGCAAGGATACCCAATAACTCTTCAGAATTCAAATTCAATATTCAATTCAAACTTGGGCCTGATCTTTTACAAAAATTATTGAATGATTTGACTCATTATCATTTTCAATACTTTTATAAAATGTTGTATTCAATGAACTCTTAATGAATAAATGAATTCCGAAAAAATACATTGAAATAAAAAATGATTAATCAAATTATTTGTTTTTCTTTGAAAAATTTGTCTTATTATGATGATTTACCTAGGCAAGCCCTGAGCTTATAATTATAATAAGATCTCAACCAATGTAAAAAAACTCTTTAGGATATTAAAAGATCCCAATTCACTTAAAAATAATACTGTCCTCATAAGAAACAGGATAACCAAATAGTATTGCTGTGATTATATTTTTGGGATCACAAGAAAGTTAAATATTTAGTGAATAATGTTTCTTTTGATTTAAAAATACTTCACCATTCATTCCAGGCCTCTGAAAAAGGGGAACTGTTTGTGAGCCTTTGAGATATGACCAGATATTCAAAAAGGTCACAAAATAACTTTATAATAATTATTCTAATAATAAAATAAGTAAAAATTCCATAAATAGGAATAAATTCTCTATTACCTCAGAATATAATGAATAAAAATGTGAAATAATCTTTTATGTCATATCTGTAAAGACAATACTTACTGTGTAATAAGCAAAAAGTCCATAAAAAGGCATAAATTATTTTTTATCTCTGAAATTAATGAAAAAAAAAGTTAGATAGATTAAACCATTGGATTCCACATGAAAAACTACACATATAAGATCTTTATGTCATGTTTGTAAAGTCAATACTTAAGGAAATAACTTGAATATATGCACTTTTATGATCAGCGCATATATTCAGGGTTTTTAGCTCATATCTCTTGAAATATAAATGATATAGAGTTGAACCAAGATTAAAGTTTCCACATAATTTCTGTAAGAATACAGATGCAAAATTTATTTGACAAGTTATAAAAAAGGTTATAACTTGTAGGGGTGTATTGAACAAAGTTGTTATAGCTGTTGACCACTTTGTTGAATAAGTGGTCCAAGCTTAAAAAAAGAAGATATTCAGATTCTAATAATCTATAAATTAAGAATGATGTAATTTATATTATTATATTCAAGGTATAACCCCTTGAAATCATGGTTTGAAGTTGAAAATAGTAAATCTTGATAGAAAAGATGAGTTACAAGAAAAATCATCAAAAATAGAGTTTTGATTATGTAATGAAATTCTCTTGTGAGTTCAAAAATGACATTTCAAGCTATCAGAATTAAACTTCTAAATGAATTCAGCCTTTATAAACTAAAAGTTATGGATGATCAAAGTTTAAGCTTAAAATTGATCATTTATGATCACTCACTGTAATCTTAATTTAAGTTTAACAGTCATATAAGTAATAAAAGTGGTTCATACTAGTTTATTATTATTAAAAATAATGAAATAAACCTATTTTTAGTCTTCTTTCAAGCCTATGATGTCAGTAGACTTAGAGTTACAGTAATAATTCTAAATAATGAGATAAGATGGTTTAATTATGATGTAATCATCACTAAACCTTAAAAAACTGATCAATTCCAGTGGGTAGCAATTTATCTTAATATATAAATTTAATATTGGTAATATTGTTGTTATGAATTTTTTTATTATTATTAAAAAACAATTTTCATACCTTTATTTTTTTTTTGTAACAATAATAAAGTTCCATAAATATATTAATTATTAAATATTAATATATTTATCCTTATTATATCATTTTTTTATAATATAATTTGTATTATTTTCTTATAATATAATTTATATTATTTTTTGTATAATATGATTTATATTATTTTAATTTAATGATATAAAGATTTTAAACCATAATCATAATAGTTCTTTATTATTATAATTATTTTTTTATCTTATTCTTTGATTTCATAAGGAAATTCATAATAAAATAAGTAAAATATTAGTAATATTTACATATTGTTTCATAGTAAAACCTTACACTGTTTTACCACCTAAAAACCCCAAACAGCCACCAAAACCCTAATTGACCATTTCCAACAAGATTTGATCATTCCAAACCACTGATGGACATTGTGAATATTTTTCCTTTAAGCCAAAAAGGACATCTATAACCCTGTGAAAAGATTTCACTACCTGACTCATACTAATACAATAAGCCCTTTCAAAATGTCCTAAGGAAGCACTATTCACCATAAAAAAAAGGCTATCTCCCCCCTGGAGGGAGTAGCAGGTCCAACCTGCTTTCAACCTGAGCCCCAACCTTGGTTCTAACCTTGAAATATTCCTGCAGATAATTTCAGCAACAGGTTTGGTTGTTTAAAACTTGACTCAATTAAAATAGAAAATTATGAATTCTTCAAGATTTGTATTTGTTTAATCTTCTATTAAATATAAACTAATCACTAATACACAAAAATTCTTAAAAAGAAAGATATTTCTAATAGTTAAAGAATCTTTCAAAGAAATTTAGAAAATAATTTCACTTTTAATTCCATTTTCTATTAAAACTTGAATGAATTGAACTATTTAAATTTTTTCTCACTATTGAAAAAAATATTTTAATATGAATATTTGGTTATTTTTTTTTTTTTAAGAAAATCAAAAAACTTTTAATAAATTAAGAATTATTTATAAATGAATGAAGAATTTATGAAAATAAATCATTAATTGAAAAAAAAAATATTATTATTTTATTTAATTTTATTTTAAAATTAATTTGAATAATTTTTTTTAAAGAAGGATTTTCAAAAAAAAGAAAAAAAAAAAATTAAATAATTTGAATAGAAAAAAAAAGAATATATTTATTATTTTTTGTATTTTTTTTTGATTTAATTTTATTTAATATTAATTTTTTTTTCTTTTTTGAATATATATATTATTTTTTTAAAAAGATCTTTAAAGATTATGAATTTTAATTCAAAAAAAAAATTAAACTTTAATAAATTAGAAATAATAATAATTGTTTTTTTTTTTTCAAATATTAGATCATTAAGGTTTGAATATTAAACAATAAGTAGAAATTGATAATAATTTAATTATTTTAATATTAATTTTTTAATTTAATTAATAATAAAATTAAAAACAAAAAAAATTATAATGATAAATATATATTATAATTATAATTTTAAAATTAATTATATTATTAAGAAATAATAATATTATAATATAAATTCATTTTAAAATAATATAAAAACAAATTAATTTATTTATTGAAAATTTTCTTAATTTTACAGAAAAAAAAATTAATAAATTTATAAAAAAAAATAATATTTAATAATAAATAAAAACATAATATTATGAATATTAAAATAACTTGATTTTAAAACTTAAAATGATAATTTTTTAATTTTTTTTTATACCTAAGAATATAAATAAAAATTTATTTAAAATAAAAAAAAATAGAGAGAATTAAAAATTTTATTATTTTTATAAGGATTTAAAAAAGTTAAGAGAATTCAATAAATGACAATAAAAAATCTATACAATCAAATACAAAATAATGATTATTATAAGATAAAGCTTTGGTACTAAATAATATAAGAGCTTTGTATTAAGTAATAAAGAGATTTACCTTTTATTTAATGTTTTTATTGTATTTGTAGCATCTGAGGGGGTTCTTTCATAATAAAGATCCTTCCTTCTAGTGACCATATACCCTCTATTAAATTCTTACTGATGTTATCTAATGTAATTTATTAGTAATTTAAGGCTTGGTGAGGATTATGTCATTATTAAAACTTTTATCTCATTATTACATCATTTTTTTAGATTTATCACTATAACTCTAATTTTCCGGCCTTGACAGACAGAACTCTAATAAACACTATTTTACATGAGTGTCATGATAGTGTTTCAGATGGACATCTCTCAGAAGATAGAACACTAGAGAGGGTGAAAGCCTGCTCTTGGTGGCCAAATTGAAAGAAAGATGTCGCAGAATACTGCCAAACCTGTGACAGATGTCAAAAAGCCAACAGAGCCACAGGAAAGAAATTTGGAATGATGATCCAAATCTAAGAACCAAAATCCCCTTGGGAAATAGTTCATATGGATTGGGTAACCGCATTACCTCCAGGAGGAGATGGAAGTTATAATGTATGTCTAGTGTTAGTTGACAGGTATAGCAAAACTCCTATGTTGCTACCATGTCACAAGGATGACACAGCTATAGAAAAAGCCATAATGATATGGAAAAAGTTATTTGCCACACAGGCATATTCCAAAATATCATAAGTGACAGAGACCCAAAGCTCACTTCAGCATTATGGACAAACCTCCATAACTTGTTTGGGACAAAATTATCATTCTCAACAGCTTACCATCCTCAAACTGATGGTTTAGCAGAAAGAATGATACAAACCTTGGGGGACATGATCAGAAGATTCTGTGCTTATGGACTGGAATTTAAAGATTCTGATGGTTTTATCCATGATTGGTGTACACTAATACCAGCCCTTGAACTGGCATATAAAACATCAATCCATTCTTCTACTGGCGAAACACCAGAAATGCTAGAAAAAGGATGGAATCCAAGACTTCCTTATGATACCCTCAAAAAGGAGTTGGTGGATATACATCCAACAGCAAGCAGTTTTAAAATAATTCTTGACAAAGCAAGACACCATGCAAACAGATGTATGCAATATTCTTTCAAATATGCAAAAGAAGGATGGGATAAAGATCATAAACCACATGACTTCAAAATAGGACACTTGGTCCTAGTGTCAACTCTTAATTTAAATAATATAAGAGGACCAAAGAGATTGAAAGATTCCTTTGCAGGACCATTCATGATAAAATCACTACATGGACCTAATTCTGTGCAATTGGAGCTCACAGGTGAACTGATGAATAAACACCCAAATTTCCCTGTAAGTCCAATAAAACCTTACAGCTCAAGTGACAAGGAATTATTTCCACTAAGAAATAAACCCCCACTTGAAATACCCCCTTTGGAGGAAGGGGAGGAAAAGAAAATTGTGAAAGTCCTTAAAGAAAAAAGGACAAGAAATAAAAAAGAGAGAGAATACCTTTTAAGGTATATAAATCCAACTCAAGAAGATGAATGGATACTTGAGAAGGATATAACAAATTCTGATAAAATATTAAGAAGGTTTAGACATGAAAGAAAGCCTAAAGAATAGAGAACTCAAGCATTATTGAGCTTCAAGACTGATAAATTCTATTGAAGAGGTAGTGTGGTATACCATGACAGTTCAGCTGAATAAATTTTTTATTTTTATGGTAATTATTTATATAAAAGAGGATATCAATAGAATGAAATCACCTTTGAGGAAAAGTAACAGTAAAATAAACATGGGATAACACAAATGATATATTCATTAAGGAAAATTGACCACAGATTTGCTCTGTCAGTGTCACCCCACTGCACTATCCAACACATAATTGTGATGGACAGTACCCAAATCAAAGACATTTTTCAATTTTCTCTGTAAATAATCTTTTTTAATATATATTTTTTTAATATGCTTAAATATAAGCAATTGGGTGATTAATATAATCAGAGTCACAATGAGGATGCCAATTAATAAAGAGCAGAGTTGTAGGCATCATAGGGGACATAGAAGATTCAAGGTGTGGAACAAAACACTTTTGAAGTATCAATTTTGGAAAATTTCATGTGTTTTTGCTGTTATGAACCACCCAAAGAGGGGATGAGCATCATTGAGTTCCTTTAGATAATTAAATGATTAATTTTTGAAGACTGAAATAATTTATTGCTGAATTGGAAAGGACATATTACATCAACCTTTCTGTGAATGTAACCCCCAAAGTTCTCATTGAAGCTGCAGAGATGAAGAGTGGGACTGAATTTTGGAAGGAATATAAAAGATTTAGGAATTATCAGGAAGAATACAGGTAATACAGGTAATATAGGTCAATGAGTAATACAGAAAGCCAGAAAACTATAATACTGGATAATCAGTTGACAGATTAGTAATCAATTGAGTAATACATGGAGATAAGGGTTCCAGGGCCATAAATTAAGGTTTAACTGTATTACACAGCCGCATGTCACATGTGAATAGGAGAGGTAAGAATGAATGGATCTGATTGGTCAGAAACACGTCACGTCATTAGGAAAAGTCAAGTGAAGCAATCTGATTGGTCAGAAATCCAGACTCGTGTCACGTCACAACACGTTGCCCTGAAAATCCAAAATTAAAGTTTGCACAGCTTTGCACAGCCACCAGAGGCTGAGAATTTCTAAGTCCCCTCTTTTTTGCACTCCTATGGAGGGCCCCACGGATATAAATAGAGGCCCTCTCTCCCACTTTTTCCTTTTTCCCCATCTAGAAATTGTAAATTCAATTTATTTTTTCTGATCCCTCTTCTAGGAGGTATACTAGAAATTTTGATAAATTAAGCCTAGTAACTGAGGTTTGTTGTTGACATAGATCAAGAGAACCAATAGTGTGAAAAGACTTTAATTCATCCCTTACTAGCAGGTAGACTAGTGCCTTATTTAATTAGGATCTTAAAGCTTGAAGCTCATGAGCAAGGCGTCTCTGGAGTTTAGTGTTTAAATCCTTAAAAGTAATTTTTAGAGAGTTTTAAAATAAAACCATCAAACCAAAGTAATTTTGTAGGCTTTAAAATAAAACCTAACCATTATAATTAGTTTTGGGCTAGTTTTTGTTGAAAACTTCCTCAAAGAGAGTAATTTTGCTGGTTTTAAAACAAAACCTGCACAACCAAAGTAATTTTACTACTTTTTTAAAATAAAAGTGGATTTATATTTATTGGGTAATCCCTAATAAATTATCCTCAAGGAACAAAATAAAATCAAATACATTATTGTTTAGCTCAAATTAATATTGAAACTATAACAATTAGATATTCTTATTATCAAAAAAACCAGAAGAGATCATTTAATCTATTATTAAATCAACACCAAACATAACATTAAACTACCCATATTATACTAAATCATTCACAAGTATTAGAGTATTATCCCATCCATCACATCAAAAGGGCTTGAAATATATTTTTATCCCATTCAAGTTTATTATTTCAGAGAATTGAAGATTGTTGTTATCCTAGCTATTAGCTTCTATATCTATTAAAGAATTATCAAGAAAAGAATATTTTGTGGTTATGTATTAGAAGATAGTGTTTCCTGTTATTTTTTTATTTATTTTAGTTATTATATTACTTTATATATTGTTGTACTATCATCTGGTGGAAGCCACTCAGCCTGCTGAAAGTTTTAAAAAGAATTTATTTGTTAAGGTTTTAAATAACCATTGTTTTGAGTAGAGCAAAGTCTGATTAGAGATTGTTGAGTATAATATTTTCTGATCAAGCCACTATCAATAATAAAATTGATTTGGTGAACTCAGTAAAGATAACTTAGCATATTAGGAAGGGCAGTCTAGATTATTCTAGCACACGAGCAGAGCAAGGGTTACAAGTCTCAAACAGCAATTCAAAACCGTTTTCTTGTAATTTCCCCTTCCAGGTACTGCCTCATTTTATCCCACACGCAGAGGAGTTCCCACAGTAGGACAGTGGATGATACCCTAATTAGCTATATCAGATTGTGGTACAATATTTTTTGGTGGTAGGGAATGTGAGCCTTTGAGATATTACCACATATCCAAAAAGGTTACAGCAGAATTTCTGTAATAATTATACTTATGAGAATTATCTCAAAAATTAGTAAAATACCATAAATAAGTACAAAAGCTGAATTAAAGCAGAATCTAATGAGTAAACATGTGAAATGAATTACACCATTAGATTCCTCATGGTAAAATACACCTATATTCTTTTTATGGCATATCTGTAAAGTCAATATTTAATGAGTTATAAGTAATAATACCTTATAAAAACTATAAACCATTAATTATTTCAGAAACCAATGAGACAACATTTAGAATAAATTGTACCATTGGATTTACCACAAAATTCCACACATAAAACAATTATAAAGCTATTCTCTAAAGTTAATACTTAAGGATTTAAGCTGAATATATGCACTTTTTTGGTCAATGCATATATTCATGGTTTTTAGCTAATATCTCTTGAAATATGCAAGATATAGAGTTAAACCAAAAATAAAGTAACTACATAATTATTTTAAGAACACAGATATGAACTTCATTCTACAAGCTATAAACAAGGTTAAAACTTGTAATGGTTTATTGATCAAAATTATTGGAGCTGTTGACCACTTTGTTGTGAAAGTGGTCCAAACTTAGAAAAAGGTAGACAGTCAGATTCTACTAGTTCATTCTTAAAGAATGATGTATCTTTTATTATAATATTCAAGGTGTAACCCCTTGAAATAATGGTTTGAAGTTTAAAATATTAAATTTCAACAGAAAAGACAAATTACAAGAAAAATCATCAAAAATAGAGTTTGGATGATGTAATGAAATGCTCTTGGAAGTTTAATAGGGACATGCCAATCTATCAGAATTCACTCTCTGAATAACTTTAGCATGTAAAACTCAAAAGTTATTAAAGATCAAAGTCTGAGCTTAATTTTGATCATTTATGATCACTCACTGTAATCTTAAATTAAGTTTAACAGTAATATGAGTGATAAAATTGGTGAATACTATTATTTTATGATTAAATATAGTCAATTACACGAATTTTGGGGTTCTTCAAAGCATATTATGTCATCAAACTTAGAATTATAGTGATAACTCTACATAATGGCGTAATAATGAGATAAGATGGTTTGATCATGGTGTAATCATAACCAAACCTTAGAATATTGCTCATTTCTAGTAGAAAGAGTCAGTAAACGTCTACTAGAAGCCTGCTGGACTCCAGAAGGGAGGTATTTACTATAAATAGAGCTCTTTTTACTCTATTTTCCCCTCAGACGCATCAAAAACACTAAAATAATTAAATCAAAAGGTAAATTCTTTATTATTTATATATAAAACTTTTATATTATCAAATACCAAAGATAATATTCATTATAATCATCAATCTTGACGTGATTACATAAGTTATTTAATTGTTTTTGTTCAAAAATGTCTTTAACTCAATTTCCACATAAAAATTAAAGAATATTTGTAATTTCTCTATTTTTATTTGTAAATACAGTTTGTATGAATTGTATTTACATTATTTTGGCATAAAATCTTTCAAAATTATTATATTAAGTGTTAAAAGTAGGTTATTTTCTCTTTCATAATAATTTACCTTTATTATTACTTTTAATAATTCTTATATTTATATAAATAGTATTTATATTAAGAAATAACTTTAATATTAGTAATATTATTGTCATGAATTGTTTTTTATTTATAAAAAACAATTTTTTACGCCTTTTTTATTTTTTTGTAACAATAATAAAGTGCTTATAAATATATCAATATATTTGTTTATTATATTATATTTTTATAATATAAATTATATTATTATATTTATTTAATAATATAATCATTCTTTACACCTTAATTATAATAATTCACAATTATTATAATTAATTCTATCTTATTATTCATCATTCATAAGGACATTCATAGTACAATAAGTTAAATATTTGGAATATTTACTTATTGTTTCATAGTCAAACCTTACAAAACCAAACCAAAAATGATTACTCAATGTTAGAAATTTGCAACATGCATTGTATGAATATTCTGAAATACTTCAAATTAACATATTCCAAACCATATTTTTAATTAGAAAATTATTTAATAATCATATAAGATGCAATAAATCAGTCTATTACTGCAGTATTTTAGTGAGGAATCATTAATATTATGTTATCAAAATACATTCATCTCTTAATTTCAATGAAAAAGATGTCAGTATGAGGTAGAAATTATTTCTCTCAAAGAGAAAAAATTCAAATGATTTCCATTCTCTATAGCTTCATACAACATTGAACCTTTTTAAATTTAGTGATTTTCAATAAGGTATTTACTATTGAATTAATTCCTCGACATTAATTTAATTTGCTTTTTTGAAAACCACAATTAATTTGATAATTTAAGAATTGAGAAGAAGTTTTTTCAATATCAAGAAAATACCTCCCTGTAAGTTTGGGTTTTGGAGTGGTTGTCATTGTAAAATACAATCAACAAACTTCAATTTGAAAACGCAACCCCTTTGCCAGAAGATTATCTTAAAATAAGATTATTTTGGAAATCCAGTTAGGAAAGTAGCCATTGATCAGCCCAAATTCAGACTCAGAGAATGAACAAATAAAATATAAAATAATTATAGCTCAGAATTCTTCAATGGAAGATTTTGCAAATATAACTTTAGTTAGCTTCAGGAACTGTGTGCTTTATCAATTAACAAGGGGAAAAGTTTGAAAGTGTTTCTTTTCCTTTTTAAATCAAAAATATAAAAGGAAAACCATACCTGGAGGTACACCCTTGTTTTTTGTAGGCCAATTATTATTGAAATAGATATATATTATCATTCTCAATTGAAGTTAAGAATTGAATAATTCTTTTTCAATAGGACTGAATGAACTTTTTATTTAGGAATATTTTATTATTGTTATAAATTATGTGAGGTAATAATTCATACATTTTCTCAAAATTGAATACAAATTCATCATATTTTGAACTTGTAGAGCCAGTAAGAACATGGAATTTAGATAAAGAATGTCAAATATTTATACCAAATTTACTAAGAATTATAAGTCAAATTTATGATCATTTTCATTCAGAAGACTCCTTTTTCCAGAATAATGCAAATGGTTTATTCAAATAATTTGGTAAAATTCATGTATGAATAGGATAAATTAAAAGTATTCTTGATATTTTTTAGGTTAATTTCTCTAAGATCATGCTAATAACATTATAAATTGAACATAAATATGAAGTAAACAGGTAATGATAATCTATATTGAAACAATAGAGATTATCATAGTGATGATAAAGTTAATAATATAAATTTTTTCATTGGTTCTTTCCCCATATTTATTATGACTTTGTATGTTGAAAATATTTGTGAAATATTTAAACCAATTAATTTATAAGTAGAAATTCCACAGAGAGAATTAATTAACTGACTTTTACCAAATCAGTTTCAAAAATAAGATGAAATTCCACCATTTCATCTTCAACCTGACAAATATTCCACTCTAGTAATTGTGAATTCGCAACCTAATCATAAATATCTCATTTTGTGAAATAAATCAAGGAAACTTACAAAGAATACAATTCATCATTAGTCAGCTACAGATTTTTTTGAAGGAAATTATTCAAAAGAAATTTAAATCTCTTTTATGATAGAATTTGGTGAAAGATAATCAGGTTGGATTTACACCAGTCAGGGTAAGTTTATAATAATAAAGAAAATATCCTTCCAAAAATGTACACAAGGTGTTTTTTATATTCAGTGGAAATTAAAAAATCTGATATTATTTAAATAACAACAGTTCCAACTGAATATATTATCTCTTTTTTACATTTACCAGGATAAATATCAATCAAAACGATTTCATTAAAATGTTGAAAGAATTAGTTTTATCATCACAAGTGTTAAATTTATTAAATTAAAGCTCAGTATTTCAATATGAATCAAATCAATCTTTTTCACATGGCTCTTCAATGAGATCTGTGTATTCTAAACAATTGGAAAAACTAAAAAATATGATAAATTTGATTCCATTTTTATGAATGAAAACTTGATTGACCCAGCTTGCAAAATTAAATTGAAAACTCAATGATATACGTCAAAAATTCAAAAATTATCAGGATCAAATAATATAAGTTTATGATTTTTCAAGACAGCCCAAACTCACCAGTTTTATGGAGGTATTGATATATGAAGCCAGACATGCTATCACAAGATATACAATTCCCTTTTGTAAAACATTTCTGTATTTAACTCACCATAATAAAGCATGAATTGGATAAGCTGGGAATTATGGGCTCATTGATATATGCGGTTGGAATTTAAGTTACTCAATCCAATTTTTCTCAATGAAACTATATTCACTACCTTTTCATGATGAAATTTTTGAAAAAATAAAAGCTGGATACTATTCAAATGATATACAAGCAATGACAATAGCAAATGATCAGGGAAAGTCTAAGATCTGGAATTATATCTTGAATATTCTTTTTTCAAAAAATAAAAATTGGTATTTTAAAATTTAATAATTTAATTGAAGCTAAAAATTGACCAGAATAATGAGATTGTGAAAATGGGCTTCAATGGAGAGCTGCACAGCTATATAGATATATAGGATGAGTAATTTCAATTTAAAATTATATGTTTTCTTATTCTTGAAACTAGATATGGAATATAATTAAAGTATTATTGAGTTATTTCTTTGGTGTAAAGTGTATCAAACCTTCTTATAATTTGTGCGGGAAGGAATATTGAGAATTCTTAGTAAGAGAACAAAAAGAGGCTTTATGAAATAAACCAGGAATGAAAATTACATAAAATTCTAACAATAATTTTCACAATTTTTGTTTTTGACTTTATATGAGCTAATAGATATAAGAATTTTGTGAAGGATTTTATAAAAAAATTGGGTCAAGTATGCTTAACATTACTCAATAATTGTGATTGTTTCAAATTGATTGATTGTATTGAAGAAAAGAGTTTTTGAACCTTGTTTGAGACTTTTGTGCTAAAAATTCTTTATTTAAGATAGAATCTATGAGCTATGTACAAAGAAACATACAAGGATAATTAATATTCAAAAATCTTCCATTTCAATTGAGTAAAGTTCTAAATTCCCAAATGTATGGCTGAAAGTATCTGCAAGAATATTTCAATGTTGGGACCCAGGTTGAAAGCAGGTTAGACCTTGGTTGGACCTGCTACCCCCACCAGTGGGGATAGCCTTTTTTTATGTTGATTGTTAATTTTTATTCTTATTTATTTATTACTTTGCATTTTTTATGTTTTATTTTCCAGATATCCAGAGCTACTTTTTTATTTTATCAATTGTAATTATAGTAGGAGGACTTGTAAGTCCTGCTACTGTAAGTTCATGCACAAGTGCCAACTATGTTACATTACAGGACCTGCAATATCCACTACTATAAATATTTCAGCAATCATCAAAATGTTTAAAGTAGCATTTATTACGAGGCCTGTACTGTGATTTCCTTTCTAGATCTTTTGATTTATTCCAGTACCAAGGGATGTACTGTATAGAGCCCAGTACCCCTCTTTTAATTTAAAAAAAGATATATTAAGGAATTTTTTCTTGAAAAAAGATATTATAGCCTTAAGAATAATGATTGATATAACTCATTGATGATATAAAGTGATCACAGACTTTAAAAAACTAAATTGATATAAAAATACAATCAATTTGATACAATAAAGAAGAAAATTATTGTGTTTTCTTGAAAATAAGTTTATCTTAAGGAATTTGAAAACCCTTATATATTCCTTTTCAGGTTTCAGGAGTATAACCATTTAATATCAAAAAATATACGACAATCTGGCTTTTTCAGAGGGGGATTCCATGGAAAAAAGCTGATTTTGAAATTTGTAAGCCATTTTTGAAGAATAAATAAGAAGAAATAATTTCATAAAGCAATCATAAGTCAAAAATAAAGAAAGATAAAAGCTGTATTTGAATTCCTGTGTCCATCAAAAGGATAGAATTATACAAATTATAAAGGAATTTGGGAATTCAATTTTTTATTATGAATAAAATTCTTTTAAAGATTAAAATATAAATTGAAAGTATTTTCATAAAATATACTATATTTTTACTGTATCCAATTAAAAAAACAGAATGAAACCTTTGAAATTCAGCAATATTCCAGTTTCTTAAAATAACTTGGAATACTAAAAACATTTGAATCCTGGGTCAAAAAAAAATAACAGGAAAGTTCCAAGCTAATTTCCAATATCAGCACCATCTGTGTCAGCCTGTGACTCAAAACCAGAGCATAAGCATGACAGCCAAATACCATAAATCAATGGTATAGCCAAGATACCACCAAGACATGGAGCTGATCCAAATAAGCTCAAAAGGTATCAAAAGAAGAAGGAAACTCACTCCTTTCCAAATATACAAGTCCCATCACCATAGGAAAAATAATAACAAAGTTATTCCTACTCAAAGTTGTTGCTGAGCATAAACCTTAATTTTCACCTCACATCTGAAATACAGAGTAAGAGGCTTAACCTAATCAAATGGGTCTTCAAAATTAAGCTCTAAGTCAGGGCTATCCAATGATACCAGCCAAACTGAGATAGCACCAGTATTACTGAAGGTGTGGCCAAATTCAGGCCAAATAAGGGTGAATAAAACATTCACCTCTCATCTAACTTCTACAGTTTTAGTGTGAGATAACTAAAGTGGGTTCTTTTTGGAAAGAGAACAATCAGGCCTATCTCATGGTGCCATTCATTTCCCCATATATAATCTAGAACAAAAGCTATAAGGAAAACAAGCCCAATACAGCTTTTCGCCTAAAACAAACATATGTACAAAAATCTTGTACATGGGATAACTTTGCCATATTTAATGATAGTCATATCAAATGAGGTACCATTGTGTAGGAAACATACAGGGATACACACTGAACCAATTTTGATATCTCAAAAACTGACAAAGTTATGGCTGTTTTAAGGTCAAAATCCCACAGTTTGGCCAATACAGCCTTACCATGGGATAATATCCCATAACCATGATTATGAGGTGTCAAACTGACAAAGAAGCTTGTTTTTACTTCAATACCTCATAGTTGATTAAATACTGGGGTCCCATACAGGTTCTGTACAGCATTCTACACGTTATACACGTCAGAATCAAGCTGTGTGGTCCCCAGATGAAAGTTTTCACCCTGTATTGGTGAAGACTGCCCAGATGTGGTTTCAAACCCACATCTGAGCCTAATACAGGATATACAGGAATTTTTCAATTCCCAAGCCTGTCCTTGAGAGTGAAAAATCTTCACTTCCTCTACATGAAAAGGTCTAGCAGACTTTTCACCCCATTTCAGGATAAAAGGAGGCTTTTTCACTGCCAGAAAAGGAATCCCCATCCTGCTCTTGAATTCCTATGTAGTACTGCTGTAAAAAACAGTTATACTCTTGGAAAATGAACAGGTTATACTATAAATCTTAGTATTGTAGTCTTTATTATTGTAAACCAACAGGTAAAGCTGCACCCAGGGCTTTCAATAGTGCTCACCACCATTAATCCACATTAGTAAAGCCCTTTATATCTTTAATCAAACTTTTTTTAAATACTCTTATCCGTGTCACAGTCATAGATAAAGTTGTAAATAGCCTTATTTCATCTTCATCATAGACTCAGCCTGAAATTTTGGGGGCCTTGCCCTGTTTTTTGACCTTTTTTGGACCTTAAAAGTGAGTTTTTTACTTATTTTCTTATATTCTGACATATTTTTTTGTCTCTTTAGGCATAATTTCTTGAAAATATATATAAAACATATCTTATTTTTTTTTGGTGTATGTCATATACCACCATCATTTATCTTCTTTAATCACATTGTGGCACAGTTGATTATAATTGAATCACCACAAAAACCCTTATTTTTGGCATGTTTTACATATAAAAACACTTTAAGCCATTAATAAAGTCCTTTTTTGAATTAATATAAGGACACCTCTTACTGTAAAACCAACAGGTGAGGCGTGGTTGAGTGTATTGTGGATTCAATTACACTCTTACATACCACTTTTATCAGATTATACTTGTTAATTACAAGTTATTCTGTGAGATACTTGCATACAAACAGTGTACCAGATATCTGTAAGCTGTATTTCTGAAGTGGAATTGTTAATTAAATTACACTGTCATTATACAAGGGCATATTGTAGTAACATACAAGCCCAGAAGCCATTCTTAGATGTGCAAACAGAATTTTAAGAAGTCTTAACTGACATCAAGCCCTCTTTTCCTGTTTGATTCAGTGGAAGAAAACTACATACCACTTGAGACCCAGTCACCAGCCAACACACCAGTGACACCCTCAGAACCAGAGAGCAGCAAGGGCAAAGGAAAGAGGAACAGTGAAGGCCTGATTACAGCAAAAAGGTTGACACCAATTTCCACTCAGAGGAATAGAAAACCAAAAAACTCTGCTTCAATACAAGTTAAGAAAACCTTGACCACTTGTACAGGGAAAATTACCATAATTAACCCAGCTGTAACCTCTAAAGGTAAATTGCCAAAATCAGAAGACAACAAATTTGTACAAGGCACAGTCAAAGGTAAATACCCTAAGAAAATAAAGTTTTTGACTGCTTGCAAACACTGTTATGTCACCTGTACACCTCAGAAACCTTGGCTTCCAAAGGAACCAACCAGAGGACAGAGAAGGCTTTTCCAGAACCAGAAGACCTGGAAGAGGACACCTTGAACACAGTGGTGGATGGCAAGACACTGAGGGAAATCATAACCACTCTGCCATTCACTTTCCATTTCAACAGGAACCTCAAACCAGAGGACTGGAAAGACATGGATCAAGTTCTTCAGCTCCACAAAATACTCAAAGATTTCTTTTAATGGAGCATGGACAACAAGAGGTTCAACCTGGCATCCCACTGGACAGAACTTGGAGCAAGTTTCCAGAATATTTGTCTCAAAGAGATAGACTTCAGAGACCTTATGGAAATAACCACAGGTTGGAGTCCCACCAGGCAGTTCAGACTCCTGGAGGTGAGGGAAAAAAGGATATAGGAGAATCAAGCCGCTATCCAAGTTATAGAAGAACAGCTGCCCCAGACAGGGCATACTCAGATTCCTTAAGGCTCACAAGGAGAAGGCCAAATAAGATCTCCAGTGGCTTCACACCATTCAAAAATCAACAGATCAGTGGCCAAGAGTCACCATTCTTCACAATCCCAGGAAGCTTCCAGCAGAAGACAAGGATACAAAGGCAAAAGCAAGACCACCTTCAGCCAGAGGAAGAGAGAGTCAGACCCAATGATCCAGAAGCTGTTGGATTTGGTGAAAGAAGTGCACAAGAGCCAGAAGTAGTTGTAAATAATTTTAGAATCAGTAGTCCAATTAATAGAAATGTTACCCCCACTAAGATTGATCATAATTTTGTCACACCTGAGAATAACCTAAAAAGTGATGCACTGTGGTTACAAATGTCCCAATGTGCTGAGCAAACTCAAAAGCAGTCTGAAGATGTCAGGGTGAGTCTATGTAGTAGCTTATAAATAGTAAATACAAGCTAGTACTATGACTGTGACACGTCAAAATAAATAAAAAATGAAATCTTCAGGTCCTACTGCTACGTGGTAACAGTGGTGATGAGTCTATTGAGGACCTGGGTTGCAATGCTCTAATATCTTTGACTGTAAAGAAACACTACAATAATTATATTTTAATTATATCTTTAATAATTCTAAGGACACTACTGATGAATAACAGTCTTGTCACGTAAGAATATTGGCAAGGTAAGATAAGATAAGGGGTTTTCAAGGGAAAAACCCTTCTTTTTATATCTTTCAAGACTGTCAAGAGTTATTAACTGTTCACACGTCAGAGGAGTGAAAATTTTCACTCCAGTGGTCAGTCTGTGGTTCTGGATCCTCAATTCTGACGTCAATATAGACAGAATTGTGGTTTTGGAACCACAAATGATCATTCTGGATCAATACAGGGTGAAAAAAACTTTTCACCTGCCACGTCAGCACTTGGATGACGTTGTTCTGGTGTCTGTATGATCAATATTAGTCATTCTGGGCGGGTTTAAGCTTTAAATAACCATTATTTTAAGTATCAAGACTGTACTGGTTGGTACAGGTTTGGTACAGACCAGTATTGGTCAAAATACTTCCAACCAAGATATCTAAGTCAGTTTTTGAGATATCAAGAAACCAAGAGCACAGAATTGCAGGGCTTAATGAGCTCTTCAATTTGGTATGCTTCATGTTTACCCTTCTTGCAAATAGCAAAAGCTATAAGGGTTTTAAGTTTTTGGATGTAATTTTGTACATAAGTATGAGGCTTCAAAAACTTCCATGCTAGATATCTTCTTCAATTTGGAAGATATCTGTATTCTGATGATACAGTTTTGTAGGGCTTGATTAGCTCTAAAGTTTGGTATATTACACTGTACAGTTGTATGAGTGTATGCCAAAGATACAGGGGTTTGTTTATTTTCTTATTTTCAGAATATCTGTATTTTGGTTATTAAGCCTTTGAACCAAGATCCCTCAGTCAATTTAAGAGATACAGAGGTCTAAGGTGTCTCAAATTAAAGCTCTTGTTGAGATCTTTGATTTGGTTATACTTTTGTACAGTTTTGTACAAGCCCTCTTTGACTTTCAGGGGGACTTGGTTTTGAAAATGAGGTTATATGGTATCTCCAGTTGTAGTGGTGTTACAACAACATGGATGATATCATTGTGTAGCACTCTATGTGAGCTTTAAGAAAAATACCATTTTGGTATAGGATAACTTAAATATGCATAAGTTAGATGAGAGGTGAAAATAAGGGTTTTGACTTGTTTATTCTCCTCTAGGTTTCCTTATTCTGTTTGGATAAGGTTGGTGTTTAATGTAAGAGGATTGTTTTCTCTTAATTATTACCTGTATTGACTATGTTTGTTCAATACTTGTCATACTATTATTTATGGTATGTTGGATGTCATGCTAGTGCTCTGTTTTGAGTCACAGGCTGACATACCCTCCCTCAAAAGAAGGCTCATCATTGATGAGACTCTTCAGCCCTCCTGGAGGCTCTGAATCTTCTGAGGTGTATTTGTCCATCTGGGATTTCTTTCTCAGTTAACCATTTGTCTTTATCTGCTGGTTGATTCTTAAATCTAACCAGGTATTGCCTGTTGTCTTTCCCATTAATTCTTATTTTCCTGGCTTTAATGATCTTTTTCACTGGTCCAGGTGAGTCATCTTCCTCTACCAATCTTTCATGGGTGACTGTCTTCTTTCTGTCAGGGAATTTCTCCTCATCTGTCTGGTGATAAGGTTTGACCAGGCTCACAGGAAAAACGGGATGTTTCCTAGAGAACTCTTTGGTCAGGTTGACTTCTACTGCATTCTTTCCTATTAATTTAATAATGGTGAATGGTCCTATGAATGAGTCTCTCATCTTCTTGGGTCCTCTTAGGTTGTTGAAGTTAAGAGTTGAGATTAGAACTTGGTCTCCTTCTTTGAAATCAGGTTCTTGGTGACTTTTATCATATCTCTGTTTGTTATATAATTTGGCTTCAGCCACACATTGCTCTGCTTTTTCACAGGCAGTCTTCCACATTGTGTGGAAGTCCTTAGCTGTGGGGTGTACTGAGAGGAGGTTCTTCTTCAAGTAGTCTACTGGAAGTAGTGGGTTCCATCCTTTCTCTAATGTGGCAGGGGATTTTCCTGTCACTGAGTGTACACTTGTGTTGTATGCCAATTGTACAGCTGGTAGGAGGGTTACCCAGTCATGGGTATATCCCTCATTGTCTTTATATTCCATGCCATATGCACAAAACCTCCTAATGATGTCTTCCAATGTTTGGATCATTCTTTCTGCTAGACCATCTGTTTGTGGATGGTAAGCTGTGGAGAATGCTAGTTTGGTTCCCAGCATCTCATATAGATTAGTCCAAAATTCTGATTTGAATTTAGGGTCTCTGTCACTAATTATAATTCTTGGGACTCCACAGTTTGCTATCACATTGTTCCAGAACAATATGGCTGTGTCCATTGCTGTGTCCTCTTTGTGACAGGGGAGACATCTGACACTCTTGCTGTACCTGTCTACTACTACTAGGCATGCATTAAAGCTGTCTTTCCCTCCAGGGACCAGGCCTGTTACCCAATCCATGTTTATTATTTCCCAGGGGTGTTTGGGCTCCTCTATACTCTGGAGTAATCCATATCTTTTGCCATGACTTCTGCTGGCTTTCTGGCATCTGGTACAAGTGTTGATGTATTCACTCAAGTCTTGTTCCCACTTTGGCCACCAAGCTGTACTAAAGACTCTTTCTTTAGTTCTTTCTTCACTCATATGTCCCATGTATGGGCAGTCATGGCATTCCTGTAGTATCAGGGAAATATGTTCTCTATTTATTATTACCAGGGCACTTGTGTGTTTTTCCCTATGGTATAGTAGATCATCTATCAGGAAAAATCTATTCTCTCTGAAGTTTTTGAGCCATGGCTCTTCCAATTAGCTTTCTAGTTCAGGACTCCTGTACTTTTGTTTTAATAGTTGTATCAATATACTACACTGTTTGTGTTTATTGTATGATGATTGTACTATGCTAAAGAACTCTGTGTTCAGATTAGAGGAGCTGATTCCCAGTATGGGTATCTCTTTGCTCTCTCCAAAGCTCTGTGCTGGGTTTGATGGATCATTCCCTAATGCCCAGTTTGATAGTTTGAAGTTCTTTCTCTTATCTATCTCCATGCATTGTATGGGTATTTTGGCCCCATTTTCTGGGTCATATGCTGGATTCTCCTGGTCATTTTTCAGTGGCCACCTGCTGAGGCCATCTGCATTAGTATGACTTTTCCCTTCTTTATAGATGATAGTCATATTCCCTCTATATTCTTGTATGGCTATTTGCCACCTAAGCATGTGTCTGTTTGTTGTCTTCATGTTCAACAGTGATTTCAGGGCTGTGCAATAAGTAAAAACTTCAAATACTGCTCCTTTTAAGTAGTAATGGAGTTTCTCTAATGCCCATACCAAACAGAGACATTCTGTCTGAGTAGCTCCATATCTGGCTTCTGAGTCTTTCAGTTGTCTTGATATATAGCAAATTACTCCTTCTTTGGGTATTCCATCCACTAGTTGCCTCTGGTGTAGTGCTGCTCCTAGTCCTTGGCTACATGCTGCATCTATATATAGTTTGAATGGTAGTTCAAAATCAGGCATCATCAGGACAGGGGCATTGGTCAGTTCATGTTTGATCTTCTCAAATGCATCCCTTCTTTCTTTGGTGATTTCAAAGACTACATCTTTTGAGCACACTTTGTATAGGCTACTAGTGATGTGTGCAAAGTTTTTAATGTGGCTTCTGTAGTAACTAGCAAAGCCCAAAAAAGATTGCATTTCCTTAATGTTCTTTGGTACTGGTTTCTTCAGTACTGCAGCAACTTTATTTTGGTCTATAGCTAGACTCAAACCTGAAACTTTGTGTCCTAGGGCTAGCAGTTCTTGCTGTCCAAAGTTACATTTTTTAAGAGATATCTTCATGTTGATTGGTGTACATTTTCCTAATATTTTATCAATTTTCCTCACATGGTCTTCCCATGTTTCTGAGTATATTATGATATCATCAATGTACACTACCATCCACCCTTCCATTATTTCATCTTGAAATATGGTATCCATCATCCTCTGAAAGTGGGCTGGTGCATTCTTAATGCCAAATGGCATTCTAGTATATTCATATATGCCCATATGGCATATAATTCTCAGCAATTTGATGGAATCTGGTTTCACCCCATTCTGGTGGAAACCTTTCATGCAATCCATTTTTGTAATAAACTTGGCTTTTGCTAGCTTATCTAGTGCATGTGGTATCCTTGGGATGGGGTATCTGTCTGCTTTGGTGTAATTATTCAAAGCCCTGAAGTCACCACATAGTCTGGATTTACCATCATGCCAAGTTATAAGGACTGGTGTAGTGACCTCTACTATCTCATTATGTCCTATTTTTCTTATTACCCCCATTTCTAGGAGTTCATTGATATGTTTCTCAATTTCTTTCCTAGTTTCCATACTGGCTGGGTATGGTGGTCTCCTAAGCATAGGTGGATATGGTCTTTCTACATCCAGATATAGTTCTATATCATGTCCTTTGATTTTTCCTAGTGGTTCATCTCCTATTGCAAAAGCTTCTCTATGTTTTCTCAATACTTTCAGTAAGTTGAGTTTCATTTTACTGGTGAGTTGAGTGCCATATTGAGCTTCTTTGAATTCTTCCACTAGTTCTTTCAAGGTGTTATCATTTGTTACATGATTTATGTCAAAGGAAAATTTTTTGTCTTTGTTTGTACCTATGGTAAGATATCTGTTTTTGCTATTGCAAATATCCATGCCATACATTCTTTGGTACTCTGTCCCTAGTAAGAATCCTTGTACATGTGCATTTTCTAGAACTACAAATTCAGGTTCCAGTCTGATATTTCCTTTTTGGTGTGGGATAATTATCTCTTTGATTATTGTCCCCAGTGAGTGCATTTTGCCTGATGCACTTTTAAAGTTTCTAGCTTTTGTTGGGATTATCTCTTCTTCCCATTTGGGGAAGTGTTGTTTCAAGTATTCTTTTGCCACTATGGAGCAACTTGCTCCTGTGTCAATGATCATTGGGTGTTTACAGTTCTCAATGTAAACTGTCAATTTTGTAGGTGTTCCATGAATGAATCCCATCCCTCTATTTGGGGTTACCAGGAAGGTTTGTGCATTCTGTGTGTGCTTACAGAGCTCTTTGTCTGTTGTTATTTGTGGTATTCCTGAATCCAATTCAATGTCTTGTATGTCAAGTGAACTTTCTTCATTGCATTCCACTATGTATTCTTCCATGGTATCAGGTTCACTTTGTGATTCTGCTCTCATACCATTTCCCATGCTGTCAGAATCAGATTTTTCACCTGTTTGTTCTTCTTCTGATTCTTCATCAATTGCATATATTTTCTTTTTTGGTTTTGTGCAATTGTTGGCATAGTGGTCTGGTGATCCACAGTTGTGGAACACATATTTCTTTTTTGGGTTTTCTTTCCCTTTTTCTTTGTTTGTCTCTTTAACTTCAGACCTCTTGTCTTTGAAGTTTGGTTTATAGGATGTGTACCTTCCTATGGAGGTTTTCTTTCTCACATCTTGTATGACATTTGCTATGTCATCAATGCTGCTGATGTTGTTGCATCTGCATTTGACTGCATGTTCTAGATCTCCTGGCAATTTTGTCAGGAGTTTATGGTTTCTCATTTCTATTGTCATATTGGGATCAATAGCTTTTAGCCTCTTTGTTTGTTTGAGGCACCATTCATAAGGGTCTTTTTCTGTGGAGTATCTATCACTTTCAAAGGACATGGTCTTTTGCCAGATCCAACTACCATTGCTATACTTTTGTATAATCTGGTTCCTCCACCATGGCCAGCTTTTCCTGCCATGTATTTCTTTCATTTCAGTATACCATATGTTTGCATGGCCTCTGAATGCTGTGTTAAGTCTTGTTGTGATCCAGTAGTCTGGTATCTTTGGGACATCAAAAAAGAGTCCATCAATATAGTCAATGATCTCCATATGGTCATATTCCCCAATTCCTGAGAACTTTGGCCAGTTTGTTACTTCTGGTAACTGTTTTAGTGCCTGTTTCTCTGAATAGTTGAGATTTTCCCCATCTTGGTACACTGACTCTGATCTTAACTTTGGAATCTGATATTCAGGTTCCTGGTCATAGTCTTTATCCTCTTCTTTCAATTTTGTAGAGGTAGTAGGCTGACCTTGTGTTGGAGGGTATTGATTGTCTTCCCTGTCATAGAGGTAATCAATTTCTTTGTCAAGGTTATCCTGTTGCTGCTGGATATTCCTCAGATCCCTCCTCACAGTTTGTTGTTCTTCCAGAATTGAATTCAACTGTCTGTTAGTTTTTTCAAATTCTGTCCAAATTTTGGCCAGATTTGTATTTAAGTTTTTAATGACTGTTGCTTGGAAAGCATTTTCTTCTTTCAATGTTTCCACTTATGTCCTCATTTTTCCTGAGGTTTCATATGTCCAATCCATGAATTGGGCTAATTTGGTTCATGTGAATTTGTTTTCAAACTCATGAGTGTGGATTGTATTTTCAGTCATTAATTCTGGGTCTATTGAGTCAGAACGATCAAAACTATTTGTAGGTACAACTATTTCTTGCTTTTGTGTACTTCTTGGACTAATTCCATCAGCGTTTTCATCAATGGGTCTGCTTCTTTCTTCCTCTGGTTGAAAGAAGTTTTGTTTTTCCCTTGGGCTCCTTTTCTCCTGTTGGAAACTACCTGGAAGGGTTGGGGAGTCTTGGATGAAGTTTACTTTGGCTTGTAGGGCCTGGAACTGCTGGATTGTTGTGGGGAAGATGGGACTTCTCCTTCCATTTCTGGGGGTACCTGAATCTGACTGGGCTCTTCCTTGTGCCAAGATCTCTCTATGGCTTGTATGGCTGCCTGGTTCTCTTTGATTCTGGTTGCTCTTTCTTCTAAGAGTTTGAAATTCTTGTTGGGATTCCAACCTTGCATTTCTGTCATATGTTCCATCCAAGCCATTGGCTTGAGACAGATCTTCTGGGTTGTTATCCCCACTTCTGCCCATGATGCTGCCATAGTGAACATTTTGTTGTCCATGCTCCATGTGAAGAGGTCTCTCAGGAGTTTGTGTATTTGGAGGACCTGTTCTGCATCTGTCCAATCTCCTGGTTGGACTTCTGGGTTGAATTTGATTTGGAACAAGACCTTGGGCAGGAGTTCCCTGATGGTAAGTCCTTTGCTGGTCATTTGCTCCAGTTCTTCTTCCTCTGTGTCTTCTTGGCCAGTGTTCTGGTTGATTTCTTGGGAATCCAAGATCTCTAAGAAGTGGAGGTATCATGTTAACAATGTTAAAAAATGACAGACAATAAAAAATGTTGTATTTTTCAAGGTTTAATTACCTTTAGCAGGCCCTTGTACAAATTTATGGTCTATACTCTTTGGCAATTTGCCTTTAGAGTTTACAACTGGGTTGATAACAGTGATTTTCTGTTTCTCAATCTGTTTTGGTGATCCAACTGGTTTTTTTGGAGCTTTTCTGGGTTTTTTGGCCCTTGGCACGGCTATTGGTGTCCAATCTTTTGAGTTGATTGTCACTTCACTGTGTCTTTTCTGCTTGCCCTTGGTTTTTGGCAGCACCTCTCTGTCTTCTGAGGCTTTCACAGATGGATTTCCTTGTGACTGGGTTTCTAATGGAATATAGTCTTTTTCCACTATTCAGAAAAGATATTTAAGATTGTATATCAGTATTTTATGATAAAACAAAATGATTATATTCAATTCTACTGTTATTTTTCGAAATTTTTGAGGTTTTTTATGTTTTTTTTATTGTTTTTATGTGTTCTTTATTGAAAAATAACAGTTTTAAGTTTTTCACTTATGTTTTATAAGTGAAAACTGTAATATCCAAGTGTTTTGTGGATGATTCACTTGGATATTATTGTGTTTTTATGTAAACACGTCAAATTTATTAAATTATAATAAATTTGATTTGTTATTATAAATATTATAGATAATATTTATTATAACAGTTGATATTGATTAAAAATATCAATTAATTACAAGTTTTCACGTCAATTTGAGTGATATCTTGTTTTAAAGGAAATATTTAATTAAAATATTCCTTATAAATAATAAAAAATTATTTTATTATTTAATATTTATTAATTATTTATTAATAAATTGTTTCTATATTAATTTTAATGCACTTTGGTGAAAAAAAATAGTAAAATGAATAATATACTGTTTGTATATTATTATTTTTATTGAAATTTGAATAATACTGTTGTATTATTATAAAATTTCGTGGAAATTATTGCAATATAATAAAAAAGAGGATATGTACTCTTACTCTCAACAAAAAATATTTATAATATATATTTTTTGGAGGAAAAATTTGTATATATAGTATATGATTCTAAAAAATGATGATAAAAATAAAAAAATTCGAAATTTTACTTACTGTTAGTAAAATACCTTTTAAATGACTGAATTTCACGCTTAATTCAGTTCAAACACGTCCAATAAGGTTGAAAAGCCACGGCCAGGCCCCCAAAATGTCAGGGTGAGTCTATGTAGTAGCTTAAAAATAGTAAATACAAGCTAGTACTATGACTGTGACACGTCAAAATAAATAAAAAATGAAATCTTCAGGTCCTACTGCTACGTGGTAACAGTGGTGATGAGTCTATTGAGGACCTGGGTTGCAATGCTCTAATATCTTTGACTGTAAAGAAACACTACAATAATTATATTTTAATTATATCTTTAATAATTCTAAGGACACTACTGATGAATAACAGTCTTGTCACGTAAGAATATTGGTAAGGTAAGATAAGATAAGGGGTTTTCAAGGGAAAAACCCTTCTTTTTATATCTTTCAAGACTGTAAAGAGTTATTAACTCTTCACACGTCAGAGGAGTGAAAATTTTCACTCCAGTGGTCAGTCTGTGGTTCTGGATCCTCAATTCTGACGTCAATATAGACAGAATTGTGGTTTTGGAACCACAAATGATCATTCTGGATCAATACAGGGTGAAAAAAACTTTTCACCTGCCACGTCAGCACTTGGATGACGTTGTTCTGGTGTCTTTATGATCAATATTAGTCATTCTGGGCGGGTTTAAGCTTTAAATAACCATTATTATAAGTATCAAGACTGTACTGGTTGGTACAGGTTTGGTACAGACCAGTATTGGTCAAAATACTTCCAACCAAGATATCTAAGTCAGTTTTTGAGATATCAAGAAACCAAGAGCACAGAATTGCAGGGCTTAATGAGCTCTTCAATTTGGTATGCTTCATGTTTACCCTTCTTGCAAATAGCAAAAGTTATAAGGGTTTTAAGTTTTTGGATGTAATTTTGTACATCAGTATGAGGCTTCAAAAACTTCCATGCTAGATATCTTCTTCAATTTGGAAGATATCTGTATTCTGATGATACAGTTTTGTAGGGCTTGATTAGCTCTACAGTTTGGTATATTACACTGTACAGTTGTATGAGTGTATGCCAAAGATACAGGGGTTTGTTTATTTTCTTATTTTCAGAATATCTGTATTTTGGTTATTAAACCTTTGAACCAAGATCCCTCAGTCAATTTAAGAGATACAGAGGTCTAAGGTGTCTCAAATTAAAGCTCTTGTTGAGATCTTTGATTTGGTTATACTTTTGTACAGTTTTGTACAAGCCCTCTTTGACTTTCAGGGGGACTTGGTTTTGAAAATGAGGTTATATGGTATCTCCAGTTGTAGTGGTGTTACAACAACATGGATGATATCATTGTGTAGCTCTCTATGTGAGCTTTAAGAAAAATACCATTTTGGTATAGGATAACTTAAATATGCATAAGTTAGATGGGAGGTGAAAATAAGGGTTTTGACTTGTTTATTCTCCTCTAGGTTTCCTTATTCTGTTTGGATAAGGTTGGTGTTTAATGTAAGAGGATTGCTTTCTCTTAATTATTACCTGTATTGACTATGTTTGTTCAATACTTGTCATACCATTATTTATGGTATGTTGGATGTCATGCTAGTGCTCTGTTTTGAGTCACAGGCTGACAGAAGAGCTTGAAGCAAGCCATGAGAGGATGAAAATATTGACAGCCTCCATGGAAAAAAATGGTAGAAACCCTCAAGAAGGACACGCTCAATTGATCAAAGCCTCTGAAGAAACCAACAAAAGACTGAATCTAGTCTTTGAGGAACAACACCCCAGAAAAAGGGACAGGGATTGTCTGGATCAAGACATAAAAAAAATGTTGAATGTCTACCATAACATGAAGCCCCAACCACAAGGCCATGTTATGGATACTCCATATCATCAAGATGACATCAAACCAGATTCCATGTTGATGAATAAGGAAAGATCTCCATCACAATACCAGTATGGAGATAATACGTCTTATTCAGAGAAGGAAGCCTTGAAACAGCTTTCTGAGGCCTCAAGCTGGCCCAAATTCTCTGGAACTGGAGAATATGATCATATGTAACTAATATATTATATTGATAGACTCTTCATTGATGTACAAAGCATACCAGACTACTGGATTACTGCTAGACTTAATACATCATTCAAAGGACATGCTAGTATATGGTACACAGAAATGCAAGAAATCCATGGAGCAAGAAACTGGCCATGGTGGAAGAGTCAAATCATCAAAAAGTAAAGCAATGGTACTTGGATATGGCCAAATACCATGTCATTTGAAAATGTCAAATACTCTGTGGACAAAGATCCATATGAGTGGTGTCTCATACAGGCTAAAAGACTTAAAGCCATTGATCCTCAAATGAACATTCAGATTAGGAATTACAAACTCCTGACACAAATGCCAGTAGAACTAGAGAATGCAGTGACATGCAGATGCAACCACAATTGCACTCTAGATGACAATGCAAATACCTTACAAGATGTAAGGAAAAGAACTAATATAGGGAAATACACCCCATATAAAAGCAGTGGTTTCAAAGAGAAACAACCTTTCAGGGTAGAGTTTAAAGACAAACCCAGAGAAAGGGTGGAAGAAGTGGCAAAGAAGAAAAATTATTGTCACAACTGTGGTTCAACAGACCACTATGCCAACAACTTTCCAAAGGCAAAGAAAAAAGTCTATGCCATTGAGAAAGTCCCAGAGGTGGAATCCTCCACAGAGGATTCTGACTCAGAATCTATGGGTGATGCCATCAGAGAACAATCTGATGATTACCAAGACCCAAGAGAAGAATTCCTAGTGGAATACCAAGAGGAAACCCCACTAGAAATCCAAGACATACAATTGGAAGAAGGCATGCCACAAGATATTGCCAACAAAAACTTGTGCAAACACACACAAGATTCACAAATATTCCTGGTTACAATAACCAAGGGAATGGCATAAATACATTGAACAGCCACAAAAATGACTGTTTGTATTGACAATGCTCAACATCCATTGAGAATTGACAGTGGAGCACACTGCTCCATAGTGGCCAGAAATTATCTGGACAACCACTTCCCAAACTGGGAAAACCAGCTCTTGCCCACCAAAGAAAAGAGCTTCAAGAGTGAATCAGGGAAGGTGACTTCCATTGGGACAATTATCAAAGAGATAATTATACCCCATAGGTAAGGTAACATCAGACTCAACCAAGAGCTTGTTGTGCTTGATGATGCCCACATCCAAGGGTTTTTGCTGGGAACATATTACAAGAGGATGTATGGAATAGATATTCACAATAGTAAAAACAGGCACATTGCCATTGGTACCAACAAGGACAAGCAATTTTCACTTGATATATACCAAATATCTGCCCAAGATCCTATTGAAGAACTACTGGATGAATTCAGAAAGGGACAGTTTAGCACTACCCTCACCAGTAAACAGGAACTAAGTTTACTAAAAATGCTGAGAAAGAATAGACCAGCATTTGCCATTGGTGAAGAACCATTAGGCAATATTAGAGGCCATGACATAGGACTATATCTGGATGTGGAAAGGCCTTATCCACCCATTCTAAGGAGACCTCCTTACCCAGAAAGTCTGGAAACCAGGAAGGAAATTGAAAAACATATCAATGAACTCCTGGACATGAATGTCATCAGAAAGATTGGACATAATGAAATAGTGGAAATTACCACTCCTGTCCTGATCACCTGGCATTATGGCAAGTCTAGGACGTGTGGAGATTTCAGAGCTCTGAATAACTACACCAAAGCTGACAGGTACCCTATTCACAGGATACCTCATGCCTTAGACAAACTGGAAAAAGCCAGATACATAACCAAAATGGATTGAATGAAAGGCTTCCATGAGAATGGAGTTAAACCAAACTCCATGAAATGACTCATAATCATATGTCATATGGGCACATATGAGTACACCAGGATGCCATTTGGCATCAAGAATGCACCAGCCCACTTCCAAAGGATGATGGACACCATATTTTGAGAAGAAATATTGGAAGGATGGATGGTGGTATATATTGATGACATCATTATATACTCAGAGACATGGGAAGACCATGTGCAATACATAGACAGAGTGCTAAGTAAATGAATATCCATAAATGTGAAAATTTCACTTAAAAAGTGCAATTTTGGCTAACAACAGCTACTAGCTCTAGGACATACAGTCTCAGGTTCTAGTCTGGCAATTGACCAGAACAAAGTAGCAGCAGTACTGCCAAAGCCAGCACCAAGAAACATCAAAGAAATGCAATCTTTCCTTGGGTTTTCTAGCTACTATAGAAACAACATCAAAAGTTTTTCCTACATAACTAGTACTTGATACAAGTTATGTTCAAGGGATTTAGTTTTTGACATTACCAAGGAAAGAAGGGACAAATATGAGAGGGTCAAATATGAGCTCACAAATGCACCTGTGCTCATCTTGCCTAACTTTGAACTACCATTCAAGTTATACATAGATGTAGCATGTAGCCAAGGCTTAGGAGCAGCCCTTCACCAAAGACAAATTGTAGATGGTGAACCATGAGAGGGAGTAATATGTTACATCTCTAGGCAGCTGAGAGATTCAGAAGCCAGGTATGGGGCCACCCAGACAGAATGTCTATGCTTAGTATGGGCTCTAGAGAAACTCCATTATTATTTTGAGGGTGCAGTATTTGAAGTATACACAGAATGCACAGCCTTGAAGTCTTTACCAAACATGAAGACTACCAATAGACACATGCTGAGGTGGCAAATAGCCATCCAGGAGTATAGAGGGAATATGACCATCATATACAAAGAGGGTAAAAGTCATACCAATGCAGATGGCCACTGGATAATGTCAAAAGTAACCCAGCTTATGACCCTGAAGTAGCAGCTGAAATTCCTATCCATTTAATGGAAATAAACAGGAAGAAAAACTTCAGATTTTCTGAGTAGACACCAGAAAGTGGAAATACTAACTAAGAAGGAACAGAAACTCCCATACTGGGAATAAGTTCCTCAGAATTACACACTGAATTCTTCAATGCAGTGATGAAGACATATGCCAAACACAAACAGTGTGGAATATTGTTACAACTCCTTAAACAAAAATACAAGAGCCCAGAACTGGAATCCCAGTTAGAGGGACTATAAGGACAATAAATTTTTCCTTATAGATGGCCTGCTCTACCATAGAGAGAAGCACACTAGTGCACTCACAATAATAGACAGAGACAATATATATTTGATCCTACAGGAATGGCATGCTTGCCCCTATATGGGACACATGAGTGAAGATAGGACCAAAGAAAGGGTAGAAAGCACTGCTTGGTGGCCCAGATGGGAACAAGAGTTGAGTGAATACATGAAAACTTATGAAAGATGCCAAAAAGAAAACAGAAAACATGGGAAGAAGTACAGGTTACTTCGACACATAGAAGAAAACAAACACCCATGGGAAACCATCAATATGGACTGGGTTACAGGACTTGTCCCAGGAGGCAAAGAAAACTTCAATGCCTGCTTAATCATAGTTGATAGGTTCAGAAAGAGTATGAGGTGCCTACCATGTCACAAGGAGGACAAAGCAATGGATACCTCTCTGTTATTCTGGAACAACATCATATACACCTGTGGAGTCCCTAAGATCATCATCAGTGATAGGGACCCAAAGTTCACATCTGCATTTTGGACCAACCTCTATTACATGCCTGGTACTAAAATTGATTTTTCTACAGCTTACCATCCACAAACAGATGGATTAGATGAAAGGATGATCCAGAAAATGGAGGACATCCTTAGATGATTCTGTGCCTATGGCATGGAATACAAGGACCATGAAGGTTACACCCATGACTAGGTTACCCTTCTACCAGCAGTCCAGCTGGCTTATAACACAAGTCAGCACTCTACCACAGGAAAAACATCTGCACTGGTAGAGAAAGGGTGGAATCCCCTATTGCCTGTGGATCACCTGAAGAAAAATCTTCTGACCATCTACCCTACACTCAAAGATTTCCATGAAATGTGGAAGAGAGGTTGTGACACAGCTGCCAAATGCATAGCTGAGGCAAAAGAATATAATAAGAAGAGGTGGGACAAATCACACATGGAACCTGACTTTAAGGAAGGGGACCAAGTGTTAGTGTCTACACTTAACCTTAATAATCTCAAAGAACCCAAGAAAATGAGAGACTCATATGTAGGGCCCTTCACTATCATTAAATTGATGGGGAAAAATGCAGTGGAAGTCAAACTCATAGAGGAATTTTCCAGGAACCACCCAGTCTTTCCAGTGAGTTTAGTCAAGCCGTACTTCCAGAAAGAGGAGGATAAATTCCCCTCCAGGAAGAAGAACCCCAAACCACCAGAAATAGTGAAAGTGGAGGACTCCCCTGGACCTGTGAAGAAAACTATCAAGGCCAGGAAAATCAGACTTAATGGTAAGGATCGGAGACAGTACTTAGTCAGCTTCAAGAACCAGACAGCTGATAAGGACAAGTGGTTGGCAGAAGATGCCATACCAGATGGGAACCTTCATTTGAGGAGATTGAGAGCCTCTAGGTGGACTGAAAAGTCTCTTCAATGATGAGCCTTTTTTAGAGGGAGGGTATGTCAGCCTGCGACTCAAAACCAGAGCACAAGCATGACAGCCAAATACCATAAATCAATGGTATAGCCAAGATACCACCAAAAAATGGAGCTGAGCCAAATAAGCTCAAAAGGTATCAAAAGAAAGAGGAAGCTCACCCCTTTCCAAATATACAAGTCCCATCAACATAGGACAAAGAATAACAAAGTTTTTCCTGCTCAAAGTTGTTGCTGAGCATAAACCTTAATTTTCACCTCTCATCTGAAATACAGAGTAAGATGCTTAACCTCATAAAATGGGTATTAAAAATGAAGCTCCAAGTCAGGGCTATCCAATGGTACCAGCCAAACTGAGCTAGAACCATTATTAAAGGAGTTATGGCCAAATAAGGGTGAATAAAACATTCACCTCTCATCTAACTTCTACAGTTTTAGTTTGAGATACCTAAAGTGGGGTCTTTTTGGAAAGAAAAAAATAAGGGATATCTGATGGTACCATTCATTTCCCCATATCTCATCCAGAACAAAAGTTATAAGGCAAACAAGCCCAATACAGCTTTTTGCCTAAAACACGCATATGTACAAATCTTGTACATGCGATAACTTTGCCATATTTAATGATAACCATATCAAATGAGGTACCATTGTGAAGAACACATACAGGACTAAACACTGAACCAGTTTTGATATCTCAAAAACTGACAAAGTTATGGCTGTTTTATGGTCAAAATCCCATAGTTTGGCCAATACAGCTTTACCATGGGATAATATCCCATACCCATGATTATGAGGTGTCAAAATGACAAAGAAGCTTGTTTTTACTTCAATACCTCATAGTTCATTCAATACTGGGGTCCCATACAGGTTCTGTACAGCATTCTACATGTCAGAATCAAGCTGTGTGGTCCCCAGATGAAAATTTTCATCCTGTATTGGTGAAAACTGCCCAGACGTGCTTTCATAACTACATCTGAGCCCACTACAGGATATACAGGACTTTTTCAAACCACAAGCCTGTCCTTGAGAGTTAAAAATATTCACTTCCTCTACCTGAAAAGGTCTAGCAGCCTTTTCACCCCATTTCATGATAAAAGGAGGCCTTTTCACTGCCAGAAAAGGAATCCCCATCCTACTCTTGGATTCCTATGTAGTACAACTGTCAAAAAATGTTACACTCTTGGAAAATGAACAGGTTATACTATAGATCCTAGTATTGTAGCCTTTATTATTGTAAACCAACAGGTAAAGCTGCACCCAGGGCTTTCAATAGCGCTCACCACCACTAATCCCCATTAGTAAAGCCATTTATATCTTTAATCAAACCTTTTTTCAAAGACTCTTATCTGTGTCACAGTCATAGTTAAAGTTGTAAATAGCCTTATTTCATCTTTATCATAGACTCAGCCTGACAATTTGTCAGGTGTAGCCATTCTGCTCATGGTGGAGTGTTTTCCATTTGAAAGGTAAAGGGTTTCTGAGAAGATTCAAATTGAAATTGACAATATATTCAAAACACATTTTATAATTGCTTCAATTTTTACATGAATGAGGCCTTTTTTGAATTTTTGATGAAATAACTCCATCATAAAAAGTGGAGGTTATCTCTTACATTTCAAAGAAACTGATATAAGATGTTTATTTGATATCTATTTATTTTTAGCTATAATATTCTTTATTCAATATAATAATATATTTCATTCTGATTTATCAATCCATTTTGTTCCAATAAACTTTAGTTTTGTTAAAACATTTTTTTATCAATATTTTAAGTCTTATGTAATTTAAATTTTGATTAATACCTGACTGATATTTCCATTCTCAGCTACAGCTATCCCTAAGCTCTACTTAATGTTAAATCATACTTCTTCCCAAATCAAATCTAATTAGAATTTATGTAGAAAGGTTTTCCTATAGTCACCATTGGAAAAATGCTTATATGTGATAGTAGTTCCATCTGGGATTTTAAATTAAAGATAAATTGAGTTCAGGTAGAAAGTAGAAAATAATAGAAAATGAGAAATAAAATATAAAAAATAATTTCAAGCCAAAATTCTTTAATTGAATTTCTCAATATTAATTTTTGGAGGAAGTTATAAAATTTCAAAATCAAAGAAATCATGAGAACCAAGTTTTTTTTCAATAACCATATATTTTGGCTTTTATATCAATCTATATTCCTCATTTAAAATGAATTAAGTTTCCTTTTTCTGATTTACAGCTCTTTAGACACATAGGACAATGGTATTATGTATTTTTTATTTATTTCACATATTTTGAGATGATTAATGAGTAACTTTAAATCTCTAGACCTGGTATCCTTAAATAATATTCAATGAGATAGAAGATATTACTAATAAGATGAGTCTTTTTGAAAATATATTAAGCTAAATTATAGAAAATACACTGTCACTAACCCTATTTATCTTGAAATAATTTGCGCTGAGCTTGGAATAATAACCCCACCTATTTTTGCTAATGAGAGTAGTAATATTCCAAAATCCAGAAAATTAGACTTCAAGTTTCATTTAAAAATATAAATTTAAGAAGTAATATGCTAAAATATAGTATACGCTGAATAAATACTACAATTATTCTATCCTTTGCGGAGCTCAATGAAATTTTTGATCAGATATATTGAAAACAGATAAGAATGGTCAAAGAAGTTTTTTCTCCATTTTAAATTTTTGAGTAGTTCTTTTGAAAGGAAACCATCTAAATCAAAAAATCATTTTCATATCCAAAGAGAAGATATTAATGGATGATAGAATTTGATCTCATCATTACCACATGAAATAATTCACTTTTTATTTTTGGCATATTTGATTTAATTATAAAAAAATTATAATTAATACATAACTTTGGCTAGTCTCATTGATAAAGCCTACAAGTTGAACCAAATAGCTTTAATTAGTTGGTGATTGTAGTACAAGATGTTTTTTTATTTATTATGCATATTTTCTGGAAGATTATTCCTCAAAAATAAAGAAAATAATTTTATTGGGTGATATTAAGATTTAATAACTAATTAGTATATATTATATACGAAGCCAGTGAAGGTATATTCCTTCAATTGAAAATGATTTAATTTGAATTGTTGATTTTGGGGAGCTTATTTTGAATTAATTATCTTCCAAATCAGGAGTTTTTTAGTGAAAGATATCTCTTTTCAATATGTTTTTGAGTTATATCATTCAAACATCTGGCCCTTTTTTTTATTCTCAGAGTACTTATTTTTGCTTTTTTATCATAATTCATATAATGAGGCTTTATATTTATTTTATAGACTGGTCCTTTGATTACTCAAAAATAATGCTATAAGTCCTTCAATAATGAAGAATAAGGAAATTAAAATCATTTGCATAAATCAGTACAAACACTTAGGGAATTATCTTCAAAAAAATATGATACAAAAACCTGAAGAAACTCATTCAAATCCTTCTTATTAATCAAATGAATTGTCAAAACCAATAGTCCTGATATATTCAATAGATACTAATACAAGATAAAGAAATCCACCTTTATTTCATAGATATAATGATACAGATGAAATGACTTTTATTCTGTCTTACAGCATAAATATGGGTAAGATATTCCTTTTTTATCAAGGTTCAAAGAGTAAATTTTGACTCTACCTCTAATAAGCATATTACTAAAGCTCAAAGATAATATTTACACTTTTATCCAAATAAAGTGGTAAGAAGAGGATTATATTAAGCTTATATATTGTCTTTTGAGGACCATGTCTTCATATTTCTCAGATATCCTGAATTTAAGATAGACAAAGTGTGTTTAACATAAGATTATATTTTTTTAAAAGAAAAAAAATCTCAATTTGAGTCTAATTCTTTACAAATATTAAACAGCAAGTTATTGGAATTGCTCAACAAAGTTGAATACTTAGAAGTCAATTTTCAACTGATAGTTTACCTCCATTTGAAAAAAAGAAATTGATATCATTTTTTTCCTTCCTTCATTAAATTGCGTAAAATATCGAGGTAAAATATATTCATAGTTGAAGTAAAAGGTGCTCATCACTTGGGAAAATCTTGAATAGCCATTTTCCTTTGGAGAATAGGTAAAATATTGCAGTGTTCTTGTCATAAGTGGTCCAAAATACCTTTCATTGATGATTTAAATATCAGTGTTAGATTATTCCAAATAATTTTAATTTAAAAACAAAAAGAAATTGATGGAAAAAGTATTTTACTATCCCAAAAAAATCAAACAAAGAAAGCAGAAGAAAAAAATGGAAAAATTTATCAAAAAGATAAAAAAATTCAAAATAACTGCACATTTTATATTGATTTCATCAATATTATCTATATTATTATCATAATTCTGGGCTTTTTTGATACCTTTTATGTTTTTCAAAGGTTAGTATAAAATCATTGAGCTCTTATTATTTTAAAGAATAATTTGTTAATCTATTTCATTTTGTATTTTAACTATATTATCTTTTAATATATTTTTTATTCTGATGCTAACAATACTGTATCATTATTATTTTGAATATATTGGACTTTCTTATTCTGTTTTTTTGAATATTTCAGCTTTTTGAATAAATTGAAGTAAAATGCTTATCAACGCCTTCTACTTTGAAAATTTGAATTATTGTTCAATTTTTTACATAAAAAAGCTGTATAGTTCCCTTTTTTGTAAAAGGTTTACAATTTTTTGACCTTTGTGCACCCAGAAGCCATACATAAACCTCTAGTATGATTCCCTCAAAAAAGAATTATTCAAAAGCTAAAATTGATATATGAATAAAGAAAAATGGATAGAATATATAATAAAACATCTGGTAAAAATGGAAATAAAGCATTATTAAAAAAATGATAGCAAAAATTATAATAAAGGAAAATCAATCAATGAAAGGATTCTTTCCAAGTGTGTGAGCTCAATTTCTTTGAATAATTTTCAAAAAATTAAAAAAAATTATGAAGAAATATTAAGTTAATCAAAACATAATGATCTATATTATTTATGAATAAATTACAGCAAAATAGAATTCTTAAGAAAATATATATTTTCTTTGAAGAATTCTCAAAAATACTTTGGAAGAAAAATCTCAAATACATTTATATAAAGGTGTGGCTTACACAAAAAATCATTCTACTTTAAAGATATATCTCAAAGAAATATAAGATCAAGATTCATTATATATGATAAATAGATACAATTGAGGTAAATTGAAAAAATTCATGACTTGAAATTTTTTTATGAGGTTATTGGAACAAGAGAAATATTATTTGAGATATAAATGGATGTTAAATCTGGAATTTTGTAGTAAACTAAATCTTAATGATGGAGCTCATAAATTAAAGGGAGTTTATTTTTCATAATCTAAATATTTAATTAAAAAAACAAAAAATAATCTACAATTTTATGATTCACACAGAGGAAGAAGCAATCAATAATTTTCTGAAATATTCCAGTGGATTAGTAGGTGTGAAAATAGAAACAAACATATAGGTTTTAGTATCAGAATAGCTCCAATATGAGTTCCAAGAACAGACCCACATAGTTCCTAGATAACTTCAAAATGGAACCCCTGATTTCAAGTACAGCCATTATTCTAATTGTGAGTGTGTTGGTGATAAATTAGCTATATTTAGTAAATAAAAATTGATTTTGATAGCACTAAAGCATGTTTATTGGCAATTCTCATTTCTTAAAGTTCAAAATTTTGAATGAATGAGTCCTTTCATTGATTGGTAGGCATATTATTTGATCTTTTTGTTTACTTCTTTTCTCAAATTAATTTTAATTAAATAAAAAAATCTTATAAGAGTGGGAATTTATATCTTCTCTAAAAAATCAATTCTTTTCATTTTTGAATTATTTCATATGAAGCTTTGATGATTATTTTACGCAAATTATTTTCTCCTGAATATTGACTATGATTGAATAATTAATTAAAAATTCTGTGTTCCTGTTGGAAAGTAGTGAAATTATATCAAGTCAATTCTTTAAAAATGATTTTCTTTAAAGAAAGAACATGGGCTCAATTTTCAATCAGAAAGTAATATTTATAAAGCTTTATTGAATTCCGTAAATTGAATTACTATGCTTTATTTTGGAATGAGGGATTCTTTCAAAATATCTTTTTAAGAAAAAAGACCTCAAGTCTAAGGCTTTTTAAGTTCAATTCAATTTAATTTCCAATTTCTTGATTATGAAAAATAAAAAATTTAAGTCTTATTTATGTTTAAGTATGTATTTTTCATAGGAGAGCTGGGGGAAAACAAAAGTGGCATGACACTCAGTAATAAATAAATTCACTTGTAAGACTCCAGATAATTGAAGAGATAAGAAAAGGAAAGTTCAAGTACAAGATGAGATGCAAATATAAAATAAAGCCAATGGCCAAAGAGCCAAACATGTAAGTCATTTATTGCTGTTTCAACATTCAATAAATAAGAATGGAATTATAATATGATATTACCACCAATATTCACTGACAGGTGGGAAAATGGTTTAAATGACTGTCTCAAGAATATCAGAATGAAAATGAAATAGGGATAAAAATTAATCCAGTATATTTATTAGCTGGGGCAAGCTCCTTAGGGGAGGAAAGAGTTTCTGGTATATGTGAGGAGCTGAAAAACTGATCTTAACAGGTTGAAAACACAGCTGTATTGAATGTCTTGGAAATATACCTTGTTCATCCCTGTAAATAAACTAGGTGTATTGAAAGACTACAGTATTAAATTGAATCAACCCAAAAAGCTCAATGCCATAAAAATTGCTTGACAACAGCCTGTATGGATGAATTGAGCTTTCCAGGGGGAAAGAGAGCTTTGATTCCTGGAAAACTGATGTGAATAGCTTCCTATTCAATATCTCTTGAAGATCCCTGCCCAATATTCCCTTGGGGAATACTGCATGAATGATTTTAACAATACCTGAATGGGCCAGGTTAGTGATTTCCTTGAATTACCTGCTTTGAATCCTACTCACTACACCCATTGGAAGACAAATTTACGTCCTGGAAGACTTCCTTTGAAGCTAAATTGAGGATTGGCAACTTCTTTGCTCTAGATTAAAGAATTCAGTCTTGAAAATTTTTCCATTGAATTTCTGAGGAAAAAAGGTGCATAATGGTGTATAACACCATATGTGGCACTTTTTTATATCCAGAAGTAATATGGTCCATAAGGTTGGGAAAGGTAATTTGGCCAAAATTGTGATTGATGGCCCTCTGACTACTTCCAAGGGCCATTTTGGTTTATGGTAAAGCCCTATGGCCCCCTTTGGATTCGTTAGAGGTAGGCCAAAAGGTGGCCTAGGGGACCTATGGAGCTTGATTTTATGGCCTGTGGGCCATAGAGTCCCAAAACCCCTAATGAAACGGGAAGGCCAACTTTCTGGTGGTGGTAAAGGGCCCATAGGTCCCTGGGATGATGGGGAGGCCCCCTAGTGGCCCAACGATGAATAATGGCCTTGGAGCCTTTGTAGATGGTGAATTCCCGGAAGGGAAAATGGAGCCAAATTGACCAAGTGAAGTGTGCATGGCCCAGGGGGTCAAAGAGCACAGGAGTGGCCAATCGGCCACAGAATGATACATGTGGTTGATTTTCCACAAGTTGGCTTATGAAAAAGAATTACCATAAGTCCATAAAAGGGGGGTTATGAAAATGGCTGTGACATTATTTTAAATTGATTCAATTTTTGATTGAATAAAGAAAATAATTAATATAGAGAAAATGAAGGTATTCCTTTTTAATATATTGAATAATTATCAAAGATTTAAATCAGTGTTATTTGAAATTGATGTTCTCTAGCATCAAGATAATAGCTTGTTTCTCATACAAGTAGTTGAATTATAGATCTGTTTTCTAAAGATTACCCAAAAGGAGGCTACTATGTAGAAAAAATAGAAAAAATAAAAGAATTTTTTTGATGTTTTGTAATTTGCACATCTCCTTGTAAATGGAAGAAGAGGAAATGCCTTTTACTAGAGCTAAACAGAGTATTTATGTTAAGATAATAGATAGTCTCTGGGAAATTCCATAATTCATAGATCAAGAATTATCTGATTTATTCTAATCTGTAACCATATGAATCTATTTATATTATCTTTGGACTGATTTTTCCTAATTATATACTCTTATAGCGTTCAAATGGGCTTATTCATTCTTTTTATCAGATAATTCAGATTATTACTAGCTTTATGTAACACTTTCTAATTTAGGTTGGAAGAATGAGCTGATTATTAGCTTCTTCAAATTACTAGTGGTGTGTATTAATTTCATTTTGGTGTTAAGGATCCAGTTTTTTTATAAATGATGAGTATATAGTATCTTTAGGGGGAATTGTTCAGTAATTGTATTCTTAATGTCAAATATTTTTAGAAATAATGGGTACCAAGATGCACTAGCTTCCCCTCTAAATATACTCAAAGATATAATTTTGATGAGATCGCAAATCAAAATTTTGATATTGTGTCTATTCAGCTAGGGAAATTTACTCAGCAGTACCTAACAGTCCATCAAAAGGAAGATCACTAATATAGTAATGGTAAGTTTTTGGTAATACTATATAGAAGATATAGGTGTTAACCTTGTCAGGGTGACTCTATTATGTGGCTTTAAAATGATAATGAAAAGCTATAGATTTGAGTGTAACACAATGATAATAGTGGGAAATAGATGGTAGAGTGATTAAAAGGGCTCTACTAATGGATATTGGTTATTGTGAGTACTTCTGAAATCCCTGAATTCAGTGCTTATCTGTTGGTTTACAATAATAAACCCTACAATAATTAATACTTATAATTATACCTGTTAAATTCTAAGGTTAAATGTTATTAAAAAAGCTATACCACATAAGAATACTAAGGACAGGAGGATGGATTTGCTTTTTGGCAAGGGAAAGTCGCCTTTTATCTTTTTCTGGGGTAGTTGGAGGTTGATTACCTCTGCACATGACCACATAGTGAAACTTCTCACTAATATGGGCTGGTTTTTGGTTCTATACACTCACCTCAGACTGGTATTGGGTAAAATTGTGGTTTTAGAACCACAACTTGGCACTTTTACCCTATACAAGGTGAACACTTTCACCAATGGAGCTTAAAGGTGTGTCCTGGTGCTTCTGATGCGTCAGAGACTGTAAAGAACATTCCTTTATGACTCTTATTTGTCACTTTATGAGAAATTAGAGAATAAAAAAAATTTACTTCAATTTATTAGCTTTTAATTCAATTATATGGACAGCTGTCTCAAAGTAAGATCCCATAATGTCTAGTGTGTGATTATAATCTCAGAGCCTCAATATCTTTGTCATTTCCTAAGATAGAGACCTCAAACGTAGCTCATTTCTTTATCCCTTGATTATTTCTACAAAATTATCACTCATTTGGTATAGCTAGCATTAAATATGGCAAAGTCATACCAGCTTTAAATTCCATTATCAATTTTTGAATTTGTTATGAATCCTGTATTGATCTTTTCCTCCATACCTTTTGTTATATATTAGCTATGAGTGAATAGATAGCACCATCAAAAAAGCCTTGATTGTTTTATTTACAAAAATACTCCACTTTAGGTGACCCACACCAAAATTGTAGAAGTTAGATGAGGGGTCAATATTTTGTTCACCATTATTTTGCTTATCTTTGGCCATAACTTCTGAGGCTTTGATGTTAGCTTATTTGGATATTACCATTGGATAGGCCTGATTGAGAGCTCAAATTTGAACACTCAATTGATTGTATTTCACCTCCTTCTATGAATTTTATATAAGGGGTGAAAATTAAGGTTTATGCTCAGCTCTAGCTCTTAGCAGGAATAACTCTATCAGTCCTTGTCCTATGGTTCTGATAGTTTTAACTTTGGAAAGAGGTGATTTTCCTCTTTCTTTTAATGGCTTTTATGAATATTTTTGGCTCATTTAACCTTTAGTGGGAAAATTTGCTCTATCATTGGTTTATCGTATTTTGGTGTCATTCTTGTGCTCTGTATTTGAGTCACAGGCTGACAAACGTTATATTTATAATATCATTTCTTTCCTTATACTATAGGTATATTTAACATTGATAATTTTATCATAAAAACTCATTTTTGAGATAAATATTAGCACTGTAAACAATATTGAGATTAATTTTGAATAGGATTCAGCTTTCTGTGATGACAGGATAATATCATGATATCAGTATAAAGATGATACAGAGCTTCTACATTCATTTTATAAAAGTTATTATAAGTGCTAGAACTACTTCATATTTCTAGTTAAGGGTATTCATTTTGGATATAATGCTGAGATGAAGGATATAAGAATTATTCAAAGCTGTAAGGGTTCAAATATCAAGTTGATGTGCTTAATAACTCACAAATAAGGGTTCTTTCAGGAATTCCTGATGATATTACTAACAAAAATATCTTCAAACAATAATTTGACATTATTACTATATTCTTTAAGACTATGAGAAGGTACTTTCATATACTGATACTGGGTATTGATTTTATAAATACAGTAATAGTTTATCCTAATAGAGAGTTTATTTATTAATTCTCAAAATCCACTTCCAAGCTGAAAGGATGGGGAGAAAAAGAGAGACAGACAGCCTGCATTAAGACATTTTGGGATATTCAGACCAGGGATTGTAAAATTTGTACCTTTAAAAATTACAGCTAGTGATTTATTTAAGTATTCAACCAATTTATATGCAGTTTTAGCCATCTTTATCATTCAATTAGACATTATGACATAATTACTCCTAATAAGAAACCTTGGGGTCATTTTGCTGGTGAATAGCTTTGAAATAGTGTAATTTGATGGAGGTTTTGAACAATTCCTTTTCAATATTGTGAAATATTTTGAATTTTTATCCCTTTCTACAACAAAATTTTTTATTTTAAGAACAGCTTTACAAGTGATTTCCTGATTAGTAAGATCTGTATAATATAATTTGATACAGGTATTTATCCATATTTCTGGCCTACTTCAATCCTTATATGAGCTGAATCATTGTCTCTGCTTATGATTATCCTTTTTCTGTAGAGATTGTGTTATGTCTACATCTAATTGGCTCAATGTACCAGAAGGATTCAGCTTTAATATTTTTTGGTCATTTATTGATTGAAATAACAACATTTCCCATTTTTTGACAAAGGCTATTCAGTCAATAAAGATCAATACTTTACAAGAGCTCTTGGTAAGTAATAGTAGACTGGAATTAAGTTAATAAGGGGCTGCTTGGATGAGCTCTAAAGAGCTAAATAAAGAAAAGATATGATTTATATTTTTTCAATAAGATATGAAGTATAAGATGAGTGAGCAGAAAGAAGAAGCCAGTGTCCAAAGAGTCAACCATATAGATACACAATGCACTGTTTCAACCTGTTCATAAGAAATAAATGAATGACTGAGTATATGAGCACCAATATCCAGTGAAAAGGTAAGGAAGGGTGCAAATGACTGATTTAGGATTATCAGTATCAACCATTTGAAGACAAAAAAAATGGAGAAAAAAAGAATTGAAGTAGACAAATTTACTGGGGGAAATCTCCTTGGGGTTAAAATAGTGTTTACTATCTGTGGAAAGCTGAGAGCTTGATCTTTTCAGGCTGAAAACCCATCTGTATTAGAGTCTTGCAGAAAATATACTTGGACAAATTGGGTGATAAATTGGGCATATTAAATGACCCACATTATGAAAGTGGCTGTCCTTAATGAAATAAATACTATAATCAAACTTTATTTTATAATTAATATTGAGGAGCAAAGAGTTTCAGAAATAAATTAAGTAATGAAGCGCAATGATATTATTATCATATTAGCAGAGTATGTTGGCCAGAAATGGAATGATGAAGAAAAATAATAAATTTTGATATTATGATAATTCTAAGGAAATGTGGGTACATTACCCAAAATTTAATTCTGTGATCCTATGGTCTCAAGGAGCCTGGGTGAGAATTCTTGTGTCCGTAGTCCACTTGGATATTATTGGGGTTTTTGGATTTCTTGGCCAAATTTGGCTAGTTCTGGGTTTTGGAAGTCTAGCTTATTTTTGAAACCCCCTGCAGCCTGTAGAGGCTGTAAGATACTCCTAGAGGGGCTAGGAAATAAAACTTTCTAACCAAATTTGGGGTTCCTGAAGCTGTAATGGGCCTCCAAATTTCAGAATGCACGATGACTCCAGAATTTCAATTTAAGATGTTCGTGGAGATTCTTATTTATAGGATGGATCAATAATTTCCATCAGGTTTGAGGAATTTGGAAGGACTTGTTTAACCAGGTTTCTGAAACAATATCTTGAAATATTCTCTTTCAATAGAGTGTAACAGTAATTCAATTTTGATATGACACCACACTGAACCACCATACATTAAAAATATTCATAATGTGAAGGACTGGTTTCCAAGAGTAATATTTTTCATTTTTTAATATTCTTTATTTATAATATCATTCCAATTATGTATTTGGTTAGTAAGAAATCAATACTACATCGCAAAAGGTAAGAGATATAATGAGGATTAATAAAAATGAGATTTAATAGCAGATTTATATAATCATAGGAGGATATTTGGAAAATTAATAATATCAAGTACACTAGGAGTTATTATCATATTAATTGTATTACAATGAGACTGAAATCCAAGATAGCGAAGAAAGGGAACCAAATTTATTAGTAGTATGTAAAGTTTATAAAATGGATATCTTGAGAGAAATCAAAAGAGATTTTAAAGGTTACTTTTGAAAGTAAATATAAGGTGGTAATCTTTATTGATTAAATGAAAAATGTGCTTTGAAAAGAATATCCTTATTGATAGAAGTAAAGGAGTGATTATGTTTTTAATTGGTAGATGGACTTCATAAATTGGCTTACTGTTGTAAGCCTATGATCCATTTTTACAAGAATTAAATTGAGCTTATAATCATGAAAGAATATGGGGGTTTCCCCATAGTCTTGAAGCTTAATCCCATTCAGATAATTTACTGATTCATGTCATGAAATTTAAAACAATTAATTTAAAATGGAGTAATTTAAATTGTTCAGAGTATAAGCCCTTTGAAACATCACACGAAGAATCCTAAAAGGGCTGAGAAATTCCAAATCCCCCTTTTTTTGCACCTCCTATTGATCCCAAGAGCTATAAATAGAGGCCCTCTCCCCCAATACAGTACTACTTTCCTCAAATCTCAAAGTTTGGCTTATAGACAAAACTCATCTTCTTAATACTTTTTATGGATTTTTGAGTCTCAAAGCGAGTTCCCATTTGTGAGAGAAGAAACAAACTGATTACTAAGCGTAAAATTTGATGTGTCATCCTATGGGAATTCCTTTTTTTATTTCTTAATCTAAGTATTTTTGGCTAATGTATCATCCGAATTATTTTCATATAACTTTAGTTTGATCATTTATACAGTGATATTGAAGCCTCCTGGAAGCTTTCTGGAGAAAGTCTTGAATACTACAGGGTGTACTAAAAATTTATTTGAAAAATCTTTCTTAAGCTATAGAGAAATTGGTTCACTATGGCACATTCTTCATTCAAGAGAAACCACTCCAGCCTATCAGCCTTAATATCTGACATCGGAGGTAGCTGGTAAGATACATAAAAGCCATTTTAATTTTTAAAAAGTGGAATAGATATAGATATGCATTCAAATAACAGTTTGAAATGGTACAGACTTAATTTTAATTCAAAAATTTGGAAAAGAGATCCTGCATAAAAGCTATAAAATTTCATATTAGACCAATAATTTTGTAAAACACTTACCAATGGTTAAATTATTTGTAGCTTGTGATAGGATGATATGGAGCAAATTTCTTATAACAATTGATAATAACTAAATCTAGAGAAAAAGAATCAATGTTTTCTATTTTTATTCCACTCAAAAGAAATACAAGTGGTCTATATTTCAAGTGTCCCATTGCACAGGATATAAATTGTGAAGTTTCTTTGGTATATTTAGCCAACCCAATATATTGCAATTGGTTTAGCTTAAATTTCTCCAAATAATTAATATAATTTCTAGAAAATAAATAATTTGTCATCGTGTTCTTCCATCAATTATAGGAAAAAATCCCTAAGCTTTTGATTTAGTGAGACTATCAATTCGATGGGAATTATGCATCACTTCATATGATGATGATTTGTAGGGAGTGAGAATATTTTGATTTCCTAACAAAACCAATATTAGCAGAACTTTCATCTCAGCTAAAAACGAGAAAAATTCTTTGGAAGACATTACATAAAGGGCTATATGGCCCTACTCTTCCTATACAATGGATAATTTACAATCTTCCATCAACTCTTCTTGACACAACATTTATATTCCTACTAATAATGCCTGTTCTAGTGACTATGGACCACAGGGAGAGTATAAGAAATTAAAAAGTACTCCCTTATAGACTTAGGAAACCATTTGAAATAGTATTGAAAATATTATTCTCATTTTTTTTATCATTTTTGACTCCATTTCTGTCTATAGTCTCAAATATTTATCAACTTTATTGAATAATCTTAAAATTTATTTCCATCAAATCAATTTTTCACTTTTTAGGCTATGTTATTGATTAATATCAAATATTTGAAGAGATATTCATGGAAAAATCAAATTAGATTCATTTTCCATCCCCTCTTTTTATATTTTGTTTAAAAAAATGTTTGGAGTGAATTCTCTTGGAAAATATAAACAGAAATGCTTTATGCAAATATTTTGATTTATAGAAGGAAGACACATCTGATTATTCCTTAATGAGAATAGTTTGGTGGCTATATATAATGAATTTGATATTTCAAGGAATACGATTTATTAATTTGGGGTGCCTAAAATTTAAAGCCTCTTTTGGCATGGAGTTTCAAATATCTTCTCAGCCCAATGGGAAGCTTCAGGGAATGAAATCAAAGTTAAAATTATCAATATGATATCCTTTAGTTCCTGGAATTAATTAAAGAAATAAATTTATCTTAAGTATATATAACTAATTATATTATTAAAATTAGCTTTTTGATTTTTAGATTATAGACTTGATCTTAATTGATCTCAAAGGAATTTTCCAGGAATCAGATTGAATTAATACTAATACGTTCATACTAATATTACTAGGAAAATTACAAAATAAATCCCAATATCTTTATACCATCATTGATCTCGAAAAAGTGATTGTATCATCAATGCTATTAGATTTGAGTCCCAGGTATTAGGACTTATCTTTATTGGATTTTCGCTTTAGAAATGTCTATTCTCATACAGATATTCTTTTGTATACAAGAGTAAAAAGAATCGAAACTAACTGAAAAAGCTACTACAGAAATCAGAATAAGAAAGATGTTAAGCTTTGCTGTATAATATTTTCAAAGTACTTGCATTCGGATATCTTAAAGCTCTAAGAATACTTTAAGATAATCAAATCCTTATTTTTTGTAATTTTGTTTTGATTTTTTCAAAAATAGAACCCCTTTTCTTTAGAAATATCAGTTGATTTTATTTTTTTAAAACCAATTTTTTGAAAATGAAGCTATTTGATTTTGGATATAAATTCATGATTTTTAATATTTCATATTTTTTGAAAAAAGAAGAAATAAAAAGGATACTATCAAATATATATGCAATTCACATTCAGTTAAAAATATCCTCTCTTCTTCTTCTTAGAAAAATTAAAATTAATCTTTTTGGAAAAACTCTTTATAATTCTTACTCTCAAATCTCATACAATAAATCTATGTTTCATAAAATCTTCTTTACAGCCAACAAATTCATTTGAGCCAAAATATGAATAATATTGGTTTAATTTGTCAACAAAAATAGTGGTTCTTACTTTTCACATTTCTAATAAGGAGTATTAGTTCTTATGCTTAACAAAGCTGTGATGTTATTGAGTGGGTATATATATTCAGTATCATTCCTCAGTTATACTATATTATTATTATTTCAATAATGAATTTCTTATATTTATTTCAACTTGTGGTATTTAAAGTAGGAAAATGGTTAAAACACACTTTTATAAATGATTTACCAGATTTATGAAGAAACACATAGAAAAAAAGTTTGTTGGAATAATATTATCGAGACTATAATTTATAACTAATAATAACGATAAGGATAATAGGAATCATACTAATAATAATGATAATAGCAGGAATCACCCCAGAAAAACTGTGTTTTTTGGTAATGAATTCCTCAATTAATTAAGTGAGTACCTTTGTGCTTTGTGAAAAACTAATTCTTTTTTGAGAAAGAATAGAGTTTAATTTCATTAAAGAAACAAAATAAAACGCAAATAAATCAAATTTCTCATTCAATTCAAAAATATTTTCATATCTCAAAAAACAATTTAAAAAAGTCTCAATTCAACTTAAATCTATTTCATTCATCAATATATTAATTTTTTTTCTCAAATTTCTTGTTCAATTGATAAATAATATTTGTAATTACTTTCAAAATGAATTTTTCTGATTATTTATTGAATTTCCAAAAATTTCATTTTCAATTGTTTCAAGATAGAATATAATTCATTCATTTCTTTGGGAAAAAGAGATTTTTTTAGAATCATCTATCAATATAACTTTTGAAACGGAATAATTTTTTTTTAAATTAATATAAAGATAATTCAAGTAATTATTTGACTCTAATTCTCACCTTGAATTATTTCTTTGAGAAATACTACAAGTTTCAATTTTTCAAAATTAAATTTTGAACATTCTTTTTCAATTTCTTTGTTGAAAGAATAAACAAAAAGGAAAATTTAAGGATAATAAAATCTTATTAGTTATGAGATATAACCAGACGAATATTAATAATTGTATATATAAGAAGTCAATATCTCATCCCATTTGATAGAGAGATCAAATCATACCCAAATTGATTGACTAATTTATTACAAGGAATCTTAATGAAGAATAATCATATTCTTTAAATATCAAAATAATTGAATTCATCTACTAAGATTTCTATTTAATCAAAGCTAGAATAAATTTAGATAAATCTATTTGTAAAAATCAAGACATTTGAATAGATTGATGGAGAATTTGGACTTACAATTCTATTTTTAGTCATATTCCATAGAAGAAGATTTGGAGTGGAACATAATTCTGAATTGTGAATAATTTCAATGAAATATTGGGTTAAGTCTAGCTTAATGACTTCAATTATATGATGAATGATTTCAATTTGATTTCCATCTTTTGATCTTTTCTGGGTTTCTGATAAGTCTTTAAAAATTTCACAATGATCATGTTTTGAACTTTATATTAAATTATAATCTATAAGTCATCAATTGTTTAATGATTTAGTTTTTGAAGTGATTCAATTTAAAATTAAGGCAGAATTTTCATGATCCAATCTGCATATAGTCTTCTCCAATTTAATTCAGAAAATCTTTATTCAAATATGAATGTTCCTAGTAGAGCATGTAATGAGTTAAGGTTTTATTTTGATAAGAAATTCTTGGATTTGAATTGTTAAAATTTAGGATTTTGAAACAAAAAAAATATGTTTTGGTATTTTGAATTACCTCAGCTCCTGGGGTGTGGTATTTTTAACAGCTCATAAATTGAATTCAGTATTTGTTCCAAAGTAAAAATAGGATTTTACATTCATAATTTTATACTTTTCAAAGTCCCTAATTTAAATTAATGAATTTTGAAAATATTTTTTTACAATCAAGTTTAAAGAACAAATAATTTTTTTAGTAAAAAATGTAAGAAAAAAAGGTTGTTTTTTTCCCTTTTTTCGAATTTAATAAAATCGGCTTATATTTTATTTATTAATGAAAAAACTACTATTTGATTAAAAAAAAAATTAAATTTGAAATAAATCATTTGACTGATTTAAATATTCAATAATTTTCAAGTTCATTTTGATTGGTTTCTACAAAATAAAATCAGTAAATAAATAAACAAACTCAAGCCAATTTTGATAAGTTTAATTTTCCGTGAGTTACAAGTATGAAAATAGCTTGAGCTACATGGCTTTTTTTTAAGAAACAATCTAAATTAAAAGCTGATTAATACTTCATTTATGGAACAAAGTCACTCAAAAAAGAATACAGAATACTTGACAATTTTACAACCATTTTTGAACATTTATAAAACTTATTTTACAGCTTACCCAAGATTACCTAATGTAAAATGTAATAAAAAATGATACTCTCAACCCAAAAGAAGGTAATAAAAAATTTCTTAAAAAAACCATAAATTTTGAAAGTTTTAAAAAATAATAAAAATTAAAAATAAGTTATGGTTCATTGTCAGGTCTTGAAACAAATTTTGAGAATAATTTTAAAGTAGTTTCAATCAAAAAATAACAATTTTAAATTATTTTGATTTTTATTTTTTTCAATTTTTCTTGAAACATATTGAGAAAGATTTGATTTTTTGTAAATTTTTTATGGTATTCTTCTTAGTTTTTATTAATTATAAAAAATATATATATTCAAGGTCCAATTAAGCTCCAGACCCGAAATTGTCTGCATTTGAACAGATGGAATATTTTATTGGAAATTTCAAAGAAGCCTCTGATGTGCATGATGGATGCTATTGATTCTATTACAAATACATATAATGACAATGACACATGTAATATAAAAATGGAAAACATGAATGCTAATAAAATAAATCATTCCAAATCTCAAATTCGGGGATCCATTCAAAGACAGAAACAGCGTACTCATGAAGAGTCCAAAGAGAACTATTAGAAAATTAACCTGGAGAAAAACCTGAAGTAGAAGAGGTAAATAAACCAGAGGGTCAATGCTGAAGCCGAATGCCTCCATCAAGTAGAAATTTGTATGTAAAGTCATCAAAGGCAGGGAAACTGCAAGATTTGTTTTTTGATACAAAATATCACAAAGGATTCTTCATATTTAATAATAGAATTGAGAAGTGATTACATTAATTTGGACCTCATCTCAATCAGCTTTATTCCTTGGTCTAAATATATTAAAAATTATAAAAATTGTAAATTGGAGTTTGAAGTATTTTTCATTTGAAACACCCATTGATTATAAATATAAGGTTTCAATGAAAAATTATGGTGTAAGCTAATTTTTCAATATGTTATTTTTAGCTAAGTCATTAGTTACTTCCATAAATTAGATAATCAAGGATTCATGAGACTCCACTGGTTCTTCCGGCCTAAAGTTGCAACTCCAGAATCATCAAATTGAAATATAGTTAAGTGTTTCAAATTGAATATAGGAATATAATTATATCAATATCATTTTTTTAAGTTCTGGGTATATGATATTTTCAAAGAATTGAATTTAAATATCTCAGTAATTTACACCAGTTGTATGTAATCTGGCCGATTTTGATTTTCACAAAATGAGAACAAACAGAGTCATAATCCTTTAACTTCAAGGAATGAAGGACATGGTATTAATTATGAGAATGGTTAATTTAGTGAAAACAGTAAAAATAGGCACAAGGGGTAATTAAAATGATTTAAATGGAGATACTCCAGAAAGAACCACTTTGAGCCAATTATGACAGTTTTTGGTGTTTATTCAGTTTGGGATCCACATTCCAAGATTTAAATTTTATGAATAATCTGAATGATGGGGTCCTTAATAATTATGATTCAATATAGTCACACAAGGGCCAAATTAAGAGACAAGTCTTGAAGAGAATTGAAGGGAAAAAACATTGAGAAGATAAATCACAAAATGAATTCTTAAAAATAACTATATTTAGCATCTTGGCCAGAAGTAGAAGTAACAGAGTAGACCCCAAGGATTTTCCCTTACTTTAAAGTTCATGTAATTAGGGTATATTCTTGTAATGCAAATTTTCTCTCTTATTTTAATGCAATAATCATATTCAAAATTATACTTGGAAATTGTGAGATAACATTGAAGCTGGAATTATGTAGAGCTTCTTGGTTGCACCAAAAAGACACTTTTATATGCTTATAAGATACTCTCTATATATTATTATAGACACTCATAATCTTTGAAATATAAAGAAAATAATTGATAATCTATATAAAAGACACAAATATCTTATTGGAATGGAATTCAAAATTGCATAAAGATCTCTATCTGCCAAAATTTTAACTTGAGAAATTGTGTATATTGAAAAAATATCACTTTCCATAAGAGGACAAATTCTAGCATGAAACCAAAAGAGTGCACCAAATATGTCAGTGTATATATTACTTGCGTCATTGTGGACTGGCCAATCACACTGTCTCAAAAACTGTAAATGAGTCCTGTTCAACTGCCTCAAACCATATGGCTAGACTTGTTCCATCATCTATGGGAGAATTGCTACCAAAGGTTTCTATTGCAATTTTTTTACACTGATCCATTTGGCCACTTCAAGGAATTCCATACCTTTCACCCAGTTTTTGTTAGGAAATTTTTTTCCATACCTCTTTAGAGGACTTCAAAGACAATTTTTTACCCACAAGCCCAATAATGGCTGTATTGGCATTAAATAACCATGGGACCTCCTTGCCACTTTCCTATCAAGGGGCCATGGGCCCTCGCGCCCGCTTCTTGAAAATTGATTATATTTTCCTGTTCTTCCATTTCTGAACAGTGTACTCCCTCCACTCAAGCATAATATTATGATGCCTCATTTTTCATGCCTAATCCTTTTCCACTAATCTAAGCCTCTCAATATCATTTATGGAAATGTTTTCAATGCTCATTTCAATAGGAAAGATTCCAGAATCAGTAGTTAAACCCAATCAAGGCCAGCCTGTGTCTTCAATCATACATTATTCCTCAAAGGGAATACTGTCCATGGATTTTAATGAGTAAAGCAAAGGATGAGCAAGGAGCCAGCTGTCAAGTTTTCAAGACTCATTACATCCTTTGGTAATCTCAATACAGCAATACAGCCTCAAATAAAAACAGCATGTATGGCATTGACCCATATGGTCAATTAAACTCAATACTGTGAATATTTCAATATACACAGTTCATTCCCAAATCTGGCCAAGGTTTATTTCCCAAATCTTTAAATAAAGCTGGGTTTGCAACCCAAAATGATCAATTTGTCAAGTTTTCACATATACTAGCCACTCTTCCATCCACTGGGGACCTTTCCCAAGCCAATAAATATATTGGATTAATTTTATCACATCTTTTGATAGTTAGTATGGATAATCTTAAGTCAGTGATTTGCACCTTTTCCTTGCCTGTTCATTGGATACTCATGGTTGTATTCTTAATAATTCCTTTGTTCCTTCTAAACAGATTGTAACAGTGATATAGATATTGACTTGGTTGGCTCCTTTGCCACTTTCCTCTTCCTTCTTACTCTCTTTTTACCCCACACTTTTCAAATAAATATAATCCATATTACATTTCTCCTTAGTTATTTGTAGGTCTTCCAAGGGATCTCCTATCCACTGAGCTCCAGGCCACTCTTTTTTTCCTAAATAGCCCCTGTGACATTGTATTAATTATCTTATAATCAACTCTTTCATTATTGATTATTATTTTTCATTTCCAGTATCATTACTTCATCAATTATGACACTTTCATTATTTTTAATGAATCTTTCTTCAATCATCTCAACTTCCACCCATTCTTTAGTTCTGTAAATATATTTCATCTCAATAATTTTCTTCACTTCCAAAATGCTTTGGCTTACAGTTTCTAGTCATTTCCATTCCATTCAGTTTTATTTCCTGTCACATATTTAATTCTATTTCATCAAATCTCTCATAAAATGCAATTTCATCCATAATCTTCATTAATAAAAATTCATATTTGATTTGTTGCTCAAGAATTTTGATTCAAAGAAAGATTTAATTTCATTTCATTTTAATTTATTTATTTTATCATGAAATTGATCTTCGACTTCAATAAATTGACTGACCTGAAAATTTTATTGGCTTGACTTTATTGATTTCCCTCAAGAATTGCTTTGACTTTCTTTATTTCCTCAATAATTCATTTGATTAGATTGATTTCTCAGGACTTCTTGATCAAATTCCTCAACATTGAGTGATTCATCTATTGACCTTAAGAGCCTATTTATTTTGATTTTACCTAAAGATATCTATTGTGATTTTACTTCAAGATTTTTATATTTATTTCTCCTCAAGTCTCTGCACTTCTAATTAGTTTTTATATTAATCTAATCTCATTTAATCTTCTTTCTTCAAATCATTAATTCACCTCCTGCAAGACAGAAAATGTTTTGGTCCAGAGCTCAGGCTGTGCTTACTTCTACTATGAGCATTCCTCTTGATGGTACCTCAGCAGCTCCTAATCATGGGGCATTTTTGGACAGAGACTCAATTATGTAAGGAGAAGCACCATCCAGGAAAGAAGAAAGATAGTCCAGAATATCAAATTATTTTTCAGGAGTAGTTGGGACTTTTTCTGGAATTCAAAAGACCACTTCTCCAGATCTTACTGAATATGGTGGATAGGTGGAGGATTCTGTGGAGGAGGATGATTTTGAGGGTACTTAGCTTGTCCCTGATCCTTTGGGAAAATCTGAAGTTACTGGAGCGCCAACTATAGCCCAGTCTAATACTCCTGTCTATCATCATTCTGACGAATCTCTTCTGGCCATTCTTCAAAAAATTCTCCAAATTGTTTCCAATTTTCAATAACCTTCACCTTTTGTAACTTCTAGATAACCATCATTCAATACCCCATCTAGGATTGCACCAGACTGTTTTGATGAGACTGGACCCTTCAAAGTCAAACGTTTTGTGTAGTCCTGCCAGATCATTTCACATAATTACAAGGCCAATCTCTCTGGGTGAAGGAAGAAAGACCTTTATTCCACATTATTTATAATTTGAAGATCTGGAAAATGGATTTAGCCTTAATGTTACAGTCTCACCAACATGGATCCCTTCAATCTTATCAATAATTGGAGATTATTTGAATCCCAACTCTTCACTTTATTTGGTTACCCAAATAAATTCATAAAACAGAGGCAAATTTGGATGCCTTAATAGTCAAAAAAGGAGGAAATTCTTCTTTTTCTATTTCAGATTTAAGACTTTTAGTTTCAACAATTGATTGTTGAGGGGAAAGGGCATTTATGCATCACTATAAAGAGGGATTTTCCTCCCATAACTCAATAATTTATTTTCTTTAAGACTTAATGAAGATTACCCTGGCTCTTGATAAAAGGTATCATTATAAGCAAAAGGGAAATAATCATTTCCAATAGAAGAAGACTAAATCCTCAAAGTCAAGCTTTTGTTATATGGAAAATTCTGTAATTGCAAGTCACAAGAAGAAGAAGTTTAATTCTCAAAAGAAGATTAAAAACCATTCTTCCCTTCTTAATAAGGACCACAATTAATTTTGTTCTCAAAAGGAAATAATATTGAAGGAGGTGTGATATGCTTATTGTTGTGTGAAGAATATTATTGAGGCTTGTATCAGAAGGCCTCAAAACAAGCTTGACCAACCAGAAGGCAGATCTCTCAGCCACAGAAAATCCTGATTGAAGATTATTTTGTACTCAAAGGTCCTTACTATTTTTGATCCAGAGAGCAATTTTGAATTCTGAATATTTGTTTGAAAATAGATCTCAAGGTTTTATTTTCTCTTCTCTCTCTGATATATTCTACAGTATTCTCATTGATTATGGTGCTAAAAGCCCATTTATTGCAAAGACATTTTCTTGAAAATACTTTTTGAACCTTTAAGAACTCCCAGAGAATATTACTCTTATCATTTTGGACTTCTCAGATCCCCCTTATTTATTAATAGCTCACAATATCAAATGGATGGTTGAGGCTCCATGTTTCCCTAGATTTAAATGTAAGTTTTGATAATTAATACAACTAAGGGAGAAGACCTCATATTGTGCTTTTGTTTCCTTAATTATTTCAATCCATCCAAGGATTGGAGGAAAGAACTGATGACCTTTAATACTAATATTGAGGACTTTCAATATTTCTTAACTCTATAATTAATGAACTTTCCACTGCCACTACTTGTGCAGCTCTGGTTGGTGATTCTACAAAACCATTTCTCCCAGCTTATGTTCATATTCCTTCCTCAAATTCCCCTCATTCATTACTATTATCTAGACAGTAGTTCTTTAAAAAGATGAAAGATTTTGTAGGAGATAATTCTGTATCTTCCCTTCATCTCTTCCATGGAAATGTAGACTTCTCTCCTTCATCCCATCATTACTCCCTGAAGGAGCTGTTGGATGATGAGAAAGAGTCAGAAGGAATTTGGTAAAAATCAATTAAAAATAGTAAGAATTATTATTTTTAAGAGACAAAACTCCAATTTTATTTTTTATAACTTTATTAGTATAAAACATTAATATTATAAAGATTTATTGTTTTACCAACAACAAAAATTTATGCAAAAATACTCTACAAGAGATATTTAAGGCTACAAAAGAAATTTCTTCAAGAGCAATTTCAATTGGAATTAATTGAGCAAAGAACTTCAAGCAATTAATTAAAGAACAAAGTCTTTAAATAGAATATTAAACAGAAAACACACCCAAAAGTGACCAGAGTTAATTTGGAAACAAAGTGACAAAGTTAACAGTGATGAAAGATGCTTTAATTCACTTTTGGGGTGGTTCAGGGGTAAAAATGATTATAAGAGTTACAAACAATGATTATAATTATTTTTTCACGTGGTTAAAAGGTTAAAAATTATTTAAAAAAGGTGGTTGGAATCTTTTATTGATTGGTTTAACAGTTTTCAAACTAATTATAAAAGGAAAAGATTCTAACATGAAGAGAAAAGTGGGGCAAAGAAGACATTCTTTTAAAGCCATCAATTTTCTTACTCCAAAAGTAAAATTTACTCTTGTCAGTCGTGAAAAACAGTCTGACAACAGAAAAGCCAATTATGGCATCATTGAGCCCTGGTTTAGACCAAAAAGGGCTGGTTTAAGCCATTTTTAGCCATTTTAGACCTTTAAATTAGCCATTACTATAGCAATACCTGGTCTAGAGCCTTCAAAACAAATCATAATGTGTGTAAGAGGCGTAGAAACCAGTTAAAGCTGTTTTTACTAAAATTGTTTTAACTTAAGGGTAGTTTTACCCTCTTGGAAGCAGTTAAAACTACCCTGGTTGGTATCAAAACCTCATCATCAATTGAGTCACAGACCCTGTACCTCAATTCCAGGCCAAAAGTGATGAAATTTTGCGTGTATTTTGACATCCCACGTCAGTAAGCAAGGAACTTGGGGGTCTGGCTCCCCCTTAGAGCTAAAGTTTCTTTTCCCCCCCAATTTATTTTTTCCTTTAATTCCTCATCATGTATTATACTTGTAATTAACATATGTAATTCAATTGAATTGTACAATACAATACAGTAATAATTGATAACTCGTATGTAAATCAAAGTTCACTTATGTAATACACGCGCACATTTTGACATTTCAATTGAATTCAATTGAAAATACTTCAATTCCTCATAACTTCTAAACAAAACACAACACCTCAATTTTAACACAAAAATTGATGGTTAACACCACATGTAATGTGAATTAAATCAAAGTTTTGAGGACTTTCAATTTTTGTATTGAAAATACTAAAAACTTAATTCAAGCTGATTTAGAGTTGTGTTACAAAAATTTCACTCCGAAGTGACCCCACCTAGCTTTTTATGAGGAATCAAATGGTGAAATAATTTTTATATATTTATTTATTGGATAAAAAGCTATAGTATATTTTATATAAATTTTTCCCAAAAATATTTTGATTTCATAAATTTTATTAAAAATTCATTTTTACATAATCTTTACAAGTAAAAATGAATTTTCATAATTTTAATTTTTATTGTAATTTTATTTTTAAATTATAGTTAAGTTTTGATTTTTAAATATAAATTTGTATTTATATTTAAAATTTTTATTTTTATAATATAAATAAATTTATTTTATTTATATTTGTATCTTAATTTATCTTTTGTGGTCTTTTGGGTATATGAAAATACCTCTAAGGCTCACATTCACTCCCCCTAAAAAAAGAATATTACTTTGTAATATTGTTATTTCTAGTGTGTCTGAACCTTCTGAGAAGTTTAGTAGCTTCAGGTATGTCTTTTTCTGGCAACCATTCATCTTCACAAGTTGGGTCACTGTACCTAACAAGGTATTCCCTAACTTTGTTGGTTCTCAACTTTAATTCTTTGAGAACTTTGGTAATTTTATTACTGCCAGATGGCTCAACAGGAGGTATAGCTTGGGGAATTTTATTCCTCAAGGGAAATTTCTCAGCATCACTAGATTTATATGGCTTTATCAAGCTCACTGGAAATGTAGGATGCTTATTGCTAAGTTCTTCAGATAACTCTACTTCAACAGCATTTTCTCCATGGAGACCTATAATAACAAAAGGTACTGCAAAGGAGTCTTTCAGCTTTTTACATCCTTTGATTTTATTGAAGTTAGTGGTGGATACAATAACTAGGTCCGCCACTTTGAAATCTGGAGTTGCATGTGATTTATCCCATTTGTCTTTAGCATATGCAAAAGAGTCTTCCATGCACCTTACTGCATTCTTCCTAGCTTTGTCTAGCATTCCTTTGAAGCTAGCAGCTGTGGGATGTATTTCAATCAAATCTTCCCTCAAGGAATCTTGGGGTAATTTGGGGTTCCATCCTTTTTCTAGGATAGCAGGAGTTTGATTGGTACTGGCATGGATTGATGTTTTATATGCTAATTCCAGTTCTGGAAGCAGAGTACACCAATCATGGGTAGATCCATCACAATCTTTGAATCCAAGGACATATGCACAAAATCTTCTTACCTTGTCCTCTAAGGTTTGGATCATCCTTTCAGACAGACCATCAGTTTGTGGGTGGTTGGCTGTAGAGAAAGACAGCTTAGTGCCAAATAATTGGTGAAGATTTGTCCATAGTGCTGAAGTAAATTTGGGATCCCTATCAATAATGGTATTTGTAAATATTCCAGTCCATGATACTACTCTATTCCATATCAGAAGAGCTGTATCCATGGCTGTATCATCCTTGTGACATGGTAAAAAGATTGGAGTTTTACTGAATCTATTCACAATTACTAGGCAAGCATTATAACTTCTGTCACCTCCTGGTGGTAGTCCAGTTACCCAATCCATATGGACAATTTCCCAAGGTCTGCTTGGTTCTTGGATTTTTATCATATTTCCAAGTCTCTTGCCAGTGGATTTATTTGCCTTTTGGCATCTGTCACAGGTTTTGCAATACTCTGCAACATCTTTTTGCCACATTGGCCACCATATGCAGGTCTTTACTTTCTCTCTTGTTCTGTCTTCAGACAGATGTCCTGAAAAGGGGCTATAATGGCATTCTTTAAGTACAAGATTGATTAATGACCTGTCTACAACTGTCATGACACATGTGTGCTTAGTTCTGTGGTAAATTATACCATCCAGTAGGTGAAATCTTCCTTCATCATAAGATTTTTTCCATACTTCATCCAAGGCATGTATTAGAGAGTTGTCTTTACAGTCTTTATTAAGTAATTGGCATAAGATGCTACAGTTCTTATCTTGAGTGTAGCTATTTCTGACTTATTCAAGGAAGGTGGTGTTCAAGTCTGTAACACTTATTCCTTCTATTGGGATTTGTGGTGAAGCTTCTTCTTGCACATAAGCAGGATTATCAATATTATTTGGTAATGGCCATCTGCTTAGTGCATCTGCATTCTTATGAATATTCCCATCATTATGAACAATAGTCATATTGCCTCTGTATTCCTGTATGGCTATTTACCATCTGAGCATATGTCTGTTGGGTGTTTTCATGTTTAAAAGTGATTTGACAGCTGTAAAATCTGTTATCACCTCAAAAACACATCCCTCCAAGAAGTAGTTTAATTTTTCCAAGGCCCAGACATGGCATAGACATTTGATTTGACTTGCTCCATATCTGGATTCAGTTGGTTTGATTTGCCTGGATATGAAACATATGGGTCCTTCTACAGGTTTATAATTTATGATCTGAGCTTGGTGAAGTGCAGCACCCAGCCCATCCCCTGATGTATCAATATACAATTTAAAAGGCAATTTAAATTCTGGAATCAGTAAGAGTGGAGCAGTGGTCAAGGCTTCTCTTAGAGACTCAAAATCTTTGACTCTGTAAACAGTCATTTCAAAGACTGTGTCTTTGTCACACAATTTATAAAGTGGTCTTGCTATGGATGAAAAATCTTTAATTTGCTGCCTATAATATCCTGCAAAACCTAAGAATGACTGAATTTCCTTCTTGTTCTGAGGCATGGGTTTTAGCAATACTGCTGCAACTTTGTTTTTGTCAATTACAAGGGACAAACCACATACAACATGTCCTAGTGCCTTAAGTTCTTTAAATCCAAAATGGCATTTATTCAAGGAGATTTTCATGTTTACTGATTGAATTGTTGTCAAAACTCTGGACAATCTGTACATGTGCTCCTCCCAAGTTTTGGAACAGACAATAATGTCATCAATTTAAATGATTAACCATCCCTCTGAGAGTTCTTCAGGGAAGATTTCATTCATCATTCTTTGGAAGTGTGAAGGTGCATTTTTGATACCAAAGGGCATCCTCAAGTATTCATACACTCCACAATGAACAATAATTCTCAAGTATTTTCTTGCTCTTGGTGTCACCACATTTTGATGGAATCCTTTAAGGGCATCCATAGTGATTATATAAACTGCTTGAGATATTTGAGTAAGGGCAATTTGGATTCTTGGTATTGGGTATCTGTCTGGAACAGTGTAAGTTTTCAGAGCTCTAAAGTCCCCAACCATTCTAGATTTTCCATTATGCCATGCCACTATGACTGGTTTAGTTATTTCTACTTCTTCATTGTGGCCTACTTTTCTTATTACACCAAGGTCCAGAAGTTCTTTGATATGAATTTCTAGAGCTTCTCTTGATTTTGGACTTGCTGGATATGCAGGTCTTCTTAAGAGTGGTGGATAAGGTCTCTCAATGTTAAGAATGATGTCAACTTCATGACCAATAATTGCCCCTAGGGGTTCTTTATCTGAAGCAAATGCTTCTTTATGGTTATATAAAAGACTAGAGAGTTCATTTTCTTGTGCATTAGTCAGATGAAGGCTTATTTCATCCTCATTTAACTGTTCAGACTTGAATTTCTCTAACTCTAAGCTGACTAGTGATACTTTTCTCACTGTAATTTGTCTTTTAAATGGTAAAAAGGCAAATTTTTGGCACTTATTTTCTCCAATAGTAAAGTATCTGTCTTTGTTGTTATGTAAATCTATCCCATACATGATTAAATAGTCATTCCCCAATATAAAATGGGTACTAGAGAAATTTCTCATAACAACAAATTAAACTGTGATTCTTAAATTCCCATTAATGTGTGGGAATATGACATTGGTCTGAAAAATTCCTAATGCTTTCATTGGATTACATGCACTATTGAATTTTATACCATCAATTGGTAACAATTGTTCTTCAAAGTTTGGTACACAAGTCTTAAGAAAAGATTTTCCAACACAAGAGCAGAAGGCTCCTGGGTCAAGCGAAATTTTGGTGGGCTTGTTGTCAATCACCACTTCTGTTATACAGGAGTCACCAGCTGTATAACCTTTCCCTCTGTTTGGTTTGGTTTTCATAAGTTGTGCATCTTGAACTTTTGACAAATCAAGTTGGCCACTGCTCAATTGTGGCAAGTGGGAATAATATTACATGATGTGAAAAGTGGCATTGATATTTTCTATATCTTTTGAAGATTCAGAAAATATGGATGACTTATCATCTGAATTGTCTTCAATTATGTCGTCTTTTTCAGCATCAGGTTTCTTTTCAAAATCAATTTTCATTGATTTCCCCCCTTTTTGGACATGTATTGGCTAAATGGGTGGTGCTTTGGCAAGTATGGCATTTTCTGACTGTGTCTGCAGATCTATACTTAACATTATTAGAATTTTATTTGGGGTTTTTGTCCACAGATTCTTTCCAAGGTGTATTAAGCCTTGTTTTGAGATTCACCCTACTAGAACCAATTTTGGTTCTGGTGGTTACTTCTTCTAGTATATTGATAATATCCTCTGCTGAAGATTGTTCAGTAGTCCTGCTTTTGACAGCATTCTCTAAGTCACCTCCACATTGTCTCAGAATCTTTCTATGGATCATAAATTCTGACATGTCAGGATATAATGCTGTTAATCTGTCTTTTTGTTGGCAAAACCATGGTAAAGCTTTGTCTTTATCAGCATTAAATTTGGCATATTCAAAGGCTGTTTCCACTTTAAACCTCCAAGAATCATTGGCTCATTTGTTGATAATTTGGGTTTTCCACCAAGTCCAACTTTGGTGTCCATGTGCTTGTCTCCATTTGATATACCATCTGTGAGCTGATTTGGTAAATAAAGTGTTAAACCTGGCTGTTACCAATCTGTCTGGTAATTCAAACTCTTCTTTGATCATGTCAATACCTCTGATGAATTCCATATGGTCATACTCTCCTTCACCACTGAAGTGAGGCCATTCCTTAAGTTTTGAAACTTCTTTCAAGAGTGCTTGGCCCATTGTTGGTTCCAAGTTATGAAAAGAAGTAGAAAATTAATTTTTTAATTGAGAATTGTCAATATCCAATACCTGTGGATTGGGAATCCCTGTACCCTCATTTTGATTCAGAGGTGTAGACATTCTTGGTAAGGTGTTTAGTAGTTGTTCAATATCATTCATTTTACTATTGTTACACCTTTGTGAATTTCTTAATTCATTTTTTAAGCGTTGTATAGAGGTTATGAAATTCTTTTTATGATCATCCTCTTGATATGTCAGCTCATTCCATAATTCTGTTTGTTTAGTATTATCAGATATAACTTCATTTAACTTTATTGTTAATTTTGATATTTCCTCTTTTGAGGTATCAAAACACTTTTTCGAGGCAATTATATGTGTCTTTAATTCAGTAAATGATTTTGAAATATCATCAAGAGCTTCCTTATTATCCTCTTTGATATCATTTATGGCTTGTTTTATTCTTGTTTCAATCATGTCATCAATATTGAATTTAGAATATTTGTCACTTAATTCCTTAAAAATGGAAGATTGTTCATTTATCTTATTGCCAAAAGAATTATCATTATTGGAGGTTCTAATTGTTCTTAAAACTTTTTCAAAACATTTAAGTGTTTCATTTATTTGGCTCAGACTCAAGTTATGTGTTTTAAGATTATCACAAATTGATGCATTTTTATCAGAAAGATGACTTTTTACATCAGTTATAGCTTCATACAACTCTGGAATAAAATCAAAAATATCAGAAATCATACCTGATATTTCAATCTGGCCTCCTCTTTCTTTTGTAATTCCATAATTGTTCTGGCCATCTCAAACACATTTTCCATGGCATCCTGTTGAATTTTTGGAATTCTGTAGCCCTGGCTGTAAGGTTTGGTGGCTGGTGCCTTTCCTTTGCCCTTGTTTGGAGCTTGTGGCTGCTTTTTCACATTGCAATTGCTGCTGCTGGCCACTGGGACTGTTTTTGGCACTTGCTTGGGTGGTGGAGGGTTGTTTTTCCTCCATTCTAGTGTCAAGAGCATCATGTTTCTCTTCTCCGTCAATGGATGCCATCCATTGAGCAATTTGCAAGTATTGGGATGGCCCAGGAACTTTCTCACAGTCAGGTAAGAATTCAAGTAGTTTTTCCACAGATCTGCAAGGATCTGGTACTCCTTGAACTGAAGTGCATTGTTGTATGCACTGTGGCTGGCTTTGTATATGTCCACTGAGGCTTGTTGTGGCGGTGTCAGCTCTTTTTGAAGGTAAAATGGTATTATCAGCTTCAGAATGACCCATTTTAGTTGTTTGGAAGTCATCAACTGACCCTTTTCCTTCTGTAACTGATTGGCCTCTGCCATAATCACATCTATTACCTTTCTGGGAGCTTCTTGAGGGGTTATAGCTGGCTGCTGATCTATTTGAAGGCATATTTTATGATTAAAAAGGCTTAAAATAGTATTTTTACGTCAAAAAACTTACTATGGGTCAAATTCTTAGCTTTCTGAAGGGTATTACTTATATCCAAGTTAATCAATTCAGAGGATATTGATTCAGGTTGGTTATTTTGAGTCACAATAACAGTACTATTATGGTCTGAATTAACAGTACTGGCAGGGATAATGCTGGTGACTGTTGAGGCTGTTTCAATGTTTTCTTGTCTTACCATGTTGTCAGACACTAAAATTAATGAAAAAGCCAATTAATTAAGTCAAAAAGGGTTATTTCATAAAAAGAAATAGAAATATAAGCCTCACTTATAATATAAAAAAATAATTTCTTTGTATGGGTTTTTTGAATTATAAGTGTTTTTTATATGTTTTTAAATTTTTCAATATACGAAAAAGGCTTAAAAAGAGTAAAATAAATATGTCACAGGTAAAATATCACGACTGGGCCCCCAAATGTAAGGTGTGGATATGAAACTTTGATTAAAAATCAAGTACTTTTGCTGTCCTCAAAATTTGTATAAGGTAAAAATCAATTGAAAATAGTAAGAAATATTATTTTTAAGAGAAAACACGCCAATCTTATTGTTTATAAATTTTTTAGTATAAAACAATAATATTATAAAGATTTATTGTTTTACCAACAATAAAAATTTATCCAAAAATACTCTACAAAAGAAATTTCTTCAAGAGCAATTTCAATTGGAATTAATTGGGCAAAGAACTGCAAGCAATTAATTAAAGAGCAAAGTCTTTAAAAAGAATATCAAATATAAAACATGCCCAAAAGTGACCAGAGTGAATTTGGAAACAAAGTGACAAAGTTAACAGTGATGAAAGATGCTTTAATTCACTTTTGGGGTGGTTCAGGGGTAAAAATGATTATAAGAGTTACAAACAATGATTACAATAATTTTTTCACATGGTTAAGAGGTTAAAAATAATTTAAAAAAGGTGGTTGGAATCTTTTATTGATTGGTTTAACAGTTTTCAAACTAATTATAAAAGGAAAAGATTCTAACATGAAGAGAAAAGTGGGGCAAAGAAGACACTCTTTTATAGCCATCAATTTTCTTATTCCAAAAGTAAAACTCACTCTTGTCAGTCGTGAAAAACAGTCTGACAACAGAAAAGCCAATTATGGCATCATTGAACCCTGGTTTAGACCAAAAAAGGGCTGGTTTAAGCCATTTTTAGCCATTTTAGACCTTTAAATCAGCCATTACTATAGCAATACCTGGTCTAGAGCCTTCAAAACATGTCAGAATGTGTTTAAGAAGCGTAGAAACCAGTTAAAGCTGTTTTAGCTTAAGGATAGCTTTACCCTCTTGGAAGCAGTTAAAACCACCCTGGGTGGTATCAAAACCTCATCATCAATTGAGTCACAGACCCTGTACCTCAATTCCAGGCCAAAAGTGATGAAATTTTGCGTGTATTTCGACATCCCACGCCAGGAAGCAAGGAACTTGGGGGTCTGGCTCCCCCTTAGAGCTAGAGTTCCTTTTCCCCCCAATTTTAATCTTTCCAATTTATTTTTTCCTTTAATTCCTCATCATGTATTATACTGGTAATTTACATATGTAATTCAATTGAATTGTACAGTACAATACAGTAATAATTGATACCTTGTATGTAAATCAAAGTTCACTTATGTAATACATGCACACATTTTGACATTTCAATTGAATTCAATTGAAAATACTTCAATTCCTCATAACCTCTAAACTAAACACAACACCTCAATTTTAACACAAAAATTGATGGTTAACACCACATTTGATGTGAATTAAATTAAGGTTTCGAAGATTTTCAACTTTTGTACATAAAATACTTACAAATTAACTTAAGCTTATTTAGAGTTGAGTTACAAAACCTTTACCCAGAGGTGACCCCACCTTATTTTTTATGAGGAGTCCAATGGTGAAATAATTTTCATATGTTAATTTGTAGGATAAAAAGTTATGATAATTTTTATTCAACTTTTTTCACAAAAATATTTCAATTTTGGTATTCTTGTTGAAAATTCATTTTTACTTAATTTTTTCAAGTAAAAATGTGTTTTCACAAATTTAAAATGTAATGTAATTTTCTTTTTAAATTATAATTAAACTTTCATTTTTGTGTATAAACTTATATTTATATTTTAATTTTTGTTTTGATAATATAAATAAATTTATTTTATTTATAATTGTACATTGTTTTATTTTTTGTGGTCTTTTGGGTATCTGAAGATACCTCTAAAGCTCACACACTCTCTGTCAATACTTCTGCACTGAATTCCTTTCTGAATTTCAATTGACCATCATTCACTAAACCTGCCTCCTAGAAACTATTCCAGATTCCTTGTTAAGTCAAGACAAAATTTACCCAATGAGGGGGAGGATTTCTTCAGTAAGCATCCATCAAGATTTCAAGAACTTATCAAGCAAGATTAAATTAATCCCTCCAAGTTTTCTGCAGTCAAGGTAAAAAAATTTTCTATTTGTTTGACTCAATTCAGAAGGAAATTTGGAAAGATCCTCAGTAGAGAATTATTCCTCAATTTTTTGGTAAAGGTAAATGTAAGCAAGATTATTCACTTTATCCATCTTCCCAACTTCTCCTTTACAAATATTGGGTGGTGGTTCCAAAAGATCCCATAATTTAGCTCTATATGCTTCAAACTTTCTATGAATCTCTTCTATCTGGCCTCCCTAGTCAATAGAAGACTCTAACACTTGTCTGGAATGACTCAATTTATAAATTAGTATGTTTTTTCTGGTCAAAATTGCTCATAAAAAATCAATACAAGAATCCTAGACTCCTAAAGCCTCTTCAAATTCCAATTGGTCCTTGGATCTTTCTTTCATTATAATTGATAGCTCAACTGCCAGAATAAAATTCTTTTGATTCAATCCTAGTAATATTCAACAGCTTCTCAAAAATGAAAGTATTCATTCCAGCAGCTTCTTCAATAACGTCTCTTTATTTGAGCCATATCTTAATCAAAACTGTTTTTTTCCAAGCATGCCCTTTCTTGAAGAATTATCAGTGATAGAGATTCACTTTTTTTTCTTCTTTCTGGAACAACCTTTGTCAGAATCTCAAGACTTCCAGAGATCTTTCAACTGATCATAGTCCTGAAATGGATGGACAGACTTAGAGAGTAATGCAGATACTAGAAAAATATCTTTTAATGTGTATTGGTTCTCATCAATATTATTGGAAAACCTGGCTCCCTCTGGAATATTTTTCCTACAATATCTCTGACCACAATTCAACAAAGTAACAACAGTTTTTCCCTGTTTAAGGAAGAGATCCTCAGTTTGACTCAGCTCATATCACTAAATCCACCCCTTCTGGAAAGGTATATAAAAAAGTCCAATCATTACAGCAAGATGAAAAGAGAGAGATTGAAAATGCAATAAACAGGTTTAAGAGGTATGAAGATAAAAGTAGATAGATTATACCCTTTTTGAATCCTAGTGACATGATATGGCTTTCCTCCAAGAACATCAAAGCAACAAGACCCACTATGGGCTTCCAAAAATATGGCTGGGTTCATTTCTAATCTTGAAGGAAGTAAGACCTCATTTTTGAGCCTGTGAGGTATGCATAGCATACCCATAAGGCCACAAATGACTTTATATACAGTTTATTTAGTCTTCAACAGACTATTCAATTGAATTTAAAATAAAAAATAATAAAAAATAACTATAACTTTTTTTTGGATAAGCAAAGTTATAAATATTATGTCATTTTTGGATTCTACACCAAAAATGACTTAGGGTACACCCATAGAGTGTTATACCCAAAAAGGCTTATTTCTTATGTTATTGGAAGATTTAAGAATCTCACAGCACTAATTTAACTTTTTTGAAAAAAATTAAAATTGTTAAATTTAAGCTTAAATAAGCTTAAATTTAAAGTTGCCTAAGGTTTATGCAAACTTACCAAAATTTTAGTTAAAATTGAGGTGTTGTGTATATTTACTGAATTGGCTGAGGATTTTCCATACGGAATGTGAATCCTGCATGAGCTCAATTTGAAAAGGGTTTAAGGCCATAGTATGGATTTAAATAAATAAAAGGGCAAAATCCACACAAAAAGGTGGGACAAAGGAAAAAGACCAAACAGAGCTGGGGTACTCAACTTTTTGGATCTCCAAGGATTCAATTAAGGTTGTCCACCTGTATTGGAGGATTTTCAACCTTATTTAAGCTTTAATATTAGACTTTGATCCAACCTTAAGGTTTAAACTGGTTTTAACCCAATTTGGACAGGAATTTCAAGCTGCCAAAGGGTAAATCCCAATATTCAGGCTTGATATTAAAGCTTTGAGACCTGTCAAAGCTTAAATAGGCTTAAAAATTTAAGGTTACAAGCATTAAAACCTTATCAAAAGTTAAGGTTTGATGTGTATTGCTATTTTACATAGAAAAATAGTAATATCTTCAAAAATTCATTAAAAATCCAATTCTTAATGGATTTACTTGCAAATTTCACACAGATTACAATTCAATATTATCTATATATCAATCAAATTTTAAGTATCTTTTATCAATGGAATTCCTGGGTAATTACCCTGGAAATTTACTTTTTTAATTATTCTTAAAGAAAATTAAGATTTCTTTAAAAATTAATTAAAAATTGAGTTTAAGAGATTTATGCTTAATACTCTATTTTTAAGTTCTTCATGTGATGAACTTTAAAATAAATAAACTTATACCATATTCAAACTTAAAATAATTAACTTCAATGAGGATTAAAGGTACTTGGAGTTAAGAATAACACTGGTAACTTTAAATTGGAATTAAAAATAAGTTAACTTAAGTTAAGAACCTTATTTTTAAGCATGGTTTTTCATTTTTGACCTGAGCACGCCCTATAAATCCATTATGAATTATGAGAGCTGCTCTGTAGACATAAAAAGAGTCTTTTCATCACTTTTTTTGTCCATAATCAATTATCAATCCAATCATATTAGATATTTAAACAGTTAAAGTTTTATTATATATAAAATCTTATTATTAAACGTATTTCTTAAGTATTTTATTCTTTATAAATCTTAAATTAAAGAATTGAAATGATGGAAATTAGATTATTGTTGTAATCACCTATAATATATTTTATTTTATAAAATTATTGTCTTCAAAATATCTTTTAAAATCCACAAATTCCTCTCAAAAACTCTTTAATCATATTTTTTTATTATGAAAAGTTGTTTTATGATATAAAATATTTATTTTTGGTGTTTCTTTAACTTATAATTATTATTTAACATAGTAACTGTTGTTGTTTGACTTGTTGTATTAAATAAATATTATAAGTAAGTTTTCTCTAAAATTCTATATCTTTTTTTATCTATTCTTAGTTTTTTTTATATAGAATTTTTCTATAAGAATTATTTCTGCAAAGTGTTTTTTGTAGTTCTTTTATAAATAATATTTATATATTATTTATAAGTGGTTAAATATTCATATTTTCCATGTGTAATTGTCTCATTAAGAGCTTTACACTTCTTATTGTTATAATTGTCAGTGACTATTATAATTATAATATTTTTTTATTGTTGTATATAATAAGAATTAAATCTATTTTTTTATAATTATTTTTAATAATTATATTTAAATTTGTGGTTATAATACTGTATCATATTATTTTTTCTACTGAGGACAGTCATAGTACTCTTGATATTGTTACTATTATCAAGAGTTTCATAGACAAACCTTAAATCATTCCTACAACCTCAAGATCTCATCTCAATCTAATTCCATCCATCCAGTGTTCCGTATTTGCCTCCTAGAACCAGTAAAGATATCATTTATCCCAAATAGGCACCAAAATCCTCCTCCTCCTTCAATAACCATTGAAGAAGAAGAGGAATGGGAAGTCCATTGATTCCTGAACTCCAAGCTTAAGAGAGGAACACTATGGTATCTGGTTGAATGGAATTTTTGCAGTAAAGACTAAGAAAAATCCACCTGGGGGCAAACTGAAATCCTCAAGAATGTTCCTGTACTTCTCAAATGGTTCCATCACTTATTTCTAGAAAAACTAGGATCAGAATATTCAAGAGATCAATTTTTATGATGATTGGTGAGGAGAAGTTTTTATGAAAGTAAGTTTCTCCTCATGGTATGCATCTTCAGAGCATTTCTACACTTTTTCTTGTCAGATTCACCTTGGCCACTCTGTGAGCACCTGTAAACCTTTTTTGAAAAAAGTGCTATGGCTTTTTGGCAAAAATAATACCTCTCTTGGATTATTTTTCATGTTTAATTCCTTCAATACACTCTTTATAGAAAATTTTTTCAGATTTTAATTTTCTATTCTTATATAATTCTTGGTGAGGGGTGGAGTTTATTAAAGTAGGTTCCTCACCTGGTATGCACTTCTCAAGGGTTTTTCTACATCTTCAAAACACCACCATGGCAACTTTGTGAGCACTCCTTTTCATTTTCTTCAAAGAAATAAATTAAAACCAATACCAAGGCCAAGATGTAAAAATCCCTTCTCTTCAAGATTCCAATTCCTTTACATTCCTTCCCTTCCTTTCTCTTGACTTTTGTTTTCTTGTGTGGCTCTCTCCCAATCACATTGTTATTTATTTTTTCCAAAAATTTATTTCAAAATAAACTTCAAGAAGAATCCATTTCCAAAATAAAACTAAATAGTCCTTATCCAAATTATCATATCCCTCATCAGTCCTTCTCACCTTTCTTTATCATCATCCTTTGTATCCCATCCTTTCCATTCTTCAACTGCCTATCCAGAGCACATTATCAAGGTTCTCAGGAGATCACCATTTCCCAGGTGAGGGGTTCTGTTGAAAATCACATCAACAAGTCTTTTCAAACAGCCGCAAAAAATATGGAAAGACTTTGATAATAATATATGAAAGCATTTCCTCAAGCAAGCTTTACTGAAATTCTTGAACACTCATATGTTTGGCCACTTTGAGGCACCTCACAGCTTTGGGACCCAGGTTTGTTTATTCCACTTTCTGTCCCTACCCCTGTAGGGGCCTCCTGAGGCCTTTACAGACCATGGGCCATGTCCTACAATCTCCATAGGGATTCAAACACCCTTTTTGATCCCCCAAGTTCAATATTGGCCAAATTGATTGTAAATACCAAGGTTTCCCTAAGTGGAAATAAATCCTATTGAACCACCACTAAGCCTCCAAACCCAATAAACAAACCTCCTGGAAACTTTTCCATAAAGGGGCCATGAATCCTTCCCAATGGACCCTGGCCCCTGCTTCTTCCAAATATGATCATATTTTTCCATGGCTCCATTTCTTGACATTTTACTCCCCCCACTCAAGAATGATATAATTATACCTCAATTTTTATTGTTAATCCTTCTCTTCTGCTCTCAGCCTCTCAATATCATTTATGGAAATGTGGTAAAGGAAAGTTTAAAGAGGACAGATGCCAGTATCCACAGTTAAACCCAATCAATTCCAGTCTCTGTCTTCAATCATACAGTACTACCCAAAGGAGTTACTGTCCATTTACTTTCATGGAGTAAGGCCAATAATGATCGAAGAACCAGTTGTCAAGTTTCTCAATACTAATTTCTTCATTCCGACATCTCAATACATACATACAATATGCATTGTCCTTTGCCCTGATGGTCAATACAACTCAATACTGTGGGTGTTTCAATATACACAGTTAATTTCCCAATCTGTTCAAGGTATTTTTACCAAATAAGTCAATAAATCTTACTAATAATCATACCACTGGATTTTCAACCTGCAAGGATCAATTTGTCAATTTCTCATATCTACTGACCACTCTTTAATACCTGGGGACCTTTTGCCAATTAATTATTCTATCATATTCAGTTTTATTATTCATTTTCTCATATCTTTCAATCATGAATACTGATGATCTTACGTCAATAATTTGCACCTTTTCTTTTCCACATCATTGGGTATTTGTGGTCATATCCTTACTAATTCCTTTTTTCCTTCTGAAAAGGTTGAAATAGTGATATAAGGACTTACTTTCTTGGCTCTTTGGCCACTGGCTTCTTTTTTCTGCTCACTATATTTTTAATTCATCATTTTTTAAAGGAATATAATCCATAATCTATATTTTCTAAATTCTTTGGATTCCTTCCAAGTGAGTTCCAGGCCACTCTTTTTTTCCCCAGACCCTTTGTGACACATAAAGGTGTGTAAATTAGATATTCAACATTAAGCTTTAAATCAATTAAATATTAAAGGTGAGCACATTTGGGGGACCATGAACATAATTTGCTTAACTTAAAACACTCTTCAATATTAACTGTGGCTCGATTACCTCCATCTATTTTAAAACTTTTTGAAAAAAACTAATAAGCAAAACAGTACTTAATTTTTTTGACAATTAGCTCATTTCAGTTGGAAAAAAATAACTGGAAAAGCAAAATTTAAGAAAATAATGAAATATTGGCCAAAAAAATAGCTCAAAAAGAAATTATAAATTGGTCAATTGAAAAGGAGATATAAATAGAAGGAAAACAAGATCAGCACCATATGAGATTATTTGAGAATTCAACATTCTCAAATTAAGAAACTAGAGGACCAAAATCAAATTTTATTATAGTGTGAGCCTTTGAGATATTACCACATATCCAAAAATTTCACAACAAAATTTCTGTAATAATTATACTTATGATAATTATCTCAAAAATTAGTAAAATACCATAAATAAGCACAATATCTAAATTAACTCATAATATAATTAATAAACATGTGGAATAGATTACACCACTATATTCCTAATGGTAAAATACACATATTTCAGTTTTATGGCATATCTGAGCAGTCAATAATTACTGAAGTATAAGTAATAATACCTTAAAAAAGGTACAAAACCTCATTTATTTCAGAAACCAAGGAAACAACATGTAAAATAAATTGTACCATTGGATTCTCCATAAAAATTTACATACAAAACAATTTTAAAGCTAATCTCCAAAGTAAATACTTAAGGAATTAAGCTGAATATATGCACTTTTTTGGTCAATGCATATATTCATGGTTTTCAGCTAATATCTCTTGAAATATACAAGATAGATAGATGAACCAAAAATAAAGTCACCATACAATTACTTTAAACATACAGATATGAATTTTATTTCACAAGCTATAACCAAGGGTAAAACTTGCAATGGATTATTGAATAAAATCAATAGAGCTGTTGACCACTTTGTTATAAAAGTAGTCCAAACTTGAAAAAATAAGTAAACAGTTAGATTATACTAGTTCATTCGTGAAGATTTATGTAATTTTTATTACAATATTAAAGGTATAACCCCTTTAAATCATGGTTTGAAGTTTAAAATATTAAATTTCAACAGAAAAGATTAGTTACAAGAAAACTCATCAAAAATAGAGTTTTAATGATGTAATTAAATGCTCTTGGCAGTTTAATAAGGACATGCCAAGCTATCAGAATCCTGTTTCAGAATAGCTGTATCATTGATAGCTTAAAAGGTATTAGTGATCAAAGTTTAAGCTTAAATTTGATCATTTATGATCACTCACTGTAATGTTATTTTAAGCTTAACAGTCATATAAGTGATAAAATTGATGAATACTATTATATTATGATTAATACTAATAAAATCCACAAATTTTAGGCTTCTTCCAAGCCTATGACGTCATCAAACTTAAAGGTACAGTGATAACTCTAAATAATGGCATAATAATGAGGTAAGATGGTTTGATCATGATGTAATCATCACTAAAACTTGAAATATTGATCAATTATAGTATAAAGCATCAGTACACGTCTACTAGAAGCCTTCTGGACTCTAGAAGGGAGGTATTTACTATAAATAGAGCTCTTTTTACTCTATTTTCCCCTCAGACACTTACAAAACACTAAATAATTAAAACAAAAAGGTAATTTCTTTATTCTTTATATATAAAACTCTTATATTATTAAAGACCAAAGATCATCCTTATTATAATAATCATTCTTGATGTGATTACTTCAATTATTTAATTGTTTTGTTTAAATTTCTCTTAAAAACCTCAAATCCACCTAAAATCAAGATAAATTGTAATTTCTTTTAATTTTTATTTTAAATACAATTTAAATAAGTTTTATTTATATTTTTTGGCATAAAATCATTCAAAATTATTATATTAAGTATTAAAAGTAGGTTATTTCTTCTTATTATAATAATTTTCTCTTTATTATTACTTTAATAATTCTTTAATTAATATAAATAGTATTTATATTAATTTATAATTTTAATATTAGTAATATTATTGTTATTAATTGTTTTTATTAATAAAAAACAATTTTTTATGCCTTTATTATTTGTTGGTAACAATAATAAAGTGCTTCTATATATATTAATTATCTTATATCAATACATTTATTTATTATATTATTATATTTATTTAATAATATAATTATTTTTACGCCATAATTATAATAATTTTTTATTATTATAAGTATTTTTTTATCTTATTTATTTTATTTATAAGGAAATTCATAGTAAAATAAGTAAAATATTAGTAATTTTTACTTATTGTTTCATAGTCAAACCTTACATATAGAATCTAAAAGAATCCCTTTATTGAATTCTCAAAAATGGTAATTCTAGATGATTTTATATTATATTATTTCTGTTTTTCAATATTTAATTTTTGATTCTAAAAATAAAAAAGTGAGTTTAATTTATTTATTCTTTCTTTTTTTCATTAATATTATATTGTTCTCATGAATTATTTAATATTATGTGCTATTTATCATGTTAAAACAAGACTCTTGATTATATTATAGATCAAATACTTTGATTTTGTATAATATAATTATGAATTTAATTAAAACAAATCACTTACTGACATAATCTCATTTCACATTATACTAAAAAAAATCTTACAGTTCTTATGTAATCAGTCCCATTATCTGCTAATCTTTTATTCTAATTCTCAATAAAAAATTTATTTATTCCTGTTTTAAACTTTGTGTAATATCTTACATGACACCATTACCTTATCTCTATTCAATGCAGCTATAGCTTAGGGAGTTAGTAAGCATTGGAAAAAGTTTTTCAATCTCCCAAAGCTTTTCTCAAGAATCATACTACAAAGAAAAATTCTTACAATCCAGTGATTTTTATTTCTCATATTTATAAATTGACTTTACTCACCATTTCAATAAAGTCATGGTGATGAACCTTATATTCTCTTCATCTCAGCTATTTCTTGATGGTATAAAGATGGGCACTTTAGCTGAATAACCCAAATCACCAATGAGTAAACAGTTTGTTGGTAATTGTTGAGTCCCATTAATCAAGTCCTGGCCAATCTGAGAGTCGCAAAACATTTGGCTATCATGTACCAATCCAGGTAAACCTCCGTATACCTAGGGTGATTTTGTGTGACCATCAAATGATAGACCAAAAATATAGACAAATGACTTGGATTTTGAAAGGTATCATGTCCATTCACAATACATTGAGAAGCAATGGAATGCCATCCTTTTCAATTCACATATGACTTGCATTCATTGTTAGGTGGTGGAATTATAGGTATGTGAGTTCCATCATTGGCCCCAGCTATGTTGCCAAGGCCTTGCCTTCTCCTAAATGTTTCTTTGATTCAATTTCCTGCATGGGTGTCATTAACATCTGGAAAACTAATGCATTCACACATATAAATACCCTGAAAGTAATCAAGTAACAAATTTAACTTACCTTATTGCCATATCATGTAGAGATAATAAAATAGCTTGAACTACAGCTTGTGAGACCTTGAAAGCTGTAGGCTTTCACATGCTGAATAAATCGCCAACTGTATCATAAGAGATGCCATGTCTTATGAAATAAAGAGTGACCTCAACCCTCTCTTTGATTGTTAAACCTTGAATATCCTTACGACTTGCATTCACCATAGTTCCTGATATAGAAAGTACCAACATGAAAAATCCTTGGCATCTCATTTAGAACAAACCAATAAATTGATTCTCATTATAAAGTCCTTCATCTTGCGATGGGTTGAAATGGCATCCACATTGAACGGCTTGATAATGTTGAAGCCTTATGTATTCATACCAAATGAATGATAATAAAAGAAAATATATAAACCAACAATCATATACATGCGTTCTGGGTCATCCATTGGTCAAAGAAAATTATAGTTGTGAGTTTTAAGAAAAAAAATATAAGTATATAAATGATCAATAAGTTTTGAAAAAAATTTGGAAGAAATTCGAAATGAAAATAATTTAAAATTATTTTTTTAATTTAAATTAATTTAAAATTATTCTCAAAATTTGTTTCAAAACCCGACCATGAACCAGGCCTAAGTCAACAAATGAAATTGAGTTTAATTCAATATTCTGTTGAGATTAAAATTTCAATAATCTTTTGTTTTTTTAACATACAACTGAGGAGTATGAACAATAGTTACCCTTCAGCTATTTAGAAAAATTTGCGTCCTCATCCTGGCTGAAGATATTATAATCAATTTCTATATGAAAATAAAAAATCTGTTCACTCTCACTTGAAGCTTGAAGATTGAAACCCACAAAAGCACAAAACATTGAAGAGCCCCTTTCTCGTAATTTTACTACTGTACGTCACTTTTCGAAAACAAAACAAAATTACAACGTGCTACAATTTTTTTTGTTAGCAATGTCATCAAGCATGGGTATCAGCCAGCTTTTTACAGAAAAAAGGTGAATTTCTATTGTATTCAAACATGACAGAGCTGAATATGAAAACTGATAGATGATGGATGGTATTTACTTTTTCATAATTATAAATTACATCACAAACTATGCTCCCTTTCATTCAAATGTGATGTGTTTGACTACAATTTTGACAACATGAATGCTCTTACTAGGCGAGAAGGATTGATGCTTTTTCTTTTGAAAAAGACGTTTTTATTTATTTATTGAAAGAGAAAGTTTAGGAAAACAAAATGATTCTAGGTGAATTCTTAAACAATCCTTTGAATGGTATTAAAATACCTTTTATGAAAAAGCAAAAGCAGTTAGTGAGAATAGTTAAAAGAGATGTTTTGAGATTAAAATACTAACATGTAGCGTGACAAAATCATATATAAATGACGATCCCAAACTAGTTGCGAGTGATGACTCCAAAATGCCTTTCTAGCGGCTCGGTAGCTATGCCATCCACTGAGTAATAATCCTTTCTCGAGACTTGAACTGGCTAATTTTCTATTTTTTTCACTTTGTTGAGCACTAGATTCTGTTGAGGAATCATAATCGGGAATCAAAGGTAACTTGGTTTTTTGTTGAGGAGGTCCAAAGATGATTGAGGGTATAAAACCAATTAACGAGATGGGTAAATCGTATAAACCCGAATATTTTCGCAAAACGGATACCGACTGGAGAGTAAACAATATCGGTGAAGGGTTAAGATGAACATCAGATTGATTAAATGAATTCAGCTTTAAAGCCAATTGAGTAACTGCTGCTGATACGGCTCGATGATTGATATGACCGCTGACACCCCAATCATCAAAGGTGATGAGCTAAAAGTAAACCAACGAGACAAAAAAAAACAAAGTTTTAGAGCTTCCGATAACGGCTGATTTTAAAATTAAGCAAAGAAGCAAACACTATCAATCATCCATCGGTCGATATGTTCTTTGACGATTTTTGAAATTAGATCGGTTGGCCACCAATTTTTAGGGTCATCTTGAACTGACCTGAAAACGGATTAACATGAGGCAAAGGAAGAATAACGGATGAAAGAGTGATTTTTACTTACGATATGTCGATTACTTCACAACGCTCCTCTCTAATTCCAAGTTGATGACAGCTATGTTTAAGTTCTTTTTTTCTTTGATAACCTTGACCATAATGATTTCCTGCGCTCATGACTAGTAATGCGCCATGACTCTGGGCACGCCATACGGTAGCCAAGACGGACGGAGCAAAGAATAAGCATTCATCATCAGGATGAGCAACGACGAGGAGTGTAGATTTAGAGTTTTTAAGTGATGGAGGTAAAAGAGCGGGATGATTCAATAGCAGATAATAAATTGCTAAATGAATTACAGTAACAAGAAATTAGCTACCAAGCATGAAAGACGTTAATAATAAATTTTTGGAATGAGTTTAAGACTGACTAGCCCAAGAGAATATTGGCCAAAGTGCAATTAAGAATAGTAAGATCTTAAACTTGATACGATAATTTCTTATTCCTAGTGAACTAATGTATAAAGTACGAGTCAGTAATCCAATCTAGATTGAAGATTATAAGGTTAAATCTTTCTAGCATACAATGCACTGAATCCTTTCCGATAACGACCCGAGTTCTGCTTGAATGATTGGTTAAATTTCCAAGAATTGGGAGGATAGACTGAATGATTAGCTGAATCGAATGCAGCAAGTTGATGTTGAAGTTCCTCAGTCTCAGCTAAGACGTCTTCTCTATCGCCATAGTCTGATTCCCTTATAGCGAGATTTGATGATCGATCAGAGAGTGAATCTAGTAATGGACTTATCGGAGTTGAAGAAGGTGAAGAAGGCGGATGTTGATGTTGAGCTGATGAAGATGATGATGGCATGATGCGGATTTGACTGAATTTTCTCATAATTTGGTGATTGAAATTTCAACTAATCCCTCCTGGACTTAATCCAGTATGAAGGATCCTTGCTAATCAAGCCACCAGCAAGCCATTGATGAAAATTCAAGGCAAGTAATTTGTGAATTTGGCTAGACTCTTGAGAAGAATACCATCTTATGAGCACCAGGAGACAATCCATGGCCACTTTAGAGTGGCATCTTTGAAGATAAAATTAACAAAGACCCTTCTGGGCAGACAAGCAGGATGATTCACATCCAAAATTTCAGAGCAAGTATGAAATCACTGAATTTTTTAGCTAACTCCAGCAAAGAGCATGCTTTGGTTGAGAAAGCCAAGCTATTGAAATTTATGAGTGGATAAGTGTGATCATTTGAGATAGGCCCTGGAAAAATTACTCACAATTTGATTTCTACACTCAGAATAATCTAGGGAGACAACTCTAGTGGATTGATAATCTTCATTATATGTAGGGGTACTTGTGAGCCCCTTTCAATTTTAAATCTTGATGCCCCATTGGCCCATTTGGCAATTATTTCCTGTTTGCACCATAGCCAATTAGTTCTGCCATTTGTTTGTCTTAATTCATGATACCATTTCTTGGCAGATTTTTCAAATAAAGAATGTAACCTTGGATTTATTAATTCATCAGGTATTGAATAGACCACTTTCAGTATATCAATTGTTTGAATGAAGCTCATATGGTGAGATCCTCTTTCTCCTTTGACTGTTGGCTATTCTTTTAATTGAGGTATTTCTTTCAATAACAAATTGTCATTGTTGTGAATTAAGTCTGACATATTGAAAAATGGGATTGTTAATAACATTCTTGATTTTGATGGTCTCATGACCATATAAGATATTGGTGCTGAGATATTAAACATATTAGTGCTGGCATCTCATGCAATAGCTCAACTTTATTTGTTATTATTTTTGTGAGGTTTGTCTATGAAACTCTTAATAATAATACCTATTATTAAGAGTACTGTGACAGTCCGTAAATGAAAATATAATATAATTAAATATTATAATCAAAAATATAACCATAATTATTATTAATATTGATAAAAGATGATATAAAAGAACTAATATTATCAAAAATTTTAATAATGAAAAACTATAATAATTATACTTAAAAAATGATAGAATTATTTTATTATTCTTATAGATCACTAACACTTATAATAATAAAAATATAAAAGCTCTACTAGAGACGATTGTATTTGGTTTGAATAAATTGAAGCCAAGTTATAAATAATAGGCCATCTCAAACCTGCCAAATCCTACATCAAAATAATATGGGATTTTGCTTCAAATCACACCCAGAAAAACCACATTTTTTCATATAAAAAATTTCAGTTTTTTTAACTGATTCCCCAAAGTTTTTTATTTTGAGAAAATTTGTGATTTCACATTTGAAGCCTAACCCTAAAATTTGACAAAAAAAATTAAATTTCTCCAACCACCCTGCAATATGGCTTTCATCATTTTTTTCAAATCTTATTCCTCACCCTTTTTTCTGTTTGATTGTTCATATCCAATTCAACTATCTGATTTCTCGTTGATCAGATAACATTAATATCTCTTCTTTGTATCACATTCCTCCACTTTTGGTTTTTGAAATTCCCCTACAAAAGAACCCCCAATCAACTCAGTATAAAAATCTACAGGAGAAGGTTCACAACCTTGAGATCATCTAACACAGGAAAATTACTTATGTATAATTAATTTTCTGAAAATAAAGGCCAATTTTGATTCCTGATTTGGAGCTAGTGGCTCAACCTCTATTAACAAAGCAAAATGGATACCAACTCATGACTCTTGAAGCTAATAAAAAGTCCCATGAAAGATTGACTTTCATTACAGAAAGTATTTGTGACTGGTGGAGAAGATTTGAAAAATATATCATAGCCAGCAGTTTCAAAATAATACATGTGCAGGTATCAACAAAGGAGATGAAAATAAAGGATTGAAGAAAATGACTGATGAATTAGAAAGCATGTGTCCATGCTATTTGGAAATGGATTCCCTATATGGGAATAAGCAAAATATAGTTCCAATTGCAAGCTATGGTTCTGAAGATGTTGAATCAATTGAAAATAATGAAGGAAAAATTGAGCCTGATTTCCAGGTAAGAATTGTTATTATTATTTTATATTTGCTGAATTTCTTCATGTATTAGTTGCTTATATAATTTTTGTTTTAGACTTGTAGGATTGAAAAAGATGATGATAATAACTTTGAATACATGGGGTTAATAGAGGCAAAAAAAAGGTTTCCAAAAATGTAAGAATGCCATATTTTTCTAATCTAACCCAACATTTCATGAATAATTGTATTCACTTCTAATATAGCCAATCAAACCGGATTTTGATTTATTCAAAAGCAAAAAGCAAATGGTAAATCTCAATTTGAATCAGAAAAATGGAGGTAGTGAAATATCAATGAGCTTTCTTTCACCACTGTTTAGTTGGAAAGATACCAAATAAGTAACCATGGTTTCTTTTGAGTTGTACATTTCAAGTTCTCATTTATTATCTTGTAGACCATAAAGATATTAAAAATTCTTAATTGGAGTGCAGAAAAAACAATTTGGATAAAGAAAGAACCACAGTTTTGAAGTGGTTTGAAGACCAGAAGCTTTGAATGACATGAAATTGAAATATGAACTGGAGAACAAAGTGAAATACCAAGTTTTTTCTGAGCAACAGGCACAATGTAAAATGAAATTTGAAAACAAAAAAAAAGATGGAAAATGAATTTTAAAAGGAGAAATGGCAAAAAGAATTGAATCTCAGAAGAAAAGAGTGTGAGAGGGATCTTACTATTGCTGCATTGGGCTAATCTTAACCTTTTACAGAGGTTGAAGAAATATGTAATTTTAATAAACAAGTATTAACTTAATGTTTTTTATTCAAACTATGTGATTTTCTATGAATTTGTTTCTACAATTGAAGTTTTCATTTGAAATTCCAGGTATTAATTCATTTTCAACTGAAAGTCAATAATTGAATCTATCTTTTGTGGAATCCTGAATGTGTCTGAGCTTGAAAGTTTCTTAGAAAAAAACATGAAGTCTTTTAACTCAGAAGTTGATTTTAAAAAAAAACAAGAAGAGATAATCAAAAAAACTTAATATTCAAAAAGAAACAGAAAAATCATATTACATATTTTTTTATTATTTTGTAAATAAATTTGTTTAATAAAAAAATATTGTGAAATTGATTTTTAAATTCAATTTTTGTTCTTCTTTTTTTTTGATTCAAATCCTCATCACTTCAAAAAAAAAAGAAATTTGATTTAAAATTCAATTTCTATTTTTTCATTTTAGTTTTCAATTCAAATGGGTGTTGTTAAACCCATGTAAGCCCTTACATGTTTTTACCAATTTATGGCCAAAACATGTAAGTGACCTATTTTTTGAAAAAAAATCCTCAGGCTTAGTTTTGAGGATTTTTTTAGGGTGTTGGTAAACACACGTAAGCCCTTATGTGTTTTTACTAAAAACTTACGTGTGTTTACCAATTTATGGTAAAAACACATAAGTTTCTGGTAAAAACATGTAAGTGACCTTAATTTTCAAAAAAAATTCCTCAGGCTCAGTTTTGAGGATTTTTTTAATTTTTTTTTTGCCATATTTGTCCCGACTTGGCATGTCAATAAGCACAAATTTTTTCAAATTTTTTTTTTTGCCAAATTTCACCAATTTGGCCAATATGCCAAAATGGCATATTTTTTTTCAAAAATTCATTTAAAATCTTCCCACTTATGAATTTCCCTTATTTTTATTTTTAAAATGAAGAGTTTAATGTGAAGAATAAAGCACCAGAATCCCATAGTTTTGGGAATTTTTCTGGGTGGGACAAGTGAAGGCACAAAAAGGGTTTTTTTTTCAAATGTTTTTTCCCATCATTGTAATATGCCTATTTTTAAAAAGTGAATTTAATAACTTCCCACTTATGAATTTCCTTCATTTTTTTTTGAATTAAAGGGTTCAATCTGGAAAATAAAGAACCAGAAGCTCATGAATTGGGAAATTTTTTTGGGTGGGACAACAAGTGAAGGCGCAATGAGTGTTTTTTTCAACTGTTTTTTTTCTTGTGTGTAATATGACTATTTTCAAGTAAAAAGGTTCCACATGTTTGATAAAAAAGGAGACTGAGTTGGGATTCAAGCAATAAATATGACTGAGGAGGGGGGTAATTGGCATAAATTGTATATACAAAAATCATTCAATCAGAATCAACCTCCAAAATAGTGGGTTTTTTCTGAGAGGGGGGAGGAAGATTGGACAAATACAACATTCTGTGTTTCTTAAATTTATCAGCCCACCCCAGGGCTTGTTTTTGGGCATGAATCTCCCAGTTCACAGTAATGGGGGGGACTGGATAAAATTTAGAAATGATGATGTCCAAAGGAACAAAATGAGCACAACTATTCAAGAAGCAGATGAAAATGGGGGGATTATCATTTGGAGGACAGAAATAAGGGAAAAAAGAAAAAGATTGGGCTGTGGAATAAAAGAAAACTGGTCTTTTATACTTATTTGCAATTGGATCCCCCATGTCAGGCATGGACATCCACTTGCTTTTTGGAGCCTGGCCAACATCTTCATACCATTCAATTCTTTCCAGATAAGAGGATATTGAGGGAATTAAGGTGTTCATGGCTTCATAAAGGTCTTGATTTTGGTTAATTTCTTCAGCAAAGTCACCTCTGACATCATCCCATTGATCTTGAGTCTTGTAAATGAAGTGGGATACTGTTCTGTAGCCACAGTTTCCATCACCCTGGACATTGATGGCCTTGAAGGTGTATTTCAATATAAACTTGGGAAAGTCTTCTGAGCCAGTTATCTGATAAAATAAGTTCAAAAAATGAATAAATATAAAAAGAAACAAGAGAAATATATATCAAAAATAATAAGAAACTCACAAACAGCTTGGAGCATTCATCACTTGTGTGATAATTGCTTTGACAATGCTCACAGGTCAAGTCAATTGCATCATAGATATTCAAACTGGTGGCAGGCTTGTGTGGGTTTCTTTGTGAGGTTTTGCTTCCAATTTCCAATCTTCTGGACCTTTTAAGGGTTACTTCTGATTTATTCAATTCAGCTGCTGAGGGTAGTGAATCTGATGAACTGATGGATTTAGATAATGAGTCCTCAGAATCTTCAGAATCTTCAGATGAGTCCACTTCCATAATCGGAGAGGGGACATTTGACTGGGATCTTGATGTTGTTGTGCTGGTCACTTTTGATGGGGGTCTTCCTCTTCTCTTGGATTGACTTTCAATAATTTCAAATCTTGAAGGTTCTCTTTTGTTTTGATTTTTGTTTTTATTCTTAGCTCCTTGGGGTCTTCCACGGATATTCTTGCATTCTAGAGGGTCTTCATAATATTGATCATCCTCTTGACTCTTGGGAATTTGATCAAATGGGACTTTTCCAGTCAAAACATCTTGAAAATGTTGAAGTATTGGAGTGATTTCTGCCATTGGTCTTTGAAGCAGGTCTTCCCCAATGTCTACAAATATTTTCTTGGCTTCATTCTTTCTTTCTTTTTCAACACTTTGATCATCACCTTGAAAACCAGCCTGAGAAGAATATGAAAAATAAAATCAGTTAATAAGAAAAAAAATAATAAGAATAAATTAAAAAGCCCTCACAGGCAAATTCAAATGCCATTGAGGATGGAAGTTTGATAATTCAAGCCTTTGGCGCTTGGAAAATGCCTTTTGGGTCTTATGCTTGCAAGGAATGCCTTTATAACTGTTGTATTTGTTGGTGCATTTTTCATTTGGAGGAAATTTTGTTTTTAAATTTTCAAAGGCAATCTGAAGAGCATAATGAGACACCTTGCCATTGAGGGCACAGTTGTGTGGAGGAAACTCCTTGACATGGACAATCATTTCTTTGGAGATTCTGTTGATAATTTCAATAAATTGTTTTCTGAATGCCATGTGGAGAGCCCTGACTACCTCCAGGAGAGTACCAGTGGACTTTTGGAGCCAAAGCTTAACCACGGCATGGGCACCTTCAACTCTGGAGGTGGAGCCCACACCCAGGTGGCAATGGTGGTTGGTCCAGGCTGGCACATAATACTCCTTTAGAGGAAGCCAGGTATTTTCCAAATACTGCAAGACCTCAGGATTTTTAACTTGCTTTTGAAGCTTCTTCCAGTTGTCTTTGAAAGACTTTTCAGTGGGTGAATACATAAGCTGAGAAAAGAAACCCAAAGTCATTAATAAAGACAATAATAAGAAAAAAAGTGAAATAAAATGAAATAAAGTGAAGAAGTATATTACTTGATTCCAAAGGCCCATAAAATTTTCAAAATCAGTTCCATGAACAATTTTCTTCATCCAATGTGCAGATACATCCTTGTTGATGTGCCAAATGCATAGCATGACTTTGGAGTCTGGGAAGAGCTTCTTAATAGAGTTTTTCAAGGCCAGATACCTGTGAATAACAATAACTGGAGGGGGAACAAGATTGGTATTGTTGAGGACCTTTTCAATGTATTGATTTAATGCCCAAGTATATAAAGTTTTATTTTCATTCTTCATCAAACAAAAAGCCCCAGAAAAGGTCTTATTTGTTGAGCTGAATCTCACAATATGAAAAAGGGGCATTTTGTACTTATTGGTTTTATAAGTACAATCCATAAGAATGACATGAGGAAAGCCATGAAGAAGTTTTATGGCCAGGGGGTGAGTAAAAAACAAGGAGGTAATGTGTCCCTCAGAATCCCTTGCAGAGGACCAAACAAAATTTTCTTCTTTGAGAGTGTCAATAAGAGCATCAATGGGCCTTCTGCCTTGTAGTTTGTCTTTCTTGATTTTCTTGACTTGGTTATAAATGTCTTGAAGGATTACAGGCCTGTCAGACTCCCTCTGGACTCATAATTGGGCCTGAATTTACCTTGGCATGAGCAGTGATTCAGACATTTGAGAAATTTGGGATGTTTCTTGCTCATTGAATTTCCTGAAAGCAGGATGTGCCATGATATTTTCAGTGGCATCATGGCTATGTTCAGGATTTTTGACTTTAAGAGTCCAAGTGGTACTCTTGGCATATTTCCTGGCTTAAAGTCTAAAAGGACAGTCAAGCTTTCTTGAGGTGACTGTTTTGGAGGGGCTTTTGTTGGGATTTGGGGTGCCAGACCTGTCACAACATATTTCAATTTGGTTGTGGGTCATATTGGACCTCAAGGTGGACACAGCATACCCCTGAGCCCTGGCAACATTATGCACATGTTGCCACAGAAGCTCAAGGGTCTGAAATTCACCTTCAGTGGGGGGTTGAAGCATTTTTTAATGAAAAATATGTATAAAAGTGAAAAAAAGGGGGAATTGGGGGATTTGAAATGGGGTAAGAACCTTTTGAAATGTGAAAAAGAGGTGAAAAAAGGTGTGAAAAATGAACAGAAGTGGTTAAGAGTGAAAGAAAGTGGTTATAATGTGGGATTAATAGATGAGGGAAGGTAAAAAATTGAAAATTGAGAGCTTGAAAGCAGGTTGTTGTGGTGGAAAATGCAGTCTTTGGGAAAAAAAAAGAAAAAAAAGTGTGAAAAGCTTTGCAAAATGGCTTTGGTAATGCTGTTTTTCCAAAAAAAACAATGGTTTGGGGTGGGGATAATGTGGATTATTGGGGTGTTTGGGCTTGTTTTTTTTTTTTTTGGGGGGGGGGCTGGGCAAAAAAATCTGAAACAATTTGGAGTTAGAGAGGTTTTGTGGGGAAAAAACCTCTTTTGGGCATGTTTTGGCCCAATAAAGGCCCAATTGTGTTTCAGTTTTAATTAAGAATGGGCCCAGGACACCCCTTACGTGTTTTTACCAATTTGCTTACATGTTTTTACCAACACCCTTTTTTTAATTTTTGCCATGATTTTTCCAGCATGGGATGTCAAGATCCCCAAATTTTTTAATATCTTTTTTTTCCAAATATCTCCAATTTGGCAAATTTGGCAAAATGGCATATTTTTTTAAAAAATTAATTTAAAATTTTCCCACTTTTCAATTTCCTTCATTATTTTTTTTTTGAAAAATAAAGGGTTCAATCTTGAAAATCAAACACCAGAAGACCATAATTTTGGGTATTTTTTTGGTGGGACAAGTGAAGGCCCAAAAAGGTGTGTTTTTTTCCAAGATTTTTTTTTCATTTTTGTGATATGACTATTTTTAAGTACAAAAGTGCCACATGTTTGATAAAAGATGAGACTGAGGTGGGACTTAAGAAATAAATAGGACTGAGGAGGGAGATAATTGGCATAAATTGTATATACAGAAATTGATCAATCTGACTCAACCTCCAAAAATAGTTGGTTTCTTTCTGAGGGGGGGAGGAAGATTGGACAAATATAACATCCTGTGTTTCTTACATTTATCTTACCACCCCAGGGCTTGTGGTCGGGCAGGAAATTCCCAATTCACAGTAATGAGGGGACTGGATAAGCTTTATAAATGATGATATCCAACGGAACAAAATGAGAACACCTTTCCAAGAAACAGATGAAAATCTGTGGATTATCATTTGGAGGACAGAAATAAGGGAAAAAAGAGAAAGATTGTACTGTGGAATAAAAGAAAGCTGGTGTTTGATACTTATTTGCAATTGGATCCCCCATATCAGTCATGGAAAGCCACTTTCTCTTTGGAGCCTGGCCAATATCTTCATACCACTCAATTCTATCTAAATAAGAGGATACTGAGGTAATAAAATTGTTCATGGCTTCATAAAGGTCTTGATTTGTTTGGATTTCTTCATCCAAGTCCCCTCTGACATCAGCCCTTTGATCTTCAGTCTTGTAAATGTCATGGGATACTGTTCTGTAGCCACAGGTTCCATCACCCTGGACATTGATGGGCTTGAAGGTGTATTCAAATAAAAACTTTTTCAAGTGTTCTGAGCCAGGTACCTGATAAAAATAGGTCAACAAAATAATAAATATTGAAATAAACAAAATAAATATATATTAAAATGAATCAGAAACTCACAAAGAGCTTGGGGCATTCATCACTTGTGTGATACTTGCTTTCAAAATTCTTGCAGGTCAATTCAATTGCATCATATATCTTCAAAGTTGTTGCAGGCTTGTGGAACTTTCTTTGTGAGGTTTTGCTACCTATTTCCAATCATCCAGACCCTCTAAGGGTGACTCCTGATTTTCCATATCAATTCAATTCAGTTGCTGAGGGTAGTGAATCTGATGAAGTTATGGATTTTCATAATGAGGCCTCAGAATCTTCAGGTGAATCCAGTACCAGAATTTGAGAGTGTGCAATTGACTGTGATCTTGATGTTGTTGTTCTGGTCACTTTTGATGGGGGTCTTCCTCTTCTCTTGGATTGACTTTCAATTATTTCAAATCTTGAGGGATCTCTTTTATTTTTGTTTTTTTCTCTTTGAGGTCTTCCATGGATATTTGTGCATTCTAGTGGGTCTTCATAATATTAATCATCCTCTTGACTCTTGGGAATTTGATCAAAAGGGACTCTTAAAGTCAAAAAATCTTGAAAATTCTGAATAATTGGCGTTATTTCTGCCATTGGTCTTTGAAAAAGGTCTTCCCCAAAATCATCAAATGCTCTTTTGGCTTCATTCATTATTTATTTATCAACAATTTGATCATCACCTTGATAACCAGTTTGAGAAGAATATGAAAAAGAAAATAAGTCATTAAAAAAACTAAGAATTTCAAGATCAAAGAATTCTCACTGGTAAATTCAAATGCCACTGAGGATTGAATTCCAATATCTGAAGCACTTGGCACTTGGAAAATGCCTGTTGGGTCTTGTGCTTGCAAGGAATGCCTTGATAACTGCTGTATTTATTGGTGAATTTTTCATTGGGGGAAATTTGGTTTTGAAATTGTCAAAGGCCATCTGAAGGGCATAATGAGACAACTTTCCATTAAGAGCACAGATGTGTAGAGGAAAATTCTGCACATGGAAAATCAATTATTTGGAGATTCTGTTGATTATTTAAATGAATTGTTTCTTGAAAGCCATTTGAAGATCCCTAAACACCTCAAAGAGATTACCAGTGGCCCTTTAGAGTCAAATATTAACCATGCCATGGGCACCTTCAACTCTTGAGGTGGAGCCCACACCCAGGTGTAAATTGTAGTTGGTCCAGGCTGGAATATAATATACCTTTAGAGGAAGCCAGGTTTTTTCCAAATACTACAAGACTTCAGGATTTTTGACTTTATTTTGAAGCTTCTTCCAGTTATATTTGAAAGACTTTCCAGTGGATTAATAAATAAACTGAGAAATGAATCCCAAAGTCATTAAAAAACAATAATAAGAACAAAAGTGAAAGTGAAAAGTATATTACTTGATTTCACAGTGCATAAAAGTTTCAAAATCAGTTCCATGACCAATTTTCTTCATGAAATGAGAAGATACATTTGTATTACTGTGAAAAATTCATAACATGATTTTTGAGTCCAGGAAGAGCTTCTTAAGAGAATGTTTCAAGGCTAAATCCCTGTCAATAAAAATGACTGTGGGGGAACTATATTGGTTTTGTTGAGAACTTTTTCTATGTATTTATTCAATGCCCAAGTATATTAGGGTTGAGTTTCATTCTTCATAAAACAAAAAGCTCAAGAAAAGGTCTTATTTGTTGAGCTGAATCCAACAATATGACAAAGGGGCATTTTGTACTTATTGGTTTTATAAGTACAATTCATAAGAATCACATGAGGAAATCCATGAAGAGGTTTTATGGCAAGGGGGTGAGTCAAAAACAAGGAGGTAATGTGTCCCTCAGAATCCCTTGCAGAGGACCACAAAATATTTTCTTCTTTGCAGGTGTCAATAAGAGAATCAACAGGCCTTCTGCCTTGCAGTTTGTCTTTCTTGATTTTCTTTACTTAGTTATAAATTTATTGAAGGATTACAGGGCTTTCAGACTACCTCTGGCTGCATAATTGGGACTGAATTTGCCTTGGAATGAGAACTGATTCAGAAATTTGAGATATTTGGGATTTTTCTTGCTCATTAACATTTCTGAAAGCAGGATGTGCCATGATTTTTTCAGTAGCATCATGTCTGTGTTCAGAATTGTTGAGCTTAACAGTCTAAGTGGTACTCTTGGCATATTTTCTGGCATAAAGTGTAAATGGACAGTCAAGCTTTCTTGAAGTGACCTTTTTGGAGGTGTTTTTGTGAGTATTTGGGGTCACATACCTGTCAAAACCTATTTCAATTTGGGTTTGGGTCATATTGGACCTCAAGGTTTACACAGCATACCCCTGTTCCCTGGAAAAATTATGCACATGCTGCCAAAGAAGCTCAAGGGTCTGAAATTCACCTTAAGTGGGGGTTGAAGCATTATATGGTGGAAGAGATGTATAAGTTTAAGAAAAGGGGGATTTTGGAGATTTGGAATGAGGAAAGAGCATTTCAAAATGTGAAAAAGAAGGGATAAAAGGTGTTAAAAGTCAAAAAAAGTTGGAAAAGGTGAAATAAAGATGTTTGAATTTCAGATTAATAGAAGAGGGAAGGTAAAAACAAGTAATTTTAGAGGCTTGGAGGCAGGTTGTTTTTGAGGAAAATTCAGAATTTGGTAACAAAAGAAAAAAAAAGTGTGGAAAGATTTGCAAAAATTTATTTGTGATTTATTCTTTCAAAAAAAATTAGTTTTTTTGTAGGGGATATTGTGGATTATTTGGGTTTTTGGTCTTTTTTTTTTTTTTTTTTTTTTTTTTTTTTTTGGGGGGGGGCAGGATGTGAAAAAAAAGTGAAACAATTGGGTTAAGGGGGACGTTTTGGGGGATTTGGTTGGTTTTGGTTCAATACATGTTTTTTTGTTTCATTTTAATTTAAAATGGGCGCAAGTAGCCCCTCATTTGGTTTTAACAATATCCATTTAAATAATCTTCATTTTTTAAAAAAACCAAAAAAACATTCAAATAAAAAGCTCACAAATTTCAATCCTCCTCAGCTTGAAAAATGAAATTACATCAAATTACAAATTCATAGCCAACTCAATTTTTATCTTTATTTTTTTTTCAATTCAAATTCAGGTAAGAAGTTTGTTAAATTCTCTTCATAAATTACCAAGTTTTCATTTTTATTTTTTGTTTTAGATTTTTATTAATTTATTCAGTAAAAACTTTCCATTTGATAATTTTTCTCTACTACTAGCTGAGTTTTTATTTGATAATTTAATCCTCATCACCCTTAACTCCTTTCACCTCAATATTTTATTTAACCTCCCCAACCTGAACCCCCATCACCACAAGCAGCCCTCCCCAGCCACAGAAAAATTTATTTTAAATAAATCTGGAATTTTTTTCAATTATTTAGCCAAAATGTTGTAGAAAAAAACCCAAATCAATATGGAATGATTGCAAAATTGATTCAAAATTGATTGCAAGCTTTTTTTATATTTTCATAATGGGCGGCTACTAAAGCCTCCCAATTTTTTTATTTCATTTTTTTCAATTCCTTCTTCTTTATTCCCTCCTTTGTGTTGATCAATCTTAATCATGATTAATAAATTTTCTTTAAAACAAAATTCATTACTATTTTTCAATCTTTTGTCAATTCTTTTTCTGTGATAATACACTTCTAGTTATGTTTCTTTTTGTTTTGCATTTAGGGGTTGAAATTTGGGATGTTTTTTCATTTTTGATTAAGAAAGCATATTTCCCTCATTAACATCAGATTTTGAATTAAAAAAACCTCCTAAAAATGATGATCATGAATTAATGACAAAGAAACTTTGAATAATGAAACCATGGATAATGAAGAATTAAATAATAAGTGTTGAAATTACTTAAGAGAAACAATTGAAAAAGTGGTTAGAAAAATGACACATATAAAAGATGAAGCTTTGGAGAAACTTTAATTTTTATATGAGTCATGTCTAGAATACTCAATCATACCAACCAGAAAAAATAAATTGAAAGTTGTTAACTCTTCTACCTATTAATTCTCATCATGATCCCTGTATACTAATTGATTCAAAAAAAATTCGAAATATTCCAAAAATAATATATCAAAATCACACATTCAATAACATTAATCCATTATCACAAAAGCTTCAAGAGTTGAGTACCTTATTATGTAAATGACTACATAATAGACAGAAAATAAATGATTAAAAACTCCTTTATTGAGCGATGAAAGGCATTGGTTTCAGACAAGGTTCTGATTTTGGAAATTATTATGGAGTTTATTCAAGAAGAAATGATTTGAACATCAATAATATTGAAGAAGATAATAATAACTGGAATAAATTACATAAATATGATTCTTTTATTCTTTCAAGAATCAAACAAATTTTTAATAAAGGAGAAATTTAAAATGAAAAAATTATTAAAGAAGTGAATATACCAGTTTTTATTCAAACAGATTATTAAACAATTAGGAAACCCATTCGAATGTAGTTATAACAATGGGGTGACTTCATAATAAGCCACATAGATATTAAAATGATGTTGGTGAATGGACTTATGGAATTTTTCATTTTATCAAAGAAATTCTTTCATTATTATTACAATTCCATTCAAGCCATGAAGACGTGATCTAAATATTACTGAGCTGAAATTTGAATTTGAGTTTTACAAACTACTTGGTATCATTCAAGTTCTTTGGAAGAAATCTCATATACTTCATCAAATTTCAAAGGCATAACCTGAATTCAATCAAAATAAATCATTTCATAATCTTGGATGTTCTTTCTAATTTAATCATACATTATTAAAAGTGGGTTTATTATTCATTGAAATTTTGATTTCTGAAGTCAAAACAAAATTATTTGATCAAAAAGGTAGGAGACAAAAAGATGAACAAAGACTTGAGAAGATAAAAAAATGTAATTAGTTATTTTTTTGGCCTGTACTTAATAATTTTTGTTCCAAAATTAACTCACAAAGATTCATGATGATTTTTTTTTGGGATTTTTTTTAGCAAAAATTTCTTCATTTTATATTTCAAGATTATTTCTCAAAAAAGACTTGAACTTACTAAACTTTATGAAGCTTTTGACTTATTTTTTTTCAAAAAATTGTTATTTTCAATTTTGACATTAATTATCATAAAAAACTCCTTTCATTTTTACTCCTAAAAATATTCATTTATGAACAATATTTTAGCTTTCTCATAGAAAAATGGAACTTTGAATTTTTTTTTTGGCTCAATTGAATTTTCTGAACGCTTCATTTACACATGGGGTACATCTTTACATTTTGACATGTGTATCAGATCATTTTATTTAATTTTTTGTGAAGCCATTTTTGCAGTAACTGTGCTTATTTCAATTTTTACATTTGTTTATTTTCCACATGAATATAATAAATTGTTAGTTTTGTGTTTTAATATTTTGGGTTCAATTTTTGTCTTCTGGAAAGTTTCAGATCTCTAATTTATACAGATAATTGAAAAATATCAAACAAAAAATTTCCTTAAATCTTTATTGATATACTGTGACTGATACCACATCAAGGTAAAAGATTTTATTATGTATTGCACACTAATATTTCTATTTATCCCAGAGATGTCTTGATGATTCTGTAGTTCTGGGGGGTCTTATTCCTCAAAAGGTTGAGAAACTGATCTCCTAGCTAGGAGAATAAATTATGTAAAGTAACAGTTCATTGCACAAATTCTTTCCCCTCTTTTTTGTTGAAAATCTTATTTCTTATTTTTCTGAGTAATGAACACCATCCTTTTAAGATACCAATTGAATATTCTATATGTACCCTTGATCTTTAAATACCGAAAGCTGAATTTAGTCTTACCTTCATTATTAGCTGCAATAAGACTATATCCTCGGGAAATATATGGTGAGCTTGCATGGGCTGAATCAGAAAGACGATATTTATCTTTTTAGTGGTAATAACTCAGAGATTTTGACATGTTCCTGTGTTAATAAAAACTGGATTTATGTAATTTAAAAGTGCAGTTCACATTCAACGTAATGAAGTAATTTTTAAATCGCAGCACAGCTGTATTGAAATTGAGTATCTTCATCACACAAATATAGCGCTGAATATATATCTACTAATTATTTGAAAATCATGCACAACTTTTTTTGATGAAAGTAAGCTTCAACATAGTTAACTGGTCTTTGTAATAAAGATATAAATCTACCATCTATGAATTCAATAAATCCAGAAAATCCCTCCTCTTGAATGACCTTTGAGCTTTCAATCCTGATTTTTAAAGCTGGCCACAAGGTGGATTTCCTTTCAAGCCTTAGTAAAAATAAAGTCATTTGGTTTGTATAGAGCCCAATGGCATCTTGGATAACTCCAAAAAAGCATGCTAATTTTCCCCAATTATTCAGAATTTCTATTTTATCATAGTATTGATTAAGCCACAGCTAATTAAATCAATGGGTCTTTTTGCTTGAAGCTTGAGGCATTCTGGAAAATGGCATCATCTTGAATAATCTGAACTAATATTTTAAATGAAATATGAGTGGTTTGACATACCTGCCTAGATTGTTCAGGTGATAAATATTTCAAGTCCTTTTCTGTGTTTATATCAGGTTGACGGTTGAATGAACGTGGCCCCAGATACTGGCTTTCACAAAGTTAATTTAGCATAAGGATTTCTTCCTCAACTTCTGAATTGGAGGACAGATCCAGAGATTTTATGTAATTTACAAACTCTAAGTCCTGGATTAGAGATTTTCAGAGGGATTTTTGTCGCGTGATTGATAGTTGGTAAAGCTGAGGATCTAGTTTGGAAAAAGATCTATGATCAGAATTTTAATTAGTTAAGTAATTAGATGTCTTTCAAAGAGGTATTGAGAAACGTGGGGTTGCAAAAAAAATTAGGATTAGGTACCCGAAAACATTGGTTTTTGTACCCAAATATCAGGTCAGGTATTTTGAAGTTTCGAGACAGCCTGATATTTATATTAGGGCATATAAACCCCAGTAAATTCTACAAAACAAGAAACTTCTCTTAAATCAGTTCATTTTATGACTCCAGAAAGTAAGGATTCATTCTTAATTTACTGTCTATTATAGCCTAACTTACATAATAAGGTAATTAATTATTGAAGCTGTAATAATGGTTTTTTTTTCATTTAATGCGTGTTTTTGATATATAATTATTGGAATTTTTTGACTTTTTTCAAATAAACTAGTAGGTATAAATTATGATTCGAATTCATGGGTGGAAGGGTGAACCATATTTCATCCTTTGTTCTTCTTATCGGTATTATTGAGTACTATTGACATGATTAATCTTCAAATTTAAGTTTCCTCAGATTCTTGTGTTTTATTTGAGTCATTTTAATAGCTTCTCTCGTAATAGGTTTACTTAATTTGTTTGAATATTTATTATTAAGTTATTCATGACTCGAAGGTGTCTCTATCACCAGTGCATTATAATGATTCCGAGGAGAAGGAGTTTTTTTTAAGATTCAAAGTTGATGGTGATGAAGGAGACATGATTTTTTAAAAAAATAAAAAAACAGACCAAAAATTCACCGCTAAATGCAAAATTAAAAAATGAATAAAGATTAGTATTTTATCATTTTGAGAAATAAATTGATGAAAAATTGAAAATTAAATAATGAAAATAAGTAATGACCACTCTTTTTAAAAAAAGGATGATGTGTTTTTTTTGAAAAAGAATTAATAATGATTAAAATTTATAAGAATGGAAGAGTCTATAGTAATTAAGGAATTGGAAATAAAATAAAACAAAACATTGGGAGGTTTGAGTAGCCTCCCAAGATGAATTTTTAAAAATGAGCTTGCAATAAATTCGGAGTCAATTTTACAAGCCTTCCAAATGAGCTACAAATTCTTTCTACAATTTATTCACTGAAAATAAAAAACAGCTGGATTTATTTAGAATTGATTCAGATATAGATGAGGAGCTTTAGTGAAGTAATGAGGTGAAAGGAGGTGATGTTATTGATGATGAAATGATTAACAGTAAACATGAACAAAAATCACCTAGTAAAAGATAAAAAGATATAAATTGAATTTTCTTAGTTGAATAAATTAATAAGACCTAAAAAAAAGAACAAAAATGAAAAATAAAATCATGCGTTTGCTAAAAAATATTAAAAAAACTTAGCAGAATGTGAATTGAAAAAAATTAAATAAGAATAAAAATGGAATTCAATGATAATTTTGAATTTAATTAATTGTGATTTTTTGAAGCAAGGATAATTTAAATTTGTGAGGTGTCGATTTGTGTTGAAAAGAAAAATGAGATAAATTAGAAATTGAATTTGAAATCTATTGAAAAAAGAGAATATGTGATATGATTTATGTTTTGTTTTTTGAACATCACTTTTGAAAATTATTTTCCTTCTTTTTTCAACAAAAACTTCTGAATTGAAAGACTTCATCCTTTTTGGAGAAACATTTCAAGCTTAGACACATTCAGGCTTCCGCAAAACACAGGTTTGATCATTGAGCTTCAGTTGCAAATGAATTAATTTCTGGAATTACAAACGAAAAACTCAAGCTTAAAAAGAAATTCAGAAAAAATAAGATAATTCAAATAATAAGAATGTCATCAACATTTATTTATTGAGTTAAGTATTTTTTAACCTCTGAAAAAGGTTTAGATGAGCCCAATGCAGAAATATCAAGATTAATACTATGCTGTTTTCCTCTGAGCTTTGATCATTTTTTCTATTTATCCTTTTCAAATTCATTTCCCATCATTTGGGTTTTCTCTTCAAATTCCATTTTCCATTGTGCCTATTTCTCTGCAAAGCTTTGGTCTTCCACTTTCTTCTCCTGTTCATATTTCAATTTCATGTAATTCAAAAGCTGCTCTTCTTCAAACTTCTGAAAAATCTGGCTATATCTTCCTCCCATTTACTTTTATCACACTCCAGTTGAGCATTCTCAATTACTTCACTTCCTATAAAAAATAGATGAGAATTTAAAATTTATTATTCAAAGCGAATCATGCTTACTTTCTTTGGTGTTTTTAAAATTCAATGATGTATGATTGTGAAGTAGAATCTATTAATTTTTTTCCCCTCCACTTTGATCATTCAAATTGAAACTGGCCATTTTGTTTTCGGTCTTTAATGGGTCAATCTCAGGCTTATCTGGCTGTTATAGAAAGGAATACAAGTCTTCATTCAGTGTTGAGGTAAATTACACACAAAATGACATTCTTCAATTCCAATCAACCATGATTTTTCCTCTCCTAAATTCACATATTCAGGATTTTTAAAATCATCTTTTTAAATCATACAATTCTAAAACAAAGACTATATAAACAACAAATACATGAAGACATTAAATAATTATGAAAAAAAGGAATTATTACCTAGAAAGAAGGAGAAGTTTTGTCTTCATTATTTTCAATTAATTCAAAATCTTCATAATAATAGCTCGTACTTGGAACTATATTCTTCTTATTTTCAGATAATAAATCCAGTTAAGAATAGCATGGACACATGCTTTCCAATTTATCAACCATTTTCTTCAATGATTTATTTTCATCTTATTTGGCTTTACCAGAACCCATCGCATTTTAAAAATATCCGGCTACAAAGTGGGTTTTTATGCTCTACATTGATCAAAAATACTTTCTGCTTCAGTATTAATCAATATTTCATGATACTTTCAATTAACCTCAAGAGAAATTAGTTTAAATTAATTTATGTGAATTGATGGAGGCCTGAACATGGAAGATGAGACACTAGTTCCGAAGAAGGAATCAAAATTTGCATTTATATTCAGACATCTAATTATACATAAGATTTGGCCTGTGTTAGATGAACTGAAGCTTGTGAGCCTACTCCTGTAGATTTTTGAGACTGAGTTAAGTGGGGGTTCTTTACCCAGGCATTTATGTCAAGGAATTTTAAAACGAAAATAGACAAATTTGATACAAAGGGGAGATATGAATTCTATCTGATTAACAAGAGAGGACATAATTGAGTTTGATCTGAATGATCAAACCAAAAAGAGGTGAGGAATGATATTTGAAAAGAAAAAATGAAAGCAACATTTAAGGGTGGTTGGGGAAATGTAATAATTTGTAAAATTGAGGGTTAGTTTTAAAATGTGAAATCACAAATTTCCTTGAAAATAAAAAACCAGGGTACTCAGTTGAAAAAACTGAAATTTAGAATATGAACAGCTGAGGTTTTTCTGGATGTAATTTTGGGAAAAAATAAAATATAATTCTGATGCAGGATATGGAAGCTTTTAGACACCCTACCATCATATGTAAAGTTATTATACACCATTGCACAATAATAATTTAAAGCAATAATAGGCTCAAAAGATAGAATATATTTGAAAAAATCACTTATCAGTCATAAATTTATAAATGCACATGGGTACAGGTCAGAAACAATAATTAAGTAATAAAATAAGTCGAAACATACCAAAGTTACAGATTAAGGTATTTTCAGGGCATTTGTGAACTTTACAAAATGAATAAGATTTTCTTTAATAAGGTATATATGATTAGAAATATTGATTTTACTTATTGATAGGAACAAGAAAGTAACAACATGGTCCCTTTTCTTGATGAAGACACCTCCTTTATTATCAAAACTGCTACCAGATGGCATGCAATCATTCAACCTGAAAAATGTATCTTTAAAAACTAAGTTTTAGATTCTAAGATCTCAATTCTTCATCACAATTTGAGGTAAAGGTGTTGTTCATATCTAAAAGTAAGTTTAATCTTCAGTTGGGAATATTATCTTCAATTCTAATTTAAAAATGAAAAAATTTATATTGATGCTAATATTATGATCATATTAAAACAATTACAAGAAAAAATATATTATTATGGATCTCCAATTAAATTTAAAGTGATTTTGGTTTTGATTTTATCTGAACATGAAAAATAATTCAGTTTTTTTCTATGAAGCTCTTAATAATAATACTTATTATTAAGAGTACTATGAGTGTCCTCAAATGAAAATATAATATAATTAAGTATTATAGCCACAAATATAAATATAACTATTATTGATGCTAATAAATTTTTTATAAATAAAAAAATTATATAGGAAAAATCAATATTATTGAAAATTTCAATGATAAAAACTTTAATAATTATATACAAAATGATATACTTATTCTATCCTTATTATAAGTCAATAAAAGCTATAATAATAATAAATTTAAAGCTCTTAATGAGAAAATTATACATGGAAAATAATATTATTTCACCACCTATCAATAAAAAAAATATTATTTATGAAAGGGATTATCACACACACAGTGCAGAGATAATTTGTATAAGAAAAACCTATATAAGAAAACCAATAATAGATAGAAAAGATGTAGAAATTTGGAGGAAAACTTAGCTATAATATTTATTTAATACAATAAGTCAACTAAAACATTTTAGTATGAAATAGTTTTTATAAGCTGAAAAAACACCAAAAAAACATATTTTTAAAGAATAAAACAAATATTATTTTAAAATAAGACTTTAAGGATTTTTAAAGAAATTTATGGATTTAAAACAAATTTAAAACAACAACTTTATAAGATACAATCAATTATTGGTAATTATAAAAACACAATATGAACCCTATAGCTTCACTTTTTTAATTTGAAACTCACAAATAGTTAAGTAATTAATAACTACCTTAATAATATAAGAATTTATCTTCAATTAAATTCTACTTATCTAAATGTCTGATTGATTGATTGATTGATGATGATAGACAAAAACAGTGATTAAAAGGCTTCTTTTATGCCTTCAGAGAATCTTTCATTATTAATAATGGATATAGAGGGAGTTCTCACATTAAAGCTGAAAAAAATTAAAAATAAGGTTCTAAATGTAAGTTATCTTATTTTTCATCTCAATTTGAGGCTAACAATGTTACTCTTAATTACAAGTAGCTTTACTCCTCACTTAAGCTTATTAGTTTTTAATTTTTAATAGAAAATTAATTAATTTATATTCAATAAAAAATACTACTACTGCTGAAGATAATTGAAATTTAATGAATACATAGATAACGTTGAATTGTAATATGTGTAAAAGTTTCAAGTAAATCCATTGGGAATAATATTTTCTATAAATTTTTGAAGCTATTGCTATTTTTCCACGTAAAAATAGTGATACACACTAAACTGTAACCTTTGATAAGGTTTAAATGATTATAACTTTAATTTTAAGGTTATTTAAGTGCATTAAAGCTTAAATAAGCCTTGAAAGTTCTCAAAAACTTGATCAAAAGCCTTTAAATAGGTATTTACCCTTGAGAATCTTGTAAACCCTGTCTCAACGGGGGATAAACAAACTCAAAATCTAATTTTCAATTAAAGTCTAATGCCAAAGTTTAAGTAAGGTTCAAAATACTTCAATAAAGGAGGACAACCTTATTTGGGCTCTTTCAGATTGCAAAAAGTTGGGTACCCTGGCACCTTTTGCCATGATTTTGCCACTTTATTTATTTAAAGCCGTACCATGGCTTTGTATCACTTTAAACTCATCTAATACATGATTTACAGCCTTCATGGAAAATATTTAGCAATTTCAGTAATTATATACAAAACCTCGTATTTAACTAAATTTTTATAAGTTTGCATAAACCTTATTCAAGTTTAATTTAAGCTCAAATTTAACAATTTCAAAATTTCAGTAAAAATTGTTAAATTGTGTGATTGCACTGTGATATTTTTAAATATTCCAATAACACTAGAAATAGCCAGTTTTGGGTATAACACTCTATGGGTTCACCCTAGGTAACTTTCGTTTTAGAATTCAAAAATGACATAACATTTATAGCTTTGTCTCAAACTCACTTGAAAAGTCAGTTTATTACTAAATCAAATACATAAAATGTTATTTGTGGCCTTATGGGTATGTCATACATCCCTCACAAGCACAAAAATAAGGTATTTTAAAGGGTAAATCCCAAATAAAATGATTAATAAAGTAAGCTTAATTATGAGTCTCTACCTGAATAAGATCAATTAATACAATTTGGTTAAATCTCAAGTGAATTCATTGAGGTATTCATTTTCTATAAATTTTTGAATTCATTGCTTTTTTTCCATAAAAATAGCAATATACACTAAAACTTTACTTCTGATGAATTTAGCTATACATTTGGGACTTTTAAAGCTTATATAATCTTTGAAAAAATTTAGAACCCTGATTAATAGCATGTAACTTAGTATTTATGCTTTTTTGGCTTTTAATTCCTGTCCCAATTCAAGACGAGCCAGCTATAACCTTAATATTAAATCAGAGTCAATTCTTCATCCTTTGATAAGCTGTAAACTTCTTCAATACAAGAGGAAAACCTTCATTTTCTTCTTGCACATTGTAAATGGGGATGTCCTGGAATCTCTTCCAATTATTACCTTTTCCACTCTCTTGCATGGATCTTTCCAATTCAGTTCTTTAAAGCCACTCTATAGTTTCAAGTTAGCTTTAATTTAGATAATTCAAAATTCGCATGCTGTATGGGAAATCCTTATCAAATTGAGTAAAATATAAAAAAACTCAATTTTAACACTTTTTTTTTGTAATTTCACATATGCTTAAATCAGTGTTAGAATCAAAATTTTTAAAAATTTCTTAATATTTATGAATTTCATCAAATGTGATGAAGAACTCTTACTTTGATAACAGCCAATATATTTTTTTGGCTATAACAGCCTATGGAGTTACCATGGGCTATTTTGGTGTAAGATTAAAATATAACCTAATAACTCTATATTTGTTTATAAAAGATAAATTTAGGATTAAATTTGGTTTATTATTCAAATTTATTTTACAACTAAGTTGATGGCTGAATGAAATTTATAAGAAATCATATGTGGAACTATGGGTATGCTATAAATACATGAGATAAAATATTTTAATATGAAGCTCTTGATAATATTACCATTGAGCAAGAGGACTATTACTCTTCTTATTAAATATAATAATTAATTAATTATTTCTTTTACTTGTGATAGACTACCAGTGATTATAGCAGGAAGCAGTAATTATGTACTAGAATCAATTAAAAGAACATTCCAAATCATTTTATCAATAATTATATATCTTTTAAGAGTAATTATTATAAATCCTTGAAGAAAACCAAAAATTAGAGAAAAAACTTTAATAATGTAATAAATCACTTACTATTTTACAGAGTATTTGTGGATTTAAAGAATCAAAATCTGTATCAAAGCAGCTATATACCAATTAATAGCTATAATACTATTATTAATAGTAATATTATATGATCTCACGTCTTTCTATTTGATTTGGAAATATTAAAAAGACTGAATATTGATTCAATAACTGATAATTACTGCCGGTATTAATTATTAAAAAATTGAGCTTATTTGAATTAATGACTACATCACTTCTTGTGATCTAAGGATATCATGATGACTTAATTAAGTAATCTTCAATGGCTACAAACCCTGTAAGACTGTGACTCAAAAACAGAGCACAAGAATGAGAGTAGAATACCATAAACCAATGGTAGGGAAAAATACCACCAAAAAGTAAACCAAGCCAAAATAGCTCATACGTAGTATCAAATTAAAGAATAAAGTCACCTCCGTCCAAAGAAATAACTCCAACAATAATAAGAAAAGGAATGACAAAGTTATTCCAGCTCAAAACAAGTAATGAGAAGAAACCTTAATTTTAACCTCTTGTATAACATCCAGAGGAAGAGGCAGAATACCATCAAAATGGGTGTTACAATTGAAGCTCTCAGAAAGGGCTATCTAATGGTACTATCCAAATGGAACTTGCATAAAAACTATAGAGTTTATGGGCAAATAAAAACAAAATACGGGTGAATAAAATATTAACCTTTAATCTACCTTCTACAGATTTAGTGTGAGATACCAAGGTGGGGTCTTTTTGAAAAGAGAAAAATGATATCTTTTTGATAGTTCCATCAATCTACCAAAATCTCATCTAAAACAAAAGGTATTGAGAAAATAAACTCCATACAGGATTCAAAATAAATGCACAAGTCAACAATCGAACTTAAAATGGGTATAACTTTTCCATATTTTATTTTAGCCATACCCAATGAGTTCACATTGTGTAGAATCCATCAAGGGCTACAAAATGAGTCAATATTAAGATATCTATCTTCAAAATTGACAAAGGTACGGCTGTCTTAAGGTCAAAATCCCACAATATTGGATAAAATCCAATATTGTGAGATAGTATCTCACAACTAAAAATGTGAGGTGTCAAAGCCACAAAGAATGTGTTTATTATTCAATAAATCATAGCATTACTAATAAAGGGTCAACTGATGCGTGCTGTTTAGCATTCTATGATTCTGGCCTGTCAGGACATGCATGTGAGGACCTCAGATGAAAGTCTTCACCCTGTATTGGGGAAACATGACCAGATGTGATTTCAAAACCAAATCTGAGTGCAATAAAGGCTTCAAAGGGCTGTTAAAGCCACAAGACATTCCTTGGAAGTGAAAGATATTCACCATTTATATGTGGACAGGATCAGAGGTCCTTTCCACCCATTTTCAGGATAAAAAGGGACCTTTCTCTGCTCAAAAGAGAGATCCTCAGCCTGCTCTTATATTTCCTAAATGGTAAAATTGTTCAAAAAAGATCATAATTTTGGAGATAAAAACCAGGTATAATTATATTTTTAATCATTGTAGCTAATATCATAGTGACCCACCTGATAATACCTGAAATCTGGGCTTTCAACAGTGCTCACCACCACTATAGCTACTCTAGTAAAGCCCCTATATAGTCATAATACCTATTTTAAACTTATTGCTATGTGCCACAGTAATAGTGAAAGCATGTAAGTACTGCTTTATAGCTTCATCATAGACTCAACCTGACATTTTGAGGGCCTGGCCATGGTTTTGAGCTTATTTTTGGACCTTTTGGCATAAAAGGTGATTTTTTTGTATTATTTTCATCTCTCATCATCATTATTTATTTTATAGTATAAAATTAATTATATAGAAATAATAGTATATAAAAAATTATATAATACTTTTTCCAGTGGTATATAATCTTATACCACGGTTTTTTGTTTTTTATATATTTAAATGTGGTCTAATTATAGCTTAATTTTAATTGATGAAGTTGGGTGAAATTTTAAATATGAAAAACATTTCAACCTTATAATATTTCTTTGAATCATAAAAGAATACCCCCGTACTGTAAATAACAGCTTCAGAGGGAGTGGTTTAATATATTGATAGTTTCAATTATTCTCATTATACCATCTTTTTTATATTATTTATGTTAATCGCAAAATAATTTAGGAGATATTTGGGCCACAATAGTAACTCATGCATTTATCAGAAAGTAGCATTTACATAAGAGTTGATAAATTCAATTTTAAGTCATAAATACAAGGATACAATAAACCCATATATTGTATCAGGGGAAATTATTTGACATTAATGAGAATAATAAGAGTCTTAACTGAAAATAATTCCTCATTTTGTGTTTCAGTGGAAGAAAATTTCATCCAACTGGACAGCCAATCACAGAGAAACCCCTCTGTGACATTATCTAACACTGAAAATGTGAAGAAGGCTAAAGGGAAAAGGAATGGTGAGATACTTGTCAAAGCCAAAAAGTGGAAACCCCTTGCCACTAAGATGACTAGAGAATCAAAAAAATCTGCCTCCATACAAGGTAAAACAAGCTTGATAACTTGTACAGGGAATATTACCATCATTAACCCAGTTGAAACCTATAAAGGAAAATTGGCCAAAGTAGCTGAACACAAATTTATAGAAAGCAAAGTCAAAGCTAAATAACCTAAGAGAAAAAAGCTCTTGACTTCTTGAAAACACTGATATCCTGTCCTCTGTACCCCTAAGGAGCCTTGGAGTGGCAAGGAAACAACCAGAGGACAGACCAGAACTGTTCAGAACCACAGGATCAGAGTCTGAACACCATGTTGGATGGAAAAACACTGAGGGAAATGATGCCAATGCTACCATTGAACTTCCAATCCAACAAGAACCTCAAATAGAGGACTGGAAGGATAAGGATCAAGTTTGTCAGCTCCATCAACTTCTCAAAGACCTGTTTCAATGGAGGATGGAAAACAAGAGGTTCAACCTAGCATCACACTGGGAAGAACTTGGGGGAAGCATCCAGGAGATATGTCTCAAAGAGCTTATGGTAATAACCAAAGGATGGAATCCCAACAGGCAGTTCAAGCTATTGGAGGAAAGGGAATCCAGGATAAGGGAGAATAAAGCCACTATCCAATCCATAGAAGAATGGTTGATCCAGAAAGAGCATACTATGATTTATTCAGGCTCACAAGGAGTAAACAATCCAGAATCCCTAGTGGCTTCAAATAACTCAAGTAACAAAAAATAAGTGGCCAAGAGTCACCATTCTTCACAGTCCAAGGTAGTTTTGTGGAGAAGACAAGGATCAAAAGGAAGGAAGAAGACTTCTTTCAACAAGAGCCATAGTGAGTCAGACCCAATGATCCAGGAGCTGTTGGACTTAGTGAGAGAAGTACACAATAGCCAGAAATAGTTGTAAATACTCTTGATGGAATCAGTAGCCCCACTGTTGGAAGTAATATCCCTCCTCAGAATAAAGATAGTGTTTTCACACCTCAGAGTAAGATAAAGAGAAATGAACTGTGGTTATAAATGTCCCAATTTGCAGAGAAAACTCAAAAAGAGTTTGAAAGACTCCAGAATTGTATATCAAGGTTGCAGCAGGTGAACACCTTACAAAGCAAAACAATACATGCCCTCCATAAGGACTATACCAAATTTAGTGAACCCTCAGAAGATACAAACGGAAGACTAAGCCAAGTCTTAGAGGAGAAACATCACCCCCAAAAGGAAATAGAATATATAAACCAACAAGTGAAAGGCCTGGACCAAGACATGAACAAACTTTTCAATGTATTCCAAAAAATAACTACACAAACACTGGGCTATGTTTCAGCTAACATATGTACTCCATAACACCAAGAGGATATGAAACCAGATTCCCCAATGGAAAATAAACAAAGATACCAATAAAAATATGCAGATGAAGATGATATGACCTATTCATAGAGGGAAGCACTAAAGCAACTTCCAGAAGCCATAAATTGGCCCAAGTTCTCTGGTTTAGGAGAATATAATCACAAGAAACTCATTTATTATATTGATAGACTCCTCATTGATGTACCAAGAATACAAGACTACTGGGTAACAGCTAGACTGAACACAGCATTCAAAGGAAATTCTAGCATATGGTACATGAAAATGAACTAAATCCATGTCAGAAGGAACTGGCCATGGCAGAAGAGTCAAATGATCCAGAATTACAGGAAGGGTACCTGGATATGGAAAAAGACCATTAAATTTGAAAATTACAAGTACTCAGTAGAAAAAGATCCTTATGAGTGGCATCTTAAAGAGTCTAAAAGACTTAAAGCCATTGATCCTGTGATTAACAATCAGATGAGAAATCAAGAGCTCCTTACACAATTTCCAGGAGAACTAGAACATGAAAATAAATGCAGATGCATCAAAGACTGAACTCTGGATGATATTTCCAACACCTTACAGAAAGTAAGGACAAGGAAAAGTATAGAGACATATTCCCCATATAAGGGCAACAGTTTCAGAAAGAAACAGCCTTTCAGAGTTTACAACAAAGACAAACCCAGAGAAAAAGTGGCAGAAGTACTTAAGAAAAAGAACTCTTGTCATAATTTTAGATTAAAAGACCATTGTTCCAGAAACTGTTCAAGAGCAAATAAGAAGATATATGCTATTGAAGAAGTCCCAGCAGACAAAATTGAAATAGAAGAACCTGACTCTGAAACTATAAATAATTCCATCAGAAAAAGCTCTGATTACTATAACAAAGACCCAATAGAGGATCATCTGGTGGAGTACCAAGAGGAAAACCAGTTAGAAATTCAGGACATACAGGTGGAAGAAGGATTTCCAAAAGATACCACCAATAAGGATTTGTGCCAACAAACACAAGATGAACAAAAGCTCTTGATAAACCCAACAAAAGGAATGTAATAAGCTCATGGGACAGCCAGTAAGATGACTGTATGTGTTGACAATGTTCAACAACCATTAATCATTGAAAGTAGAGCACACTGTTCAATAGTATCCAAAGGCTACCTGAAAAAGAACTTTGCACATTGAGGCAAAAAACTCTTTCCAACAAACTCAAAGAGCTTTAAGAGTGAATCAGGTAAGATGACCTCTATAGGCACTATTATTAAAGAGATAATAATACCACATAGAAAAGGTAAGATTAGACTAAAACCAGAGTTTGTCGCTCTTGAAGATGCTCAAATCTTAGTCTTTACTGGGAACAAACTACCAAATGATGTATGGAATTAATTTTTGCAATAGGAAAAACAGGAATATTACCATATGTACAAACAAGGAAAAGAAATTTTCACTTGAAATCCACCAGTTTTCTAACCAAAACCCCCTAGAAGAGTTACTTAATGAATCAAAAGAGGGAAAATGTAGTGTTAACCTCACAAGTAAACATAAACTCATTTTACCAAAAATACTGAGGAAGAATAGACCAGCTTTTGCCATAGCGTAAGAGCCCTTAGGAAAGATTAGAGGAAACTAAATAGAAGAATATCTGGATTTGGAAAGACCTTACCCACCAGTTTGGAGAAAACCTCCATACCCGGAAAGTGTGGAAACTAGGAAAGATATCAAGACACATGTCAATGAGCTCCTAGATATGGATTACATCAGGAATATTGGACAGAATGAAATTGTGGAAGTAACCACACCAGTTCTAATAACTTGTCAGATGAGAAATATAGATTGTGTGGAGACTTCATAAAGCTGAATAACTACACTAAAGCTGAAAGGTACCCTATAACAAGGATTCCCCATTCACTGGAAGGAATTGGAAAAATCCAAATATGTTATCAAGATTGACTGCATGAAAGGGTTTCAACATAATGGAGTTAAACCAAACTACATGAAGCTACCAAGAATTATATTCCATTTGGGTATATATGAGTATGCCATAATGCCATTTGGCATCAAGAATTCACCATTCCACTTCCAAAGTATGATGGACACAATATTTCAAGTGGAAATTTTGAGAGGATAGATGGTAGTATATATAGATGATATGATCATATACTCAGAGACATTGGAAGAACATGTGCAATACATAGAAAGAGTCTTAAGTAAATTCACACCCATCTGCCTGAAAGTTCCACTTAAGAAGTATACCTTTGGCCAACAGGAACTATTGGAACTAGGACACAAAGCTTCAGGAATTTGCTTGGCCATAGATCAGAACAAAATAACAGAAGTACTGCAGAAACAAGTAAAAAGAACATAAAGGAAATGCAATATTTCTTAGATTTTTCTGGCTGCTACATAAACCACATCAAGAACTTTGCACAAATAACCAATAGCATCTATATTCTATGTTCAAAGGATTTAATTTTTTAAATAAACAAGGCAGGGAGGGATGCATATGAGAGTAACAAACATGAACTAAATAATTAACTTGCTCTTATGCTACCTGGTTTTGAACAACCATTCAAGTTGTTGTCAGCCTGTGACTCAAAACCAGAGCACAAGCATGACAGCCAAAATACCATAAACCAATGGTATAGCCAAAATACCACCAAAACATGGAGCTGAGCCAAATTAGCTCAAAAGGTATCAAAAGAAAGAGGAAACTCACCTCTTTCTTAAAATATAAGTCCCATCACCATAGGACAAGAAATAACAAAGTTATTCCTGCTCAAAGTTATTGCTGAGCATAAACCTTAATTTTCACCTCTCATCTAAAATCTAGAAGGAGAGGCTTAACCCCATCAAATGGGTATTAAAAATGAAGCTCTAAGCCAGGGCTATCTAATGGTGCTAGCCAAACTGAGCTAGCACCAGTATTACTTGAGTTATGGTCAAATTCAGACCAAATAAGGGTGAACAAAACATTCACCTCTCATCTAACTTTTACAGTTTTAGTGTGAGATACCTAAAGTGGGGTCTTTTTGGAAAGAGCACAATCAGAGCTATCTGATGGTGCCATCCATTTCCTCATAGCTCAACTACAACAGCAGTTATTGGCCAAACAAGCTTAATACAGCTTTTGCCCAGACCACGCCAATGTACAAAAATACTTGTACATGGGATAGCTTTGTCATATTTAATGATAACCATGTCAAGTTGGGTACCATTGTGTAGAGCTCATACAGAGCTATTCAATGAACCAACTTTGAGCTTGATATCTCAAAAACTGACAGAGTTATGACCATTTTAAGGTCAAAATCCCACCTGCTGTCAGATACAGCCATACCATGGGATAATATCCCATAATCATGAATATGAGGTGTCAAATAGACGGAGAAGCATGTTTTTACTTCAATACCTCATATGTCAGTCAATACTGGGGTCCCATACAGTTTCTGTACAGCATTCTACGCGTCATACACGTCAGAATCAGGCTGTGAGGTCCCCAGATGAAAATTTTCACCCTGTATTGGTGAAAACCGCCCAGATGTGGTTTCAAAACCACATCTGAGCCCAATACAGGGTATACAGGCTGTTTGCAAGCCACAAGCCTGTCATGGAGAGTGAAAAATCTTCACTTCCTCTACGTGGAAAGGTCTAGCAGCCTTTCCACCTCAATTTCAGGATAAAAGGAGGGCTTTTCACAGCCAAAAGCCTTTCCTCATCCTGCTCTTGAATAAACTACGTAGTAAACTGTCAAAAACAGTTTTACTCTTGGTTAATAATCAGGTATACTCTTAAATTGAAAAGTATTGTAGTCTTTATTATTGTAACCCAACAGGTAAAGCTGCACCCAGGGCTTTCAACAGCGCTCACCACCACTATATCTCTATAGTAAAGCCCTTAATATCTTAATTTAATCCTTTATCATCAACTTTATTATCTTGTAAAGCATTTTTACCGTGTCACAAACATAGTTTGAGTTGTAAATAGCCTACATTACCACTCTTTCATAGTTTCATCCTGACATTTTGGGGGCCTGGCCATGTTTTAAATCTTTTTTTGGACCTTATAAGTAAGTCTTTTCTCTCTTTATGACTTATTAACCAGTGTTTTATCTTTTTGAGGCGCAATTTCTCTATTTAAATATATATTTTATATATATTTATCCTTTTTTATATATATACTCATATTATAAGAGTATTTTTCACGTGGCTAATACCCACTGAATATAACTATTTTTGGCATGTTTTGTATATAAAAACACATAAGCCATCAATAAGTCCTGTATTCTTGACTGAATAAGGACACCTCTGACTGAAAAACCATCAGTTGAGGCGTGTATTAAGTGTATTGGTAACTCAATAACACTTATACAGAATACACTTGAAAACCACAAGTGTATCTGTGGGATACTGGCACACAAACAGTGTGACAGGGTACCAAAAGCGGTAATTCTGACGTGGAATTGTTGATTCAATTACACTGTCATTATACAGGGCACATTGTAGTAACATAGAAGCCCAGAGGCCAATCTTAGACGTGCAAAACCAGCATTTTTAAGAAGTCTTAACTGACATAAGTCCTCCCTTTTCTGCCTTGATTTCAGTGGAAGAAAGTTACATCCCACTTGAGACCCAGTCACAGGCCAACACACCAGTGACACCCTCAGAACCAGAGGGCAGCAAGGGCAAAGGAAAGAGGCACAGTGAAGGTCTCATCACAGCCAAGAAGTGGACACCAATAGCCACTCAGAGAAGTAGAAAACCACAAAACTCTGCATCCATACAAGGTAAACCAACCTTAACCACTTGTACAGGAAAGATTACAATTATTAACCCAGTTGTAACTTCCAAAGGCAAACTGCCCAAGTCAGCAGACAGTAAATTTGTACAAGGCACAGTCAAAGGTAAATATTCTAAGAACATAAAGTTTTTGACTGCTTGCAAACACTGATATGTCCCCTGTATACCTCAGAGACCTTGGCTTCCAAAGGAACCAGCCAGAGGATAGAGGAGGATTGTCCAGAACCAGAAGACCTGAAAGAGGACACCCTGGACACAGTGGTGGATGGCAAAACAATGAGGGAGATAATATAAACCTTTACATTCACACTCTAATTCAACAGAAACCTCAAACCAGAGGACTGGAAGGATATGGATCAAGTTCTTCAGATCCACCAACTCCTCAAAGATTTATTTCAATGGAGCATGGACAACAAGAGGTTCAACCTAGCAACTCACTGGGCAGAACTGGGATCAAGTTGCCAGAAGATCTGTCTCAAAGAGATAGACTTCAAAGACCTTATGGTAATCACCAAAGGTTGGAATCCTACCAGGCAGCACAGACTCCTGGAGGCAAGGGCACAGAGGATAAGGGAGAATCAAGCCACTATCCTAGCTATAGAAGAACAGTTGACACAGACAGGGCCTACTCAGATTCCTTCAGGTTCACAAGGAGCAGGCCAAATCAACTCTCCAGTGGCTTCACACCATTCAGACACCAGCAGATAAGTGGCCAAGAGTCACCATTCTTCACAATTCCAGGAAGTTTCCAGGAGAAGACAAGGAAACAAGGGCAAGAACAAAACCTCCTCCAACCAGAGGAGGAAAGAGTCAGACCCCATGATCCAGAAGCTGTTGGATTTGGTAAAGGAAGTACACAAGAACCAGAAGTAGTTGTAAACCACTCTAGAATCAGTAGTCCTAGTAATAGAAACATTACCCCCACTCAGACTGAAAATAACATTGTCACATCTGAGAGTAACATCAACAGTGATACACTGTGGTTACAAGTGTCCCAATATGCTGAACAATCTGCAAAGCAATTTGCAGAAATTAAAGCTAGCCAAGAGAGGATGAGACAAACTCAAGCCTCCTTGGAACAAATAGTTAAGAATCTTCGAGAAGGATATGCTCAACTGAGCAAAGCCTCTGAAGAATCCAACAAAAGACTGAACCAAGTATTTGAAGAACATCACCACAGCACAAGGGACAGGGAGTGTCTGGATCAAGACATTAACAAATTGTTTAATGCCTACCATAGCTTGAAGCCCCAACCACAAGGCCAAGCTATGGAGAATCCATATCAACCAGATGACATCAAACCAGATGCCATGATGTTGAATAAGGCAAGATCTCCATCACAATACCAGGATGGAGATGGCATGTCTTATTCAGAGAAGGAAGCCTTGAAACAGCTTCCTGAGGCCTCAAACTGGCCCAAATTCTCTGGATCAGGAGAATATGATCATATGGAACTCATAGATTATATTGATGGACTCTTCATTGATGTACCAAGCATACCAGATTACTGGATCACTGCTAGACTGAATACTGCATTTAAAGGCCATGCAAGTATATGGTACACAGAAATGAAAGAAATCCATGGCAGAAGAAAGTGGCCATGGTGGAAGAGTCAAATCATCCAAAAGTACAGTAATGGAACTTGGATATGGCAAAAGACCATGTCATTTGAAAATGACAAATACTCTGTGGACAAAGACCCATATGAGTGGTGTCTCAGACAGTCTAAAAGACTTAAAGCCATTGATCCTCAGATGAACATCCAGATGAGGAATCACAAACTTCTGACACAACTGCCAGGAGAATTAGAGCATGCAGTGAAATGCAGATGCAACCAAAATTGCACTCTAGATGACATAGCCAATACCTTACAAGACATAAGGAAGAGGACAAATATAGAGAAATTCACCCCATATAAGAGCAGTGGTTTCAAGGAGAAACAACCTTTCAGGGTGGAGTTTAAAGACAAACCCAGAGAAAGAGTGGCAGAAGTGGCAAAGAAGAAGAATTCTTGTCACAATTGTGGTTCAACAGACCACTATGCCAACAACTGTCCAAAAGCAAAGAAAAAAGTCTATGCTATAGAAAACGTCCCTGAAGAAGAACCTCCAACAGAGGATTCTGAATCAGACTCTATGGGAGATGCCATGAGAGAACCATCTGATGAGGATCAACACCCAAGAGAGGAATTTCTAGTGGAATACCAAGAGGAAACCCCATTGGAAATCCAGGATATACAGTTAGAAGCAGGCATGCCACAGGACACTGCCAACAAGAACTTGTGCAAACACACACAAGATGCACAAACATTCCTGGTTACACCAACCAAAGGAATGGCATATATACATGGAACAGCCACAAAAATGACTGTATGTATTGACAATGCTCAGCACCCACTGATCATTGACAGTGGAGCACATTGCTCCATAGTGGCCAGAAATTATCTGGATAACCACTTCCCAAACTGGGAAAAACATCTCTTGACCACTAAGGCAAAGAACTTCAAAAGTGCATCAGGGAAGATGACTTCCATTGGGACAATTATCAAAGAGATAATTATACCCCACAGGAAGGGTAATATCAGACTCAACCCAGAGTTTGTAGTGCTTGAAGATGCCCACATCCAAGGGTTTTTACTGGGAACAGATTACCAGAGGATGTATGGCATAGATATTTACAACAGTAAAAACAGGCACATTACCATTGGTACCAACAAGGAAAAGAAATTTTCACTTGATATATACCACATATCTTCACAGGATCCACTAGAAGAACTCTTGAAGGAATTCAAGGAGGGACAGTGTAGCACTACCCTCACCAGTAAACAAAAACTAAGTTTACTGAAGATGCTGAGGAAAAACAGGCCAGCATTTGCCATTGGTGAAGAACCACTAGGCAAGATTAAAGGCCATGATATAGAACTATATCTGGATGTGGAAAGACCTTATCCACCCATGCTGAGGAGACCTCCTTATCGAGCAATTCTGGAAACCAGGAAAGAAATTGAAAAACACATCAATGAACTCCTGGACATGGATGTCATCAGGAAGATTGGACATAATGAAATAGTGGAAATCACCACTCCTGTCCTGATCACCTGGCATGATGGCAAGTCTAGATTGTGTGGAGACTTCAGAGCCCTGAATAACTACACAAAAGCAGACAGGTACCCTATACCAAGGATACCTCATGCCTTGGATAAGCTGGCCAAAGCCAAATACATAACCAAGATGGATTGTATGAAAGGCTTCCACCAAAAATGGAGTTAAACCAAACTCCATGAAGTTGCTCAGAATAATATGCCATATGGGCATATATGAGTACACCAGGATGCCATTTGGCATCAAGAATGCACCAGCCCACTTCCAAAGGATGATGGACACCATATTTCAAGAAGAAATAATGGAAGGCTGGATGGTAGTATATATTGATGATATCATTATATACTCAGAGACATGGGAAGACCATGTACAATACATAGACAGAGTGCTAAGTAAATGTACACCCATCAATCTGAAAATTTCACTTAAAAAATGTAATTTTGGCCAACAAGAGCTACTAGCTCTAGGACACAAAGTCTCAGGCCTTAGTCTGGCAATTGACCAGAACAAAGTAGCAGCAGTACTTCAAAAGCCAGTACCAAAGAACATAAAAGAGATGCAATCTTTCCTTGGATTTGCTAGCTACTATAGAAACCACATCAAAAACTTTGCCCACATAACTAGTAGTTTATACAAGTTATGCTCAAAGGATGTAGTTTTTGAAATAACCAAGGAAAGGAGGGATGCATATGAGAGGATCAAATATGAACTCACAAATGCACCTGTGCTCATCTTGCCTGACTTTGAAATACCATTCAAGTTATATATAGATGCAGCATGCAGCCAAGGCTTGGGAGCAGCCCTTCACCAAAGACAAATTGTGGAAGGTGAACCAAGAGAAGGTGTAATATGTTACATCTCCAGGCAACTGAAAGATTCAGAAGCCAGGTATGGGGCCACCCAGACAGAATGTCTATGTCTAGTCTGGGCTCTAGAAAAACTCCATTATTATTTGGAGGGTGCAGTCTTTGAAGTCTACACAGACTGCACAGCCTTGAAGTCTTTACTAAACATGAAGACTACTAATAGACACATGCTGAGATGGCAAATAGCCATCCAGGAGCATAGAGGGAACATGACCATCATATGCAAGGAAGGTAAAAGCCATACCAATGCAGATGGCCTTAGCAGATGGCCACTGGACAATGTCAAAAGAAATCCAGCTTATGACCCTGAAGTTGCTGCAAAAATTCCTATCCATTTTATGGAAATAAATAGGAAGAAGAACTTCAGATTCTCTGAATGGGCACCAGGGAGTGGTACCCTTTACAGTGGGAACACTGATTCAGAAGGGACAGAAACCCCCATACTGGGAATAAGTTCCTCAGAACTGCACAATGAATTTTTCAATGCAGTACTGAAATCTTATGCTGAACACAAACAGTGTAGAATACTACTCCAACTCCTTCAACAAAAATACAGGAGCCCAGAACTGGAAACCCAGCTGGAGGAAGCCTGGTTGAGGGCCTATAAGGACAATAAATTCTTCCTTATAGATGGCCTGATTTATCACAGAGAAAAGCACACCAGTGCACTCACAGTGATAGACAGAGGCCACATCTCTTTAATCCTGCAGGAATGCCATGACTGCCCCTATATGGGACACATGGGTGAGGACAGGACTAAAGAGAGGGTAGCAAGCACAGCTTGGTGGCCCAAGTGGGAGCAAGAGTTGAGTGAATACATCAACACTTGTGAGAGATGCCAAAAGGCAAATAGAAAACATGGGAAAAAATATGGGTTGCTTCAACACATAGAAGAACCCAAACACCCATGGGAAACCATCAACATGGACAGGGTCACAGGACTTGTCCCAGGAGGCAAAGAAAACTACAATGCCTGCTTAATCATAGTTGATAGGTTCAGCAAGAGCATGAGATGTCTACCATGCCATAAAGAGGACACAGCCATGGACACTGCTCTGTTATTTTGGAATAACATCATATCCACCTGTGGAGTCCCTAAGATCATAATTAGTGACAGGGACCCAAAATTCACATCTGAATTTTGGACCAATTTATATGACATGCTTGGCACCAAGCTTGCTTTTTCCACAGCTTACCATCCACAAACAGATGGCCTAGCTGAGAGGATGATCCAAACAATGGAGGACATCCTAAGGAGGTTCTGTGCCTATGGCATGGAATACAAGGACCATGAGGGATACACCCATGATTGGGTCACCCTCTTACCAGCAGTCCAACTGGCTTATAATAAAAGCCAGCACTCTACCACAGGAAAAACACCTGCACTGGTAGAGAAAGGGTGGAATCCCCTGTTGCCTGTGGATCACTTGAAGAAAAATCTTCTGACAATCCACCCCACAGCCAAAGACTTCCATGATATGTGGAAGAAAGCCTGTGATACTGCTGCCAAATGCATAGCTGAGGCCAAAGAGTATAACAAGCAGAGGTGGGACAAATCACATATGGAACCTGACTTCAAGGAAGGGGACCAGGTGTTAGTATCTACACTGAAATTTAACAATCTCAAAGGACCCAAGAAAATGAGAGACTCATTCGTAGGGCCCTTCACTATCATTAAGTTGATAGGGAAGAATGCAGTCGAGGTCAAGCTCACTGAGGAGTTTTCTAGGAAACACCCAGTCTTTCCAGTGAGCCTGGTCAAACCATACTTCCAAACAGAGGAAGATAAATTCCCCTCCAGGAAGAAAAACATCACTCCACCAAAAATAGTGGAAGTAGAAGACTCTCCTGGACCTGTGAGTAAAATCATCAGGGCCAGAAAAATCAGACTTAATGGGAAGGATCAGAGACAATATCTAGTCAGATTCAAGAACCAGACAGCTGACAAAGACAAATGGTTGGCAGAGGATTCCATACCAGATGGAAACCTTCATTTAAGGAGATTCAGAGCCTCTAGGAGGACTGAACAGTCTCATCCATGATGAGCATTTTTTAGAGGGAGGGTATGTCAGCCTGTGACTCAAAACCAGAGCACAAGCATGACAGCCAAAATACCATAAACCAATGGTATAGCCAAAATACCACCAAAACATGGAGCTGAGCCAAATTAGCTCAAAAGGTATCAAAAGAAAGAGGAAGCTAACCTCTTTCTCAAAATATAAGTCCCATCACCATAGGACAAGAAATAACAAAGTTATTCCTGCTCAAAGTTATTGCTGAGCATAAACCTTAATTTTCACCTCTCATCTAAAATCTAGAAGGAGAGGCTTAACCCCATCAAATGGGTATTCAAAATGAAGCTCTAAGCCAGGGCTATCTAATGGTGCTAGCAAAACTGAGCTAGCACCAGTATTACTTGAGTTATGGTCAAATTCAGACCAAATAAGGGTGAACAAAAAATTCACCTCTCATCTAACTTTTACAGTTTTAGTGTGAGATACCTAAAGTGGGGTCTTTTTGGAAAGAGCACAATCAGAGCTATCTGATGGTGCCATCCATTTCCTCATAGCTCAACTACAACAGAAGTTATTGGCCAAACAAGCTTAATACAGCTTTTTCCCAGACCATGCCAATGTACAAAAATACTTGTACATGGGATAACTTTGTCATATTTAATGATAACCATGTCAAGTTGGGTACCATTGTGTAGAGCTCATACAGAGCTATTCAATGAACCAACGTTGAGCTTGATATCTCAAAAACTGACAGAGTTATGACCATTTTAAGGTCAAATTCCCACCTGCTGTCAGATACAGCCATACCATGGGATAATATCCCATAACCATGAATATGAGGTGTCAAATAGACAAAGAAGCATGTTTTTACTTCAATACCTCATATGTCAGTCAATACTGGGGTCCCATACAGTTTCTGTACAGCATTCTACGCGTCATACACGTCAGAATCAGGCTGTGAGGTCCCCAGATGAAAATTTTCACCCTGTATTGGTGAAAACCGCCCAGATGTGGTTTCAAAACCACATCTGAGCCCAATACAGGGTATACAGGCTGTTTGCAAGCCACAAGCCTGTCATGGAGAGTGAAAAATCTTCACTTCCTCTACGTGGAAAGGTCTAGCAGCCTTTCCACCTCAATTTCAGGATAAAAGGAGGGCTTTTCACAGCCAAAAGCCTTTCCTCATCCTGCCCTTGAATAACCTACGTAGTAAACTGTCAAAAACAGTTTTACTCTTGGTTAATAATCAGGTATACTCTTAAATTGAAAAGTATTGTAGTCTTTATTATTGTAACCCAACAGGTAAAGCTGCACCCAGGGCTTTCAACAGCGCTCACCACCACTATATCTCTATAGTAAAGCCCTTAATATCTTAATTTAATCCTTTATCATCAACTTTATTATCTTTTAAAGCATTTTTACCGTGTCACAAACATAGTTTGAGCTGTAAATAGCCTACATTACCACTCTTTCATAGTTTCATCCTGACAGTTGTACATAAATGAAGACTACAATCAAGGATTAGGAGAAGCCCTACACCAGAGAAAACTCATGAATGGTGAACCTAGAGAAGGTTTAATCTGTTATATTTAAAGGAAACTGAAAGGTTCAGAGGCCAGATATGGAGTAACTCAGACAGAATGCCTATTCCTATTTTGGGCCCTAGAAAGCTCTATTACTATCTGGAGGGTTCATTATGTGAAGCTTACACAGACTGCACAGAACTCAAGTCCTTACTCAACCCAAAGATAACCAATAGGCACATGTTGAGGTGGTAAATAGCAATACAAGAGTACAGGGATAATATGAACAACATATACAAGGAGGGAAAAATCCACACCAATGCAGATGGCCACTTGATAATGTAAAAAGGAACCAAGCTTATAACCCAGGGGTAGCTTCAAAAATCTCTATCCACTTCATAGAAGTAGACAGGAAAAAGAACTTAATTTTCTCAGAGTGGGAACCAGAAAGTGGTACTCTATATACTGGGAATTATGAATCAGAGGAGACAGAAAACCTCACATTGGGGATAGGTTCCCCAGAAATTAATAATGAGTTTTTTAATACAGTACATAAATATTATGCAAAACACAAATATTGTAGAATATGGACATCACTCCTAAAACAGACATATAGGAGCCCACAACTGGAATTCCAGTTAGAAGAACCTTGGTTGAGGGATAGTAAGGACAAAAGGCTTTTCCTCATAGATGGACTCCTGTACCACAGGGAGAAACACACTAGTGCCCTAATAGTGATAGACAGAGATAATATCACACTGATTCTTCAAGAATGTCAGTGCTGCCCCTATATGGGACACATGAGTGAAGACATGATCAATAAAAGGATAGTAAGCACAGCTTGGTAGACTCAGTGGGAACAAGAGTTGAGGGAGTACATAAAAGCTTGTGATATATGACATAAGGAAAGCGGAAAGCATAGGAAGAAGTATGGATTAATTCAAACACCAATGGGAAATTGCTAACATGGACTGGGTAACAGGAATTTTACCAGGAGGCAAGGAAAACTCAAATGCTTGCTAGTCAATATGGACAGGTTTAGAAATAGTGTTAGCTGCCTATCATGTCAAAAAGAGGATAAATTTATGGAAACGGGATTTTTATTCTGGAATGACATTATAGAAAAATGTGGAGTTCCTATGTTCATCATCTGTGACAGGGAACCCAAATTCATGTTATGGTATTACATACCTTTTCTGCAAGGTTCAAGTACACTTTGGTACAAGAATAATATTAATAGATAGTTATACTTTGTATAAAATAATATGTGAATAAAAACACATAAATAAAAGGATAGTAAAAGAAAAATAAAATATTAAAAATCTACTGATTTCAACATATTATACCTAAGATTAGAAGCAAGGAATAGTTTCAACATTAACATCGACAAACAATTCAACCTAGAGTTATATATTGGCTCGAATTCATAGGAAAAAATTCAGAAAGATATCATGGATTTAGAAAAATATATAGATACCCTCATAAGGATACTCACTAAACTCACCATAAGAATATGTTTATAATATGAATACTAGAATTGCATATTGAACTAAACTTGAGAGAAAATTTACAGAATAAGTTGATGCCAATTTATAGGTTTACAGAAATACTTAACCCTTATTCATACTTCAATAAGTACCATACATCTGAAAGGATTATGGACTTATATACACCTAACCTTATGAATATTCAAATTCATATCTTTACATAAAAGACCATAGTCATTACATAATCACATATCTTACCCATAGCGTATATACAACTTTTCCAATAGATTTTTAGAACTACAAATAAGACTAAAGTCACCAACTAAGCATCTGATTTGTCAAAATTGGAATTAGTTCAAAGTGCATAATCAGAATTACTAATTTACGTGATAGATTAATCTCATTGGTCATAAAAATCAATTGACATGAGGGCTCAATCTGTTTGGTCAGAAACCACCACACCAGAAATAAGTCACCAGCTAAAAGGACTCAAAATTGGAAAAATTCTAAGTCCCTTGTTTTGGGAAGGCTCTATGGAGGGCTCAAAAGGTATAAATAAAAGGTCTCTCTCCCTGTTTTCCCCCACTTCTGATTCAGACGATAATATTGAGGATCAATCCATCCCTTCTCTAGTAGGATAATTAAGTATTATGTTGAAAAGATCAGTGGCTAGGATCAGTATCTTATGTTATTATTTATTATTAATTAATAAAAGATATTTATAATATTAATGAAAGAGTCTGATATCATTAAATAGTCTTACCATTATAGATATAGTGTTGAAGTAGTTTTTCAAGATATTATTGTTAGTGATCTTATCAGCTTTATAAATAACCCTTATTTATAGAAGGGATATCATCTTACCCTTATACCTTATATCATAACCCTTATAGATATATTGAATTATATTTATATTCATCCTAATAGTATTATATTACTATTATATTATTTAAATCTTACCCTTATATTAACCCGAAGCACCCTTATATTGTGGGAACTCCTCTTGTGTGGGATTAAAATGAGGCAGTACCTGGAGGGGGAAATCACAGGTAAATAGTTTTGACTTGCTAATAACTCCTGTAACCAAGGGTGGAATGGATGTATTGCCTTCCCCTCCTAAAATACTGAAAAAAATCTTCCTTGGGGCTCACAAACCAAAATAAAATTAGTAAGTGGCTTTACAACTGCAGAAGACAAAATTCAGAAGTATCAGATCAGACCTATTCAATATATAATATGAAAGATAATGTTAGTGATTTTGGTTAAATTTTGAGATTTTAATAAAATACTTGTCTGCATAATTTATATTTTTAGTGAAATTGGGGTGAGTGGTTTCTTCTTGGTGATATAATTTTGGTAACATGAGTTATTTAAGGTGTTCAGTAAAATTTGATGAGTGTTGATAAAGGTAATTTTGTTAAGGTATAGCTATAATAGAGTAAAATGTTTTTTTAAAGGTTTGTTATTTTTTTAAGAGTTGTTGATAATAAGATAAAATTGTATTTGTTAATTTTAAGAGGTAATATTGTTTGATATTGGATTTTTGAAGGAGGTAAGTTATTTTTAAGTCTTTATAAATGGTGTTAATTCTACTGGATAAAATGTTGTAATAGAGTAGTAAACCTAATCTTGGGTACTGGATAATTCTTATTTTTATTTTAATAATAATAAGATTCCACTGAGCTTAGCTACTGGGTAATCTTCAACACTATACTTCCACTGAGCTTAGCTACCGGGAAAGTAAATTTACTATGATATACTGGACTACCTTCCAGGTGAGGGATGAATTAGTACTATGCCTCTAATGTGCAGAGGATATAATGTGCATGGTGGGATTTTGAAATTTGGAGGGAGAGAGCCCCTCTATTTATAAATTTTGGGAGCCCAGGGGGCCCTCCATGGGAGCTGTCTTTTTCCACTTTAATTCATCTTGATTTCATCATGTGACTCTGTTTTTGGTGAGGCCCTTTCTTGCATGGGTCAGGTGATTTAAGGTTTGGTGATAATATTTTCTCTGCATAGCCTCCATTCATCACATGATGGTATTTTTTTGAACTAATTATGATGTGATATTCTTGGATTTTCCTTGCATGATTGAGGTGATTTCATTTTGGCTGAAGATTTTTCTTGTGCACAGCCTTTTTTCTGTCACATTATATTCTGTTGGTGGGTGTAGTATCACATGATGACTTTGTATTTCCTTTGCATATGTAATTTTTTTTAGGCTTGGTAGAAGTGGCTGTTTAATTTATGCAGGTGTCATGGTTGTTTTCTTCTTCTTGAACTCCAAAATGAGGTCAGGTGATAATTTCTTGCACTGATTAGTTTACTTTTGTGTATGAGATGATGTGATTTTTAGTTTGACACATGATGTGCATAGTCATGTTGTTGATATTTAATTAGAAGTGTGTACTGCATGCAGCTTGTTGTAACTAGCTTTGGTTTGCATGAGGTGATGAGTGGTGTAAATTATTTTGATTCTGTTTCAAGGTTTCAAGTGGGGTTACTGTGGATATAAGATAAGGTACTCCTGTGGCTGTGTTGTAAATGACTTGCAGGAATTCCATGGGGTTTAGCTTTTGAATCATGTGACTTTCTATACTGAATGAAAGGTGGCTGTGTAGCTAATGCATTCTTCATTTTCATGCTGTATGAGTCCTGTGGCTATAAGGGGGTGTAAGGCTGGGTGGGGTGTGTAATTTAAAGGGTGGTACCTTATTTGTTGTAACTAGTTTGCTATATGTAACTTGATTTTTTACATAAGCATAATGAAATTGAATAATTTATTTAAACACATACACTTTCCTTTGGTGCCTGTGCCATGGTTTTATGAGTTAAATCCAGCTTCTTGCTGTAAAATTGACCTTTTGGTGTAAAATTTGAGTGTAAGTCTGCCTGTAGGCTGGATTTACTGCTGTTATGGGGTACTATGAGCTTGAGCCTGGTGAAAAAAAATGGTATGGAATACAACAATGTTATTATATTTATATTAATAGTATAATTGATTCACCTTTAAAAGTCTTAAATAGCTATAATGATTATCATTAATGTTATTAGTCATCTTCAAAATATTCTTTAAATCTCTCAATCATTGAAAGAAGGAATCCTAGAGGAATTAATTAAAATGAATTATATAATCAAATAACAAGAAGTTAAGAAAAACTCAGTTATTTAACAAATATTAGCTATTACCATTATTATCATAGTGATATTTTATTGACAGACTGATAGAGACTGCTCAAGAAAATTCTCTAATTGGAAAGCCACAAAACTAAATAATTAATTTGTGATCTCATCAAGAGAGTATCTTTTTCAGTATATCTAGAGGGGAAGCTAATACACCTTAGCACCCATGGTTATTGGATAACTCTGAAATTCAAAGAAGACTAACCAATAATTTTCCCCTCAAGGTATGGCCTATTATTTATCCCACAATGTCAGAATTTTTGACAAACATCCATGATGTTCTTGGAACCAAGCTTACATTCTCCACACCTTACCATCCACAAACAGATGAGCTAGAAAAAAGAATTATTAATACTATGGAGGATGTAATTAGAAAATTCCGTACCTTTTTCATGAAATATAAAGATCATGAAGGGTATACCCCTGGATGGGTTACAGTTTTACCAGATATACAACTGGCTTATAACACCAGACAGCACTCCACCACAGGGAAGTAACCCTCTCTTATAGAGAAAGGATGGTATCCCCTATTGCCAGTGTCTCACTTGCAGAAAAATCTTTTAACCATCCAACCACAGAAAAAGATTTCCATGATATATGAAAGAGAGCATGTGATACAGCAGAAAGCTGCATAGCTGAGGTAAAGGAGTAGAAAAAACAGAGGTATGAAAATACCCACAGGGAACCTGACATCAGGGAAAAGTTTAACAGATGCTAATGTCTACCTTAAACTTCAATAATATAAAAGGACCAAAGAAAATAAGATACTCATTTATAGGACCATTAACTATAATCAGATTGATAGGGAAAAATGAAACAGAGGTCAAACTCACAGATTGGTTCTGTAGGAAACACCCAGTGTTCCCAGTGAGCTTTGCCAGACAATAAAACCAAACTGGAGAAGATATGTTCCCCTCCAGGAATAAGATACATACCCCAAAATACATAGTGGAAGTAGAAGAGTCCCCTGGTCCAGTGAAAAAAAATTTTTAAAGCCAGGAAGATCAGACTCATTGGGGAAGTTAATAGACAGTATCTAGTCATATTCAAGAACCAGACAGCTGATAAGGATAAATGGTTAGCAGAAGATGCAATACCAGATGGTAACCTTTACCAGAGAATATTCAGAGACTCTAGGAGGGCTGAAAAGTATCATCAATGATGAGCCTTTTTCAAGGGACGGTATTTCAGCCTGTGACTCAAAAACACAGCACAAGAATTACAGAAGAATACCATAAACCAGTGGAAGGGAAAGCTACCACCAAAAAGTGGGCCAAGAAAAAATAGCTCATAAATAGTATCAAATGAAAGAAGAAATTAACATATTTCCAAATACATAACTCTCATAATAATAAGCAAAGGAATGACAAAGTTACTTAATCTCAAAAAAATTACTGAGCATAAGCCTTAATTTTCACTGCTAATCTAAAATACAGAGGAAGAGAAAAAACTCCATCAAATGGGTGTTCAAATTGAAGCTCTCAATAGGGACTATCAAACAAAACTAGCATCAAAATCATATAAGGTATGGAGAAATAAAAGGAAAGTAAAGCAGAATAAAGTATTCACCTCTCATCTAACTTCTACAATTTTAGTATGAGATGCCAAAAGTGGGGTCTTCTTGGAAAGAGCACAATTCAATATTTCTGATGGTGCCCTCCAGTTTCCCACATCTCACCTAGAGCAAAAGTTATTGAGGAAAAAAATGCAATAAAGAATTCATAATGAATGCATAATTCAGCCATAGAATTTTGAATTTGTATAACTTTGCAATATTCAATTTTATTCATAAAAAATAAGTAATTATTGTGTATACTCATTGATTTTTACAAGCGGAGCCACCTTTGAGCTCTCTATCTTCAAAACTGACAAAGCTATATCAGCTTTAAGGTTTAAATCCCACAATATTGGGCAAAATCTAATACTGTGAGATAGTATTCACAATGTTTAATATAGAGTGTTAAAACCACAAAAAGGTTTTTTTATACTTCAATACCTGCTAGTATTACTAATACAGGGTTAACTGATGCATTCTATACAGAATTCTGTGCCCTAGCCTGTCAGAACATGTCTGCAAGGACCCCAGATGAACATTTTCACCCTGTATTGGTGAAAGGTGACCAGAGGTGATCTCAAAACCACATCTGGGCCCAGTGAAGGTTTCAAAAGGCTATATAAGCCACAAGCCTTCCCTTGGAAGTGAAAAATCTTCACTATTTCTACATGGAAAGGATCAGAGGTTCTTTCCACCCATTTTAAGGATGAAAAGGGACCTTTCTCTGCCAAAAAATAGAGATCCCTATCCTGCTATTACATTTCCTATGTTCTTCAATTTTTAACAAAAGCTATACTCTTGGAAATAATAAAGAGGGATAATTCTAGTCTTGGTTATTTTAGCTGTTACTACAGTAACCCAACTGATAATACTGGCACTCTGGGCCTTCAACATTTCTCACCACCACCAAAACTACCATAGTAAAGCACATATATAACTATAATACCTACTTTAAGCTTATTTCTAAATTTCACTGTCATAGATAAAGTGTGTAAATACTATTCTTTATTTTCATCATAGACTCAACCTGACAACCCCAATTATGGATAAGATATAAAAGAATTAGTACTGTAAATAATCCTTTACTTTAAACTAAACCTGGCTTTCTCAAGGTTATCAACATCTTTTTGAATTTGATAACAGGTTGTATTTTCTGTGAGTTCTTTAAGATTCAGTGTTTTACAGGAAATAGTAAAGATGGACTGCTAGTAAAGTTTTCATTTAAATTAAGAAGCCAAAATTATTAATTTTTTTTTAGTATGGATTATTCTTTTCTCATTTCCTCCCAAATTTTTCAGAATCATGCATTAAGAATTGTATTTTTGAATGAATTTTCAAAGATTTTCCTCATTTCTTACATACTATATGTAAAGAATGTATAGCTACAGCTGGTAGCCATGAGGTAGTCTCATATATACTACTTCCAAAAATATTTTAATTGATTTTTTTGGGTTTCTCATGAAAAATCATTAAGAATGGACAGGGAATCAGGAGTCATAGTTTCCTATTACCTCCTTCTTACATCAAAGTAGCAGCTTGTCTTATATTTTCTCATTAACTGATGCAACTTGACCTTCTCAACAAGTTTCCCAAAGGGTTTTGGTTGAATAATTTTTCAAGATAAGTAATTCACAAAAGCTATAGGACTTCATACAACTCAGCAGCCTCAGAAATGGGGGTAACCTGTCTCTATTTTATTTTTGTACTATTAAGCTATTTTTACATCAAAAATAGTAATTTAAGATTCAAGACTAATATTCACTATGGGTTTATCAAACCTTTACCTGGAAATAAAGTGAATTAAGCTCCAGAAGCATTCATAATACCAATATGAGTGTATATGTAACTTGGAAATTCCAAGAATCCCATGATTTTGGTGTGAATAGGAAAAAAGATTATCACAATTATTTTATGTGGTATTGATTGTAAGGTGTGGAATTATTTTACATATTACCACCCCATAGAGTTAAATTAAGCTTATTAAATACATGGAGCTACCCTAGGTGAGGTTTTGTATAGAATCAAAATCTGGTCTTCAATCCTTGCATTTACTTACTCACAAAAAAGTCATTCATATCTTTTTCAATTAAGAATAATCAATTTCAGATAAGTACCTGATTTATGGGTGCTTTATATTCCAAATGTTATTTTGAGTTATTTGTGGCCTAGTTAGGTATGTCAAACATAACTCAAGGCTCACATTCCCTACCCCAAAAATAAGTTTACTATGTTTTCTCATTGAATATTACAGACCCAATTTCATTGAGTGGTATAGTTCGCTGTCAAGACTCTTTGCTTAATTTTATAAAATAATTTGAAGAACACAATTAAAACATTATTGAGGAACTGATATACTCTGATGTATAATTGCTCTGCAAAGCTTATGGGAATCAGGTATCTTTCTTATGTAAGAAATTCATATCAATTCTGAGTGTTTCTCTACCTTACTAGATATTATCATTGATAATTACCTGTTATTTTTCTTCCTTTCAAGACTTTCAGTAACGTTTTTCTTCACTTTGATTAAGTGGTAGTACTTTCAAGGGATTTTCATTCCTTGTGGGTAATAATTCCTTTTCAGTTTAAGTATAATTCTTTCCAAGGCTAATACAGAATGTTTGATGTTTATTTTCAAGCTCTCCTAACAGTCTTCCTTGCAATGAATTTTACCCATAAAGGTAATTAATTACCAATAGAACTTCAATAAAATATGTCAGTCTATTTGAAGCTTTAATAGTATCAAAGTTTAATGTTGAGACTAGTATTAAGTGCCCTACTTGGAATTCTGGGATCTTATTCCTCTTGTCTCATTCTTTCTTAGAATATTCAGAAGGTATAAGTAACTCTTCATTTTTATCAACATCTTAATTTATCAATTAATAATGTAAATATTGAATAATATGGATAAATATTTACAAACAATATTTCTGAAGTATCAAATTTTAGTTTGGGGCTCCATCCTTTTCCAACATTGAAGGTGTTTTCCTATTGAAAAATTGATGTAGGTATTTTAGGAAAGCTCCATTGATTTTCTGAGAGTGCACCAATAATTGGAAAATCCATAAGAATTCTTAGCATTTAGGCAATAAGAACACAATCTTCTGGAAATTTTCTCAATGGTCTAAGTCATCCTTCCTGCTAGCCCATGAGTTTGTGTGTGTGAAGTTGAGAATGATGGATTGATACCAAAAATCTGATGTAAATTTCTCCATAAATTTGATGTAACTTTCATCTCTCCCTTACTGATAAAATGTTTAAATAGACCAGTATCAGAGATAACTCAGTTTCAAAGGAGAAGAGCTGTATAAATGGCTGTATCATCTCTATGAAATTCTAAAATGATTTTTCTTTTGCTAGAAATATAACTATGCACATCTTTTATCTTTTATCACCACCAGGTGGTAATGCTCTTATCCATTCCATGTGTTCCACTTGTCATGGGTCAGTTGGTTGTTGAATATTGATAATTAAACCTAATCCATTACCAGTAGATTTATTATATTTTTACCTATGTAAAAACTGTGACAGTTCTCTATGGCCTCTTTTTCAAGATGATAAACAAGCACAAGTTTTAATATTTCCATATTTGTTTCTTGAAACAGATTATCAGAAAAAATACTGTAGTGGTACACTAAAAAGATGGTGTGAATGAATTAAGATATTACTGAATAAGAAAATACCAAATCTGTGTTGGACCTATGATATAGGATACCATAGAATACATTTAATATTTCATTATAATATTATTTCCTCAATAATTGATTTAAAGAATTGGGAAATTATGTATCTTTGAACTAATTTTTAAGTAGAGAAGTAAGAATATAGCAATCATTATATTTCTTGAATCTTTCTCTTATTCTCTTATTTAATCAAAAAATCTGGTGATGTTCATTCTGGATTTGGAAATTTGGGGTTATTCAGCTTCAGGAACATAGGAAGGCTTAGAGCACTTATTTGTTAGCTCCCATCTACTCAAGCCATCAAAATTCTTCTTAACATCCCCATAATATTTCCTTCATACTCCTGTATGCAAATATTTTATCTCAACATATTTCTTGTAGGCCTTTTAATTTTAAGAAGTGATTCCATGGTATTCCAGTCAGTAATAAGCTCAAACACACTACCATAAAGTAAACAAGGAATTCTTAACACAGCACATACAAGGAAGAGGAACTCCATTTGGAGGGCTCCTTATCTAGCCTCAGTAGGCTTTGATTTTCTTGATATAAAACAAATTGGACCTTCATAAAGATTTTCTTTAAAAATTTGGAATTAGTGAAGAGATTCTACTAAACCTTCACCAGATGAATCAAGATATATAGCCTTAAAGAAAGATTTTAGTATGGAATTAGTAATATATGTAAATTGCTTAAGGCATACTTTATTTTTTCATATCCCTGAATTATTTCTTCAATGATTTAAAAGAAAGTTTTATATCAAAAATTCTGTAAAATTATCTGGAATGGGTAGAAAAATCTTCAAGGGCTTTCCAATAATAACTAGAAAGCCCTAAGAATGAAATCATTTGTTTTTTTCTCTGGGTAATACTTTGAGAGAAGGATTGGACCCTTTTGTTCTTTTGAAAACTAAGTCTTACATCTAATGCTAAATATCCTTGATCTTTTGGCTAATGAAATCCAGGATTACTTTTTTGAAAAGATATTAAGATTTTAAATTTCACCATTTACTCAAGAAATAATGAAATTTTTGCTGAATTCAATTTAAAGTTATCTGAGAAAATTGAAATTTTATCCTTGTAGATGACTAAAAATCCCTTTTATAGCTAATGTTAAAATATGGAATTAAGCAATATTTAATAATTTGAGGGTGAAGTTTTATTCCCAAAGGCCTCTACAAGTAATCACAATTACCGCAATAATCAATGTATTTAGATGATTTCCTCTAATGAGGTTTCAAAATATTCATATGGAAACCTTCAGGTGCATAAATAGATGTAATGAATATGTATTTGAATAATTTAGTTAGGGTCTCATGTCATTTAGGAATAGGATACCCATCTTATATATTTTAGGTATTAGATTCTCTAAGATCACAAACATCCTTAATTAATAATTATTGAAAGGAGTGATTACAGTGGTTGTAAATTCTTCTTTCTCAATGTGTCCTGATTTATGAAGGAGTCTCAGTTTCATTAGCTCATAAATTTACCTTTCTAATTATTCTCCAGGCTTAGGGCTAGCTGGGAAAGCTTTTATTCATCAAAATGGATATTAGGGCCCTTCCACATTAATAATAGAGTACAATAAATGTCCTTTTATTCCCCCAGTGGTACATTATCATAAGCAAAGGCATCTCTGAATTTAAATGAAATTTCAAAGAATTTTTCCTTAATTTCCAATGTTAATTCAGGGTCAATTTGTGCACAAATTGATTTATTGGTCAAAGAATCCTCTTTATTGAAATATTCTACTTCGTTAATGAAAGTTACTTCTTTTTTGAAAGGGAAAAGGAAATATTTGTCTTTCAATCTCTTCCATAGTAAAATACCTGCCCTTATGATTAGTATTATCAATAAAGAATCTATTGAGATTATTATTATCAATTATCAAATTCTGTGGTGTACAATTTTTTATAGCTAAAAAAGCCTTAAGGATGATTAAATGTTATGTTTCCCTTAAGAATACCCAAAATGTGCATATTTGTATTAGAATTAATGAGTTGTATACCCTCGATTGAACATAGTTTATTCTTCTAATTTATGTATATTTTTGAGATGATATATATCTCAACAAAACTCAAAAAATTAATGGATTCAAAATGAATCTTGGCTTATTTCTTTTTTATAGCTATATTTGTGATTCAAAATGCTTGATTTTATTCATTTTTTGCGTTTGCACATCTATGAGAATGATAAATTAATAAATGTACTAGTTTAAGTAAGTATTTACCTCTATTACCTCAAAAAAAAAGTTAAATTTTATGTAAGAAGCTCTTCAGAAAATTTGTTTTATTCTTGAGAAGGTGCAGAATCACTTTGATTTATATTATGAATAGTATTTTCTTTGATATATTGAGTTTTCTATGCTTTTATCCCATCAATAAATGTATTATTGGGAAATGTAGTAGCCAGATAAGATTCACTTCCACAATTTCAAATTTTGGAGGTGCTATGTCTTGTAATATTTTTCTCAATATTCTTATGGTTTGTTGGGCATTTAGTCCAATTTTTACTGATTTATGTTCTGTTTGTGACATCCTTGATAATATTAATACATATCTAAGTAGTGCAAGGACTGAGAAATATTCTTCTTATAGAATTCTCCAAATAACCAAAACAGTCAGGATTAGTCTATGTAGAAGCTATAAGAGAGGAATTGAAAGCCCAAAATATGACTTTGACACATGACAATAGTACTATGATTAATTGGAAGGACTATACTATTGAAAAATAATAGTTATTAGTCTTTCAAAAGCCATTTTCCCAATATTATCTGTTGGTTTGCAATAAGAATTGGAAGAATAGCTAACATTATAATTATGTTTAATATAATTCAAGGTTTCCTTCGGTATGAGACAGTTTAACCACATAAGAACAGGCTGATAAGATCATGGGAGTTTTTCCTAGGGGGAAAAGCCTCCTTTAACATCAAATATGAGTGAGAAGAGTTAAAATTGTCACTCAGGAGGTTGTTTTGTGGTTCAAAACAATCAATAAAACCTGTATTGGTACTCAGGTGTGGTTTTGAACCCACATATCACTCTTTTGTGACTATAAAAGATAAAAAAAATTCCAATACAAGTTTCAGTCATGTTCCACAATCCAAGATGTGCTATATTATTTAGAAATAATCTCTTGGGCACTCTCATTAGTCAATTTATGAGTAATAAACATCAAAAAACTGATTTAATGGTTTTGAAACCTCATCATTCAATTGTATGAGATAGTATCCCATGGTACCACTAAGTACAGGAATGAGTGTAGCTGTATGGTATGAATAATGATGAATAAATAGATAAAAATCCTTTTGACAGCTTTTAAACATCATGATAAAATTGTTAGGGATAGTGTCTGTGAGCCTGTAAAGTATGTAGGACATAACCATAAGGACACAAATAGCTTTTTATACAATTGATTTAGTCTTAAACAAAAAGTGACAAAAATAATTATAACTTTATTTTTGATAAACAATGTTATAAGAATTGTATCATTTTTGGATTCTACACAAAAAAAACCTAGCATAGACCCATAGGGTGTTATACCCAAAAATGGGTATTTTGTATTTTATTAGAAGATTTAGGAATCCCAAAGTAAAATTGAAGCATTTAATTTTTTTGAAATTGTTAAATTTAACCTTAAATAAGCTTAAATTTAAAGTTGCATAGGGTTGATGCAAACTTACCAAAATTTTAGGTAAAAATGAGGTGTGCTGTATATCTACTGATATGGGTAAAGATTTTCCATATAGGAGTAATTTAAATCCTGCATGAGCTCAATTTCAATTGATTCAAGGCCATAGTATGGCTTTGAATAAACAAAAGGGAAAGATTCAAACAGAAAGGTGGGACAAAGGCAAAAACCCAAATAGAGACAGTGTACCCAACTTTTGGGATCTGCAAAGACTCAATTAAGATTCTACACCTGTATTGGAGTATTTACAACCTTATTTAAATGTTAAGATTAGACTTTGATTGATTATTAAATATTAACCTGGTTTTATACCAATTTGGACAGAAATTACAAGCTTTCAAAGGGTAAATACCCATATTCAGACTTGTAATCAAGTTTTTAAGAACTTTCACAGATTAAATAAGCTTCAAAATTAAAGTTATAGGTCTTAAAGCCTTATCAAAAGTTGAGGTTTTGTGTGTATTTAGATTTTATGTTGAAAAATAGCAATAACTTCAAAAATTCCTTCAAAATAGAGTTCTTAATGGACTTTCTTGAAATTTCACGCAGCTCAAAGCGCAATGGTATCTGTGTATAAATTAAACTTGGATTATTTTCAAACAGGATTAATTGGTAATTAGCCTTGAAGATAACTTTTTTTAATAATTATTGAAGGAGATTAACAGTTCTTTTAAATTAATTAAAAATCCATTTTAAAGGATTTTCACTTGAAACATGATTCTTAAGTTTTCCATGTGATTAAATTTAATATCAATAAGCTCAGTTGATATTTAAACCAAAAAAAAACTTACCCAAAAGAGGATTAAATTTCCTTGTACTTAAGAATAACACTTGTAGATTTGAATTGGAATGACCAGTAAGTTTTCTCTGAATTTCCATATCTTTTTTATCTAGTATTTTTTTATATAGAATTTTTGGATAATATTTATCTGTAAGATTTGACTATGAAACTGATGATAATATCACTATTAATCAACAGTACTATGTCTGTTCTTATGAAATATAATAAAAAATTCTTATAACCACAATTAAATAATTATAAAATTATTTCTTTCACGTGTTATACACTACTAGTGATTATAACAGTGAGCAGTAATTGTCTACAAGAATCAATTACAAGAAGAATTTAATAATAAAAACTTCTTTATTAAAATAATAAAATTATTTTAGGGTGTTGGTAAACACACGTAAGCTTTTAGTAAAAACACGTAAGCCCTTACGTGTTTTTACTAAAAACTTACGTGTTTTTACCAATTTATGGTAAAAACACGTAATTATATGTTAAAAAGACATAAGGGGTGGTTTTTAAATGAAATATGCCTATTTATGGCATTTTTAAGGCCATTAATGGCATTATAAATGCAATAAAGGGCATTATTAATTCCATCAATGGAATTGTTAATGCCATTTATGGTATTTTGAAGGCCATTAATGCCATTGTTAAGGCCACAAATGACATTAACAATGCCATTTATGGAAATTTTAAGGCTATAAATGACATTAACAATGCCATGACTGGCATTTTTAAGGCCATTAATGCCATTTATGGAATTATTAATGTCATTTATAGCCTTACCAATTCCATAACTGGCATTTATAGCCTTAAAAATTCCATAAATGGCATTGTTATTGTCATTTTTGGGCCCAACATTTTTAGTAAAAACACGTAAGGGCTTATGTGTTTTTACTAAAAGCTTACGTGTGTTTACCAACACCCTTATTTTAATATATAATTATCTTTTACAAGAATAATTATAAAGATAATCTAATACTCCAAAGAACTTATTGATAGATAAGAGTAGAGAAATTTGACGTGGAATTGTGGATTTAAGGGATCGAAAGGATTTATAACAGTATTACAACAATATATAGTTGGATTCTATGATTTCACGTCTTTCTGGTTGATTCTGAAAGATTTAAAACACTTAAGAATAGCTTTAACTAATACTTACTTGTTGGTAATAATGATTTAATAAATTGATAAGATGATGATGCTGAAAAAACAGCAAGAAGAGGCTTCTTTTAAGTCAACAACAGCTCACAGAGGCGTGCCATGGAGCAAACTGAAAAACCAGTGAGTGAGAAAACAATAAAACGTTTTGGATTAATGATTGCATCATCTGTTGTCACGTAAGATTATCATAATTACTTAATTGATGCTTTTACGTGACTACTAACCCCAATATGGTTAAGAATAAAAGGAGTAACAACAGTAAATATTCTTTTATTTCAAAATAATCATTGATTTCTCAAAGTTATCAATGTTATTGCCAATTTCATCACAGGTTTTAATTACTGTGAGTTTTTGAAGATTCATTGTTTCACGTAGAATGGTCGAAAATGGACTGTAAGAAAAACTTTTAATTTTACTAGTAAAACTGTAATTCTTTTTGGTTGTACCATAGATAATACAGTTCTTCATTGGTCCTGAAAGTTTTAGAAAGATTCATTAAGAATTGTATTTTTAATGAATTTTTGAAGTTTTTACCTCATTTCTACGTAGAATTGCAAATAGCAGTATTTTGCTGGTTGCTATGAGGTAAATCAATGAATATGGATCCCAAAAGGGTTTTAATTACTCTTTTAGGGTCTATTAATGGAAAGTCATCAAGAATTGATGTGGTTACAGGAGCCTAAGTAGCTTATTACCTCGTTGGCACGTCAAAATAGCAGGTTATCTGCTATTTTCTTATGATTACAGTAGGTGTAACTTGGTAACCAAGTTCCCAAAGAGTTTTAGTTTACCAATTGGGCCAAGATGAGCCATGGATCCATGCTCTGGAGCTATCCACGCCTCTGAGGCCTCAGAAGTTGGGTACCCTGGCTCTCTTTGATGTCTTTTGTCCCCCTTGCCTAATTTTTACGTCAAAATAGTAATTTAAGCTTTAAGTGAGATATCCACTATGGGTGTACCAAAAGTCCATGTAAGAATACCATGATATTAAGTGCTCAAAACATGCATAACACTATTCTTAGTGTGTATGTAACATGGGATTTCTCACTTTCCCATTATTTTGGCGTGAAATTAAGAAAAACAAAAATTTTCACGGATCTTTTATGTGGTATTGATGATGTGGTATTGAAGTATTTTCCATTTTACCACCTCAAAGAGTTAATTTGAGCTTATTCACTCTATGGAGCTACCCTAGGTGAATTTTTGTGTAGAATCCAAATCTGGTCTTAAATCCATGGATTTACTTACTCAAAAGAAAGTTATTCATCTTTTCTGAAATTGAAAATGATGAATTTTGGATATATGCATGACTTATGAGTTATGCATAATTCAAAATTTCTTTTTAAGATAATTGTGGCCTATTTGGGTATGTAATATATACCTCAAGGCTCACATTATCTCTGCACAGCATGTGTGATTAATATTTTATAAATCATTAATAAGTGGATAAATATGATTGTTTTACACATATAAATGTATTATTAAGAGATTTTATATTTGTCATTATAATAGCTTTCAGTAATTATAATCCTAATAGAATAATTATAATTCATTCTAATTTGTTTTATATAATGATCTATAATGATTATATTAATTTGTGGTTATAATGTTCTATTATATCTTATTTTCTATCACGGAAGGTCATAGTACTCTTAATATTTGCTACTATTATCAAGAGTTTCATAGACAAGCCTTACATTTGGGGTCTGGGCCATGTTTAAACCAATTTTGGGGGCATAAACCATATTCTGGACCTCATTCCAATCTTTTTTGATGTAAAATTGCCGTATTTACTTTAATTTTGGCTTTTTTGGGATTTATCCTCTCAAATTAATCTTTACAATATTAATAAAGTTATTTTTCTTAAGAATATTGTTTGAAAAAATATACTATTGAGTGATTTGGAATAAATTTTATTTCCTAACTAGTGGCTTTTCATATCACAGACCTGAAATTTATTCTTTGAGTTATTCTAGTTTAGAGTGAATGATAATACAGTTTTTATTAATGAACCAATCCTTTTCAAAGAAACAGACCTTGTAAAGCTTTTATCTGACTTTGAATCTTTTAGTAAAGAAATTCTGACAAAGCTTAACAGTTCTGAGTATATCCAAAAAAAACTGGGTAGAGAAACTTTGCAAGCAAAAGAGTCACAAAACACCATTATGGGTCTATAAAATGTAAATAAACATAATATTTTCTCTGAGGCATATTTGTGATAGAATTCAGTCTAAAGCTACTTTTCTTAATTAACCAAATTATAATTCTATTCCTTTTATGACTAAACAATTAAAAGATTTAAGAATACAAGCTCAAAACTTGGAAAATTGAACTGGTCACAATGCAGCTCCTTCCAAAGAACAATTGGAAAAAAGTGATAAAGCAAGATTTGAATTGAAATAATATCTTCCATTAAGTATTGCCAGTATATCACAAAAAAATAATTTTCCAAGACAGTCTACACCAATTCTTGACAGAAATGTGTTGAGCTTGGATAATGACTTACATCATAAAATTTCAAGAAATGAAGAAGTGGAAACTCCTTTAAATTCAAAGAAATTCCCAGATTAGAGGAACAGTCTACGTTCATTTGTGAAGGAGAATATAGTCATATGAAATTTATGAAAAAAATTGATATGCTTAAAGAAGACTTTAAAATACCATATGAATACATAAGCGCCATATTACACTCATTATTTACCAAATATGTAAAGAAATGGTATTACAAAATGAGACAAGACCATGGTAAACACTCCTCACCTTGATGGAATGAATGTATTTCCAAATGGGTAAATGATTCATGCAGACTTAGAATGGAAAATTCTTTCAAAGAAGCCATTCTTAATATTAAGATGGAAAGTCCCATGTCCTGGTTTCTTAAACATAAGGACAGATTAACTACCCTGCATCCTGATATGTCTGAAACAATGGTACTTCAAAGGATATTAAGAAAGGGTGGTGGTGACCTTGAGCATGCTATAAGAGGAGGTATTGAGACTTTCTCTACATAATATTATATCAATGTCATGGAAGACATCACTGCCAGAAAGAAAATTTGTAGAAATTGGTATAAACCACCAATAGACAACGAAAATAGTGGGAAACCGATTTCAAGACCAAATAGGTCACAGCACAGAGCTTCTTTGAAATTTCATAAATGAGGAAATAAATCTCATTTGGCTAAAGCTTGTCCAAGGAAAACAAGAATTAATAAGATAGAAATTGAAAATACTGAAGACTGTAAAGAAACAAATTATGTAACTTTACATGAAAGTGATTCTGAGTCTCCTGAAGAAGAAGAATTACCAGAGGAGCTTAGTATAGAATACATAAATGTGTCCTTTGAAGTCACAGAAGTGCATATTCACTTACCACAATATATTAATGAATTTATGGATCTCATATATGTGCAAGATGCTAAAATAAAGAAAACAAAACCTGCAAGAGGTAAAGCTTATACCGCTGGATCATTGTTTATCACAAATATTGTGATCAACAACAGAGAATCCAAGATACATTTTGACTCAGGTTCTTACTGCACTTGTGTTGATAAAAAGTATCTGGAAAGAATTTATAGCAATTGGAAAAAGAAATCAATGCCAATTGAAGGTATAAGGCTTGGTTGTGCTAGTCAGTATATGCACCCTTTGTAAGATGTGTCTATGAAACTGTTGATGGTATTACTATTAATCAACAGTACTATGACTGTTCTTATGAAATATAATAATGAAAAATTATTATAAAAACAATTAAATAATTAAATAATTAATTATTCCTTTTACTTGTTATACACTGCTAGTGATTATAACAGTAAGAAGTAATTGTCTACAAGAATCAATTACAAGAAGTATTTAAGAATAGAACTTCTTTATTAGAATAATAAAATTATTTTAATGTACAATTATATTTTTCAAGAATAATTATAAGTATAGTTCTTGAATCAAACTATTACTAGAAGAAAACGTTTAAGAAGTAATAATAAATAACTCACTAATACTCCAATGAACCTTAGAAAGGGATTGGTAGAGAGTTTTGAAGTATAATTGCGGATTTAAAGGATCAAAATTGATTCATAAAAATATTACAGCAATATATAGCTGATTTCTATGAGTTCACGTCTCTCTAATTGATTCTGAAAGATTTAAAACGCTCAAGAAAAGATTTTAACTAATACTTACTTGTTGGTAATAATGGTATAATTGGATAATAAGATAATTTGGAAGAAAACAGCAAGAGGAGGCCTCTTTTAAGTATAAGACAGCTCACAGAAGTATTCCATGGAGAAAACTGAAAAACCAGTGAGTGAGAAAACAATAATTCTTTTTGGATTGATGATTGCATCATATGTTGTGATGTAAGATTATCATAATTCCTTAATTGATGCTTTTACGTGACTACAAACCCAAATATGGTTAGGAATAAAAGGAGTAAAAGCTGTAAATCCTATTTTATTTAAAAATTAACATTAATCTTTCAGGATTATCAATGTTATTGGAAATTTCATCACACATTGTATTTTCTGTGAATTTTTGAAGATTCAGTACTTCACGGGGAATGATCAAACTGGACTGGAAGTAAAACTTCTAATTTTACTTATGAAACTAAAACTATATTTTGTTTCTTTATGGATCATACTGCTCTCCATTGGTTGTGAAAGTTACAGAAAGATTAATTAAGAATTGTATTTTTAATGAATATTTGAAGGTTTTACATCATCTCTACATAGAATTGCAAATAATACTACATAGCAGGTTGCTATGAGGTAAATAAATGGATACTAGTACAAAAAAGGTTTTAATTAATCTTTTGAGGCTTATTCACGGGAAATGATTAATAATTGACATGGTTACAGGAGTCTAAGTTGCTCTTTACCTCTCTGTCACATCAAAATAGTAGCTTATTTGCAATTTTCTTATGATTCAATGAGATTTCACTTGGTAACTAGGTTCCCAAAAGGTTTTAGTATACCAATTGGGCCAAGTTCAGCCATGGATCCAAGCTTTAGAGCTATCCACACCTCAGAGGCCTCAGAAGTTGGGTACCCTGGCTCTCTCTGATGTCTTTTGTCCCCCTTAGCTATTTTCACATCAAAAATAGAAATTAAGGCTTAAACACTGATATCCACCATGGGTGTATCAAAACTGTTGGTAAGAATACCATAATATTAAGTGCTACAAACATCCATAACACTATTATTAGTGTATATGTAACATGGGATTTCTCACATTCTCATTATTTTGGCGTGAAATTGAGAAAAACAAAAATTTTCACAATTCTCTTATGTGGTATTGAAGTATTTTCCATATTACCACCTTGTAGATTTAATTTAAGTTTATTCACTCTATGGAATTACCCTAGGTAAACTTTTGTGTAGAGTCTAAATCTGGCCTTAAATCCATGGATTTACTTACTCACAAAAAGGTTATTCATCTTTTCTGAAATAAAAAATGATGAATTTTAAATATATATATGAATTATGGGTTATGCATAGTTCAGAATTTATTTTTAAAGATAGTTGTGACCTATTTGGGTATGTAAAATATACCTCAATGCTCACACCCTTTAGGCATTTTTGAAGCATAAATGATATTTCCTCACCATGCAGGAAGTATCAGACTGAAAGTTGAATTTATTGTTATGAATAACTGCACTTCCCAGTATTTCATACTTGGAAAGGATTATCTTAATATCTATGGTATTGGTATTAAAAATAATAAAGAAAGGTATTTCACAACAAGGCAAAATAAAAGACAAAAAATTGGTTTTACCTTAGAAAGGAAAGAAATAACTTTCATAAGACAAGCAAAAAACTTCAATAAGCAAATATTTGTGACAGACCAGTTGATTGAAGCACAAATAAGTCCAGAATTGAAATTAGAAATGAAGGAAGACCTGATTAAAATCTTATTTCAATAAAGAGAAGCCTTTTCTTTCAATAACGAACCACTAGGGGCTATTAAGGGCCATAAAGAGGACATTATGCTTAATGTGGAAAGACCCTATCATCTGCTATCAAGAAGACCAGCTTACCCAGACAGCCCCAGAGCTAGAGAAGCATTGGAATAAAGAAGTAGAAGTCACAACCCTGATTATCATTACTTGGAATAATGATAAATAAAGGATTATTGGTGAACTTAGAGCATTGAATACCTATAATATTCCAGATAGATATCCAATTCCCAAAATATATGAGACTTTTACTCAATTATCCAAAGCAATATTCATCACTTCCATGGATTCCCTTGAAGGTTTCCACCAGAATGTTTGGACACCTCATGCTAGGAGATTAACTGAGAATAATTTCTCATTTTTGTATTTATGAGTATTTAAGGATGCCTTTTGGAATTAGAAATGCACCTTTGTATTATCAACAAAGGATGAATACCATTTTACTACATGAACTATCAGAGGTATGGTTGATCATTTATATTTATTTCATTATCATTTGTTTGGAAACCGGGAAATTATATTTGGAGAGACTTTCATTAGTGCTTAATAAAACTATTCAAGTTAGCAGGAAAATATATTTTATGAAATATAATTTTGGGTTCCGTAAGGTCAAAGCTGTGGGACATGTAGTTTCAGGACTAAGACTTGGTGTTTATAAAAACAAAGTGGATGAAGTATTACTGAATAAAATGCCCCAGAATAAATAAATAAATGATGTCCTCCTTAGGGTTTGCTAATTATTACAGGAAACACCTTAAATATTTTACAATCCATGAAAGCTCATTGTACAGAGTTTGAGATCAAGAATATGTCTGTAACAAAGGATTCAAGAATATGAAAAGATCAAGTAAGCCTTAAACAATGCACAATTATTATTTATTACAGACTGCAAAATTTGTTTAAAGCTTCATATTGATGCATGTGGTGAAGGTTTAAGTGCAGCTCTTCATCAAGTTCAAATTGTTGATTAAAAGCCTTATGAATTTCCAATTTGTTTTATCTCAAGAAAAATAAAAACTACTGAGGCTACATATGGAGCAAGCCAAACACAGTGCCTTTGTCCTGTATGGGCCTTAGAAAAACTTCACTCATATCTTGATGGTAGTGTTTTTGAGGGGATTGCTGATTGTAATTCTGTGAAATTACTTCTTAACATGAAAACTCCAAACAAACACATGTTAAGATGGCAGATTGCTATACAGGAATATAGAGGAAAGATGACCATAGTGAATAAATCTGGAAATATTCATAATAATTCTGATGGCTTGAGTAGATGGGAATTACCCAATATACCTGAAAATCCTGCTTCTTTTCCTGAACATGCAGAACCTCCAATTCCAGATGAAGGATTTAAAATCACAGATGTATGGACAGAATTCTTTGAGGAAGTTAGAGAGAGCTATAAGCAAGGTAAGAAATGCCATATTCTTACTTCTCTACTTGACAAGGATTTCACAGACGCAGATTTGCATAATTTTTTGGATGATATATGGACAAAAAAAATTTAATTGAAGATTCTGTTTATTTGATGTTATCTTGTATCATAGGTCTAAGCACACAGGTGTAATAGTATTCTTTAGTAGAATGTTGATTAACACAATATTACTAGATTAACATGGAAAAATTTCTTCTGGACATCTGTCTGAAGACAGAACAATGGAAAGAATGAAGATATGTTATTGGTAGCCATCTTGGAGAAAATATGTCATTGAGTCCTTTCATATTTGTGAAAGATGCCAGAAGGCCAATAAAGCTACTGGTAAAAGATTTTGTTTGAGGATTCATATCCAAGAACCAAGTACCCAATGGGAAGGGGTTCATATGGATTGGGTGACTGCCTTACCACCTGGTGGTGAGAAAGGTTACAATGCATGGCTTGTTCTTGTGGACAGGTACAGCAAAACTCAAATATTTTAACCATTTCATAAAGCTGCCACAGCTTTGGATACAGATATTTTAATTTTTAATAGAGTTATATCTCATACTGGTCTATTTAGAAATATCATGAGTGACAGAGACCCAAAATTGAAATCAGCCTTATGGACCAATTTACCTAAGCTTTTGGGTTGAAAGCTATCATTCTTGTGAGCCTTTGAGATATGACCACATGTCCAAAACAGTCACAAAACAACTTTACAAAACTTATTTTAACAATAAGAATTGAAATTATAATCTTACAATAAGTAAAAGTGCCATTAAAGGGCATAAACTCTTGATTATCTCAGAAAAAAATCAATAAAAATGTGAGATAAATTGCACCATTGGATTTCACATCAAAAACTACACATATGAGATTTTTATTTTATATTTGTAAAGTCAATACTTACTGTGATAACCTGAATATGTGCACTTTTATCATCAGCACATATATTAATTGTTTTTAGCTCATATATTCTGAGTTATGCATGATAAATCGTTTATTAAAGAATTAATTTACCACTCAATAAAGCTGGGAATACACATATGACTTTCTTTTGACACGTTATAGACACGGGTGAAACTTATAAGGGTAAATTGAGTGAAATAACAATAGCTGTGGACCACTTTAATTTAAAAGTGGTCTAAACTGAAAAAAGTGGATATTCAGATTTCACTAGCTCATATGTGAATAATTATGTAATTCATATCATTATATTCAAGGTAAAATACATGAGATTGTGGCTCAAACTCTTAAATAGTCAATGTCAACAGAAAAGATGAGTTACAAGGGAAATAATCAAAAATAGAGTTTTTATTAGGTAATTAAATTTTATTGGAAGCTTAGTAGGGAAATGACAATATATCAGAATTCACTCTCTGAATGGCTGTAGTGTGAATAACTCAAAAAGTGCTAAGGATCAAAGTTAAAGCTTAAAACTGATCTTTTATGATTGCTAACTGTAGATTTATTTTAGGTTTAAAAGTTGAATAAGTGGTAGAACTTCTAGATATTAGTATATTATGATTAAAGATAGCAAAATATTTGAATTTAAAACGTTTTACAAGCCTATGAGTTCCAAAAACCTATAGTTAAAGTGAGGACTCTAAATGTTGGTGAGAGAAGAACCTTTAATTATGATTTAGTCCTCACTAAGCCTCAAATTATTAATAAATTAAAGTGGATACCATCAGTACACGACTACTAGGAGTCTTCTGGACTCTAGGAGAGGAGATTTTAATATAAATAGAGTTCTGTTTCCTCTATTTAACCCTAAGATGCATCAAAAACATAAAAACATCAAATTAAAAGGTATTTTGTTTATTATTTATATATAAAACTACTATATTATTGAAGAAAAAAGATAAAACTTGTAGTAATAACCAACTTTGATGTTATTAATCCAATATTTTTTCATTTTTGTTAAATTCTCTCTAAAAATACTCAATTCCATGTAGAAATTGTTACATTGGTAAGTCTCTCTTTTTCATTGTAGTAAAATTAAAATAGGTTTTATTTATATTTTTATGTGTAAATTTATTCAAAATTATTATATTTAGTGTAAAAAGTAGGTATTTTTATCTTTAGTTTTATTCTTAACAACTCTTTTATTAATATAAATATTATATATTATTTATATCAATATATAACTTTAATATTAGTAATATTATTTTTGAAGATTTTTCATCATTAAATAAAAATTTTCTATGCATTTATTATTTGTTTGTAAAAATAATACATTGCCACAAATATATTAATTATTAATTATTGATATATTTATTTTATTTTATTATTTCTTTATAAGATAATTTATATGATTTTATTTATTTAAGTAATATAAGTATTTTTAGGCCATAAATATAATAATACTTTATTATTATAAATATTTTAACCATATTATTCTTTTAAATTAGCACATTCAGAGTACAATGAGTAAATTGATGGATTAGAATAAAGAATGATTTGGAACTTTGAGGACATGATCATACAAATTTGTGCTTATGGCCTCGACCTTAGAGATTCTGATGGCTTTACCAATGATTGGTGTACACTTATACCAGCGTTGGAATCAGCCTAAAAGAATTCCATCCATTATTCAACAGGCAAAACTACTGCAATGTTGGAAAAAGGGTGGAAAACTGAGCTTCCAGTTGATACTTTTCAGAAAGACTTGGTTGATATTAATCCAAATGCTTCAATATTTACATCATTTATTGATAAAATGAGGAATCAGGAAAATTGAAGAGTGACTGATACCTTTGAATATGCTAAACAAAAGTGGGATAAAAGTTATTAGACCCCAGAATTCAAAGTAGGGGACTTAGTATTATTTTCAACCTTGAACTTCAATAATACTAAAGGTCCAAAGAAATTGAAAAATTCCTTTGCAGAACCATTGATTATTAAAGCCCTTCATGGGAAAAATGAAGTACAAGTAGAACTGATAGGAGAACTGGAGGATAAACATCCACCTCTCCGTGTGAGTCTAGTAAAGCATTACACTTCCAGTGACAAGGAATTATTTCCTTTGTGAAATGAAAAAACTTTAGAAGTACCACCACTTGAACAAAGTTAAGAGAAAAAGGTTCTTAAAGTATTGAAAGAAAGAATACTTAGGGGAGAAAACAAAAGAGAATACTTAGTCTGATACAGAAACCCACAACATGAGGATGTGTGTCTTTCAGAAATTAAGATACCTGATTCCCAAAAGTTTCTCAGAAGATTCAGAAATGAAAGAAGACCAGTTCCTCAACAAAAGGTTTGAGTTATGGCCTTCACATATTTGAAAGTATAAGTAGAGATATTGGACAATGGATTATACCCCCCCAATTCAATTAAAAATTTTAGTACAATTTTTTTGGTTAGAGGGAATACAAGCCTGTGACCTATGTAAGACATACCCATAAGGCCACAAATAGCTTTTTATATGATTGATTTAGTCTTAAAGAAGACTTATAAATTGACTTCAAAACAAAAAATAACAAAAAATAAGTATGAATATATTTTTTATAAACAAAGTTATGATTATTACGTCATTTTGGATTCTACCCTAAAAATAACTTAGGGTAGACCTGTAGAGTGTTCTACCCAAAGATGGCTATTTCTTATGTTATTAGAAGATTTAAAAATCTCAAAGTACAATTGAAAAAATTCAATTTTTTTATAAAATTGTTAAATTGAAGCTTAAATTTAAAGGTTCAAAAGGTTTATGCAAACTCACAAAACGTTTTGCTAAAATTGAGGTGTGGTGTAGATTTAATTACTTGGCTAAGGATTTGCCATACAGGATTTAAATCATTCTTGAGCTAAATTTAAATTTATTCAAGGCCATAGTACCACTTTAAATAAATAAAAGGGAAAAATCCATGCAGAAAGGTGGTACAAATGAAAAAAGCCAAATAGAGCCAGGGTACCCAGATTTTGGGATCTTCAAGGACTCAATTAAGGTTTTCCACCTGTATTGGAGGAGTTTAAAACTTATTTAAACTTAATTATTAGATTTTAAATGAGAATTAAGGTTTAAACAGGTTTTATCCCAATTTGGACAGTAATGACAAGCTTCCAAAGGGTAAATCCCGATATGCAGACTTGTAATGAAGGTTTTAAGAAATGTCAAAGATTAAACAAGCTTAAACTTTAAATTTATAAGCTTTGAAACCTTATCAAAAGCTAAGTTTTGGTGTGTCTTGCTATTTTACATGGAAAAATAGCAACAAATTCAAAAATTCATTAAAAATCCAATTCTTAATGGATTTGGTTTAAGGTTTCAAACAGCTTACAGTTAAAAATTATCTGCGAATAAATTGAATTTTAAGTATCTTTTTTCAAACAGGATTGATTATTAATTGGCCTTGAAATTTCCTTTCTTTAATTATTAAAGAAAATTAATAATTCTTTGAAAATTAATCAAAAGTCCAGTTTAAGAGACCTCACTTGAACATTTTTATAAAGCTTTTATGTGATTCAATTCAATATAAACAAACTTATTTTATATTTAAGCTTCAAATAATTAACCCAAAAGAGGATTAAAGTTAATTGGAGTTAAGACTAAAACTGGTCACTTTAAATTGGAATGAAGAATAATTTACCTTAAGTTAAGAAACTTATTTTTAAGCATGGGTTTTCTGTTTCAACCTGAGAAGGCCCTCTACATCCATTGTAAATTATGAGAGCTGATCTGAAGGTATAAAAAGAGTCTTTATAGAACTGTTTTGTCCAACATCATCATCATCACTAAAATCAAATTAGATAATCAAACAGGTAAACTTTTATTGAATATAAAATCTTATTATTAAAAATAATTCTTAAGTATTTTATTCATTATAAAGCTTGAATTAAAAAATTAAAATAAAAGAATTCAGATTATTGTTCCAATCACCAATAATACATTTTTTCTACAAAATTGTTGTGTTGAATATCTTTTGAAATACACAAATTCCTCTAAAAACTCTTAAATATTATTTTATCATTGAAAACTGGTTCTTGTCTCTTGGAATATTCTTTAATAGTGTGATTTCAACTTATAAAAATTACTTAATACTATAAAACTGTTTCTTTACTTAGTGTATTAAATAGATACTATAAGTAAGTTTTCTCTGAATTTCTATATCTTTTTTATCTAGTATTAGTTTTTCTATATAGAATTTCTCATTGAAATTTCTCTCTGCACAGTCAGTGTGATATATACTTTACAAATAATATTTATACTATTTATAGGTGTATAAATATTATTATTTTTTGCATATAATTGTTGCATTGAGAGCTTTTATATTTCTTATTATTATGACTGTAAGTGACTATAATAATAATAGAATAACTATAATTTATTATAATTATCAAGAATTTCATTGTTATTAAGTCATTTAATAATAATTAATTCTTTCTTTATATAGTTATTTTTGATAATTATAGTAATTTGTGCTTATAATATCTTATTATATTATATTTTCTACTGAGGAAAGTCATAGCTCCCTTCTTATTTCTTACTATTATCAAGAGTTTCAGAGAAAAACCTTACAGTGTCCCACAATAGCACTTGGTGTGGGATTATAGCATTAAATCCATGAGAGCTTTTTCAGTTTATGAGATAAAGGCCCAAAACTCACCCAAATTGTAGCAAAATCTGATATATATAATAGCTTCACACTTTTGGCCATTTTCGTATTGATTATGCAGAAGCTTTACAGGTTCAAAGTATCTTCAATGTTTTGTATAATAGCATTTCTCTTGTTTTGAGAGAAAAGTACCACTACCCTTTGATCTATGTAAGATCAATTGATAAGGGTTGGATTTATATCTAAATTTACTGTGTTAATTTGAATAATATACCACTTTATTTTACTCTCATAAAAACTGTGACTGTTAGATGAGAGGTGGAAAGACAGAATCATTTTTCTAGGGTGTCCAAAGAGCATTTTTATGGTAAATTTTGATCCATTGGTGCTAAAATATTGATCCTAGTATCATTTGTTAGCCTTCCTTGAGAGATTTAGTATAGGACTCCACTTGATGGGCCTGTAATTCAAAATAGAGATTTCATATGAAATATGAATATTAAGGTTTATGCTCAAAATGAGCTTACATCCTTGATAACTTTATTGAGTCTTATTGGGTATTAACAAGAACTTTATTTTCTAAAAGAGAAAGATTTCATTTTCCTATTTTCACACTTTTAGACTAACATTTCTAGGACCTTTTTTCTTTTTTGGCCTTGTTGTACTTTTATTTAGTTTAATAAATATCAAAGGTATTTATTTCACTACTTAATTCACCATGAGTAAGTTGGCTTCACCTTAAAGCAGGTTTTTCATTTTGGAATTTCCAGAGAGGATATATTGGATTCAGGCTTACAGTTAAAACAGAAATGAAACAATAAAACAGAATCCTTAGAAGAATTTTAATCCACATATGCAAGCCATACATTTTCAATTTAATTTCCTCAATATAAATGTGTAGTAAAGATTATTAAACCTTCTTATTTAAGAAGAAAAAAGGAATCTTCAATTAATAATCAAAGTTAGTTTTGTATATTACTACGTATTATTGACTAGACCAATTGGAAAGCTCATATTGGTGTTAGAGCTTAGCATAGAATTCCCATTTATTCCTCTCATAGGGATATAATTAGCAGATAACATCATTATTGAAAAAATATTTTTCAAAGACAGCTGACAAAAAGGGAAATTCTCTAATAGTAGAATATTTTTCAAAAAAATTAATTAATATTATTCAATATTTACTTTTCAATTGAAATTTTATCTCTAAAAGTCTGTATTATATGTTAAATTTTATATCTCCTGTTTAAACTATCATGAGGTAAATTATCTCCACTGAGAAATGAAACATACATTGATTGATTTATAATTATGAAATTTCATCTTATGTAAGAATTTTTTGAAAGATTCTATATTCTGGCTGGATATCATCAGAGGGCTTGGTTCAGAGCCTCTGAGGAGTAGCTTAAGTGACTAATGAAAATTAAATATTAAAATTGAAAACAAGGTTCTACTTTACATTTCTTAAATAAGAAATTCGGTATTTTTATCAGTTAAACCTATTTGTTAATTATTATCCTTATTTTGTGAAATGAAATATTTTCATATAGTGGCATAATTATTTCTCAAGACCATAGTACATGAGTTTATCTCCACTTTATAAATATGAAGGGGTTTTAATAAGAATTAATTTTTTTATGCCTCTTGTTGCAGTATTTCCTGTAAGTAAATCCTATAAAATTATGTTTTTGATTCTTGTAGGAAGTTTTTTAGTTGAAAGGAAGCTAGAATAATTTATGAAGTAACATCATTTTGGTGATATAATATTCAAAGAAACTTATTTGAAATAATTCTTCACCAATAATTGTTTAGCTCTGATAGCTTGGATATTTAACTTATCTATCAACCAGCCAAATCAAAAAATTTAAATTTGAGTTGAGCTGATTTTAATTTCTTTCTGTGTTAAATTCAACCTTTTTGAACTATAATCATAGCTTTGTATCAATTATTGAAGTTTCTTGCTACATAACTTATACTTTGACTTTCTTTTTTGTGCGATATAAGTTTCTTTTGACATTTCGTTATTATTAACTGGATTATTGTGGAGATTTAAATTTAAATATTAAGACAAAGAGAAATATTTTTACATTCTTTAATCCGAAAGAATGTTCTTTATGATAAGATTAGAATAATAATTCAATAATGGAAGATAATACCCGAGAAATATGACCAAATGAGGAATCTCAAAGAATCAAAAAATTGAGCAATTGGAAATAAGGATTTTCTTAAAAGAATTAATATATCCCCAAATGAGTTGGGAACCTCATTTACGTAAGTTCACATAGGGAAGAACTCTTAATATTGCATAGATATTAGTAAGAAATAATGACTACCTCATTCTGAAAAAAAGTAGAATTAAATCATTTCCCATTGAAATGATTGAATATTTGAGTGGAATTTAAAAACAGAGCTTGGACAGTTGAGTGTTTATATTTCATTTCTTTCCTCAGAATGTCTTTGGAATATGTATTTGAGGTTTTCTTAAAATTTAAGGTACTTCAATTTATCTATAATTGAAAAGGATTAACTTGGTCAGTGCCATACACTCTCTATGTACTATGGCTTCTCCATTTATATCTATGAGTTATTTATATAGCTAGCTCAATAATATAATAGGATGAGCCTTTTCCAGGAATTCATGATATGAATTATTTAATAAGTCAAAATTTGCTCAGATTAATCTAGAATAAGAAGATAAACTGGGTTTTAAATGAATTTGAAGTCCTGTTGGAATAATGGAAATATAAGCTCACAGACATGTCCAACTAGCTTCGAAATGTAATTAAGATTGTTTTCTAAAGCTTAGAATCTGAATAATCAAGATAATCCAAAAGATTAAAAAAGATGTTATTATACTAACAATGATATTTATAGGGATTCTCCCTTGAAAAATTCAAAACATTTCATTGAACCTAATTCTTGTATGATTGATTCTTCATCTATTTTGAAGAAATGTTTATGATCTTGGGTGAGTAAAAAAATGAGATTTAGGGAAGATACTTTTTTGAATAATTGGAAATTTCCTTTAAATCTTCAAGGAGTAATTCGAAGCTTACAAAATTTCCTTCATATCTCCTTCCCCATGATTCAACAAAGTTTCTTTAGCTTAACCTTATCTCAAAACCATTGACAGTTTGTAAAAAAACTTCCAAAATGTGAGTGATTTCTTCTTCAAATATAGATTTTAAGAAGAAATTCACAGCCTCACTCTTCAAAAACAAGCAATAAATAAAGCTTTACTCTTCAATAGCCCTCCCAATGAATTTTATTTTTGGAGGGGTATATTTTTGATATTGTTTTTAAGAAAATGGAATTAAAAAAGTTCAGAAAACAAAGGTAATAAATTGGGAAACGTTTTTTTACCCGGATAAATTCATTAATTGTAATAATTTTTTCTAAAAAAATTACATAACATTTACTCAAAATTGTGGAATAGGAGCTATATATTTCCTTTATGGCATTCATTATCTTTACGGGTATTAATGTAAAATGGTTATTTCATTATTTAGGCTATTTATGGTGTCTTAAAACACAGTTGGAGCAGTTTATTCCTTTATTATGAACGCAATACCAATTTAATATTAATCATTATATTCTCATATAATAATGATTTTATTTATTCATTTTATATTTCCTCATTTTTATTATGAGGGCTTGTTTTCTAATTTTTATTTATATCTTATGAATTGAACTTAGGTTAATTGAATTGGAATGAATTTGAATTATTTCATCTGTTTTTTGTTTGGAAAGCTACAGTAGCAGCTCTGTAAAGTCTTCTATGATAAAGCTTTTGACGATTGTCAACAAAATTACATAAGGAGGTTGTACAATGCTTCTACTGTAATTCAAAGAGAGTTAAAATATGAAAAGTAAAATAAAAGAAATTAATGAGCTGCATTAGTTGCAAGATTGATAAATGTGAATAAAAGTAAAAATAAAAATATGAATCATAAATCATAAATAACATATTAATAATATGATATAAGGAAGAAAAGTAATATTACTAAGGCTCATAAAGCTAAAAACTGTGGATAATGACAATAAGATAAGAGTTAAAGCTATACCTATTTCAGAAAAGAAAATTTTGCGATGAAGTGGAAGAATTAATAAATTCTTTATAGGTTTCAGGGGGGCTTTCAAGACCAAAAGGTTTTGATTTTTATTTGTATTTTTGAATATTAAGAAACATTTTATAAGACAATATATGATTCTATGTGAGAGATCCACTAAAAATGGTTTTCCTTCTATAGGTTTTCTTGTGACTTATACAGTTTGCAAAAAGCTTTTCTCAATTCTATAGTATCAGAGGAGAAGAAATTTTTCGTAGTATGAACAAAGGCTTTCAATTCATAAAAGTCTACAAAATAGGGAAAAATATTTTTGATGCAAAGATATAGCTTCAAAATTGAAGATTCAATACAAGTGAAGTTCGCTTTAATCTTAAAAACCGAGTTTAAGTAGCATTTCATCTAGCTAAATTAAATAAAAAAGAATAAATAAGATATAGTTTATGTAGTACTTTAGTGGCTTATAATGTTTTGAAATATCACAAACAATTAGGATTCTGTGTTCATCTTATTTCAAGGTACAGGTGCAAGGTCAGATCAAGCTTGTTCCAAGATATCTTTCAAATTCAAAATCTGCTTTCAGGTGTTGCCATTTTTCTACTGGGGATTTTGTAACATGTTTATTGTAATTTTAATATAGTTCTTTTCTCTGTTTTAGTCACAGATGAAAATGACCCTTGGATACTTATTCCGGAGAATTTTCTTGAGGATTGAGCTGCCTGAAATTGTAGAAGTGCTTAGTAGTGAGGATTTTGAAAGCTTCATGGATTTGATTCCATGTTATACCAATTTTGGTTAGAATATATTGTTTTCAACAAGGCTCTTCAGTACATAACTAGGAGATTTTTTCTAGCTCCCTTGTAGCTGATATATCTGCTTAGCGTTTATGTCTCTGAATTGAACACAGAAGCCTACTAGGGTTAGTCTTACCAGCCCACTTAATTAATAAACAATTTATTGAGTGAGAAAATGAAGTAAAAATATGTTTTGTGGATCTATTAGATTGATATCTATTTCAAGAATCCTTAAATAGCTTCAGGATGGGCTAAATCTATCCCATTGTGTCCCAAATCTCATCTAATTATGGTTCAATAGATGATTCAGGTTATTTAGTATATAGAATCATTGCTGTTTTTTATTTTTGAGATTTCCTGATGTCCTCAAGTAAATAATTCCATATTATCGCTGGAATGCTAACTGGTAATACCTTTGGTTATTTGGTTTCATCACAAAAATCTTTGCATAAATTTCTTTGCTTTGGTAAATTAAAAGAATATGTGAGAAAGAATCTTTAAATTCTCCCAAAATCGCCCTGGGTTTGTGTCTTTATTTGGAATTATCCAGAATTTTTTACATCTCCATTATCAAATTTGGTGTATAAATTAATGCCACATCTAATATACTTTCTCATTTGCATTTGATATTTGGTTTCTTCAAATATTGGGACTTTCCTTGTGTTACATAATTATTCTTATTTAATGATGCAACCAGCTATATATATAGAAATCGAATCATTGATTTCTTACTATTAGAATCAATAGATTTGATATAAATTTCATAAGGCTATTCTCTATTCAAATTTGCTCTATGCTGTTCTGCAAAGGTACCCTTTATGAAGTCATACAATGATTGATAAATCAGATTAATCATAATTCATGGAATTATTTGGACACTAGGAACAGGACATTAAATTTTCATCTATGAAGCCATTTTTGGGCCGAGTTAAACCAACCACATTAGATTTTTGTTCTAAATATTACTCCCCATGGTGTGATTATTGGCTGAATTGTTGGAAGTGATAAAAGATTTTGATCCATGATTAATCATTCTTGTAAGGAATCACAGAATAACTCTGAAAGGGATTTTCCAGAATTTCTACTCTAAAATTATTTAAATGATAATAATCATTTATTAAATCCAAAAAACACCAATTTACCCCTCGAATTACTATGGCCATATAAGACTCATTTCAATCACAAGTCATCTAGAAATCAATGGCAATACACACACTTCAACCGCAAGGTAAGTTCTTGATACCTTTTGAAATCCTTCATTCTGATTCATAGTAAATCTTTTTATTAGGTTTGGAGCTCTCTTTTCAATGGTTCATTCAAATTGTTTTAATAATTATCTCCACACTGATATTAATATTCCATTATAGTACATTGTAAATGGTTTATTCTTCTCAATTAAAAAAAATTGAAATTTTCTTTTTAAATCACCCTGGGTGACTTGGTGACTTGGTTATCCTAGGTTAGTTTCATGTGCATCAATTGAATTAGGCTTCCCAAGAGCCCAAAAATTGAATTTATGTTTAGTTTATTATTGATTTTTTTTCAAATTGGGATATTTCAAATGAGAAATATCAATTTTTGTGATAAATGGTTCCATTAATTAATAAATAACAGTTTTTGGCATTTTTGGCCCCAAGTGCCATCTTTTGAAGACAGATAAGGGTTTTTTGGTCGAAGATCATTGTTAATATGAAGTATAGAAGCCAAGAGGAAATATGAAGGAAAAGAAGAAGCCTCTAAGTAATTTAAAGGAAAGGATTTTTTTTTCCTCCAGTGAGCTTTTACTTCCTCATTAGGGGAGTCTGCGGATGAATTTCTTCTGCCACTATCATGTGATTTTTCATCTTCAGCTTCATCCAAGTTTTTACAATTAGAAGTTGATGTAGATGGATTTTTCATGAGAAATTTCAATGAATTTCTGAGTAAATTCATTTTCACCTGAGATGGGTTTCCGTGTACCTATGCAAAGAAATAGTTCTATTTATACTATCAATAAAATTATCTATGAATCCTACAGTTTTTGAGCTCATGATAGTTTCAGGGAAAGGTTCTTTTGGTAGGAATTGCAATAAAATCTCCTCTGTGGTATAGTAATCAAAGGATTTCACTTTATATCAAGTGTCATAAAATAATGAAGAAACACTTTACTGGATGAAAAGGGGGATCTTTCATAAATTAATAACCACATTTTTCTTTGCTCAGCTCAGCCTCAATTGTAGATCTCTAGTGAGGTTAACATTCTGCCCCCATCAGCTTGATATAATTGAAGTATCTAGTTGGTACCGGATAATTATATCTTCCAAGTAAGGGCAAAATGGGTTCTGAGCTCTTTATTCATGATGAAGAGGAGTCCTTTCTATTAAAAGGATGAGTAATAGATATGAAACAAAACTAATAAAAATATAATTGCAATAAATATGTTGTATTGGACTGAAATAGTTTTGTTTGGTGGAGAATTAGGCAATATTGGTAATAAACCAGTCAACTGAATTATACATTTGGCTGAACAAGGATTTCCGTAAATATTGCAATCTCATATAAAATTTCTTTGAGCTTTCAGTTCCAGTATGTATGCATGCCTCCTATAAAGGCTGGATATGCGGTACCAAGTCAGTCCATACTCACATTTGAAATCCTGGGAAAATGAGTACCTACATATATAAAAAAGGATGCATTTGATAGCTCTAAGAATTTTATGAGGAGTGCATGTAGAGTAAGCTTCCTAGAATCAAAACCTTGCTTTTGGGGGATAATGTAACTTATGAGTACGGACTGACTTGGGAATGCATATCCAGCCCTACCTCCTATATCAGTCAAAAATACATCAACATTATTTCACTTGTGTGAAGTTTCATGATAGCAGATACTGTGCCCCTTGAAATATACAAATCACCTTAATGATAACAGTTTTTACTTAAGCTGAAATATACATGATGAATCTTCAAATTATTGTTAAAATAATTTTCTTTAAAAATTCATAGAAATAGCCAAAATTTATTCAATGCTCTCAATAATTATTACTTCTTTTGATAACAGCCAAAATAATCATCTGTGGGTTGAACACCCTATTGGGTTCCCCTAGGTTGTTTTAAGTGTAGAATAAAAATATAATATTATGATCATATCGTTTTTTATCCAAAATAAATCTGTCATAAACCTTGATAATGTTTTGCAATAAACTCATTTAAAGGAAATGTTAGTTACTAAATCAAATGTATGAAGAATTATTTGTGGCCATATGGGTATTCTATACATACTTCATAGGCTCACAGGTTTACTTCTCCAAGCTTTGCAGTATTCCTGAAATTCCCAAATACACCCCAGATAACTCAAAGTTAATTTTTGAATATGCTAAATCTATAAGTCATTTGAATGCTCAAAACTCATAAGTTTTCACAAATAGAATTATGAATAGTTTTTTCTTGAGTAAGTAAATCCATGGATTCAATACTAGATTTGGATTCTACAGATGATTTCACCAATTGTATCTCCATAAGGTGCATAAGCTCGAATTAACTCTATGAGGTTCCAAAATGGAAAAAAATGCAACACCCAATCATTGATAACAGACAAAAGAACTACATAAACTTGTGTTTTTGCATATTCATGACAAAAATAATAGGATTATGAAAATATCCATGCTATAAATATGATAAATCTAGCTTTATTAATGCTTGTAAGAAAATAAAAGAACTTTATTTTTATCTACAATTTGCCAAACACATACTGAATATCAGTATTAAGGCCTTAATGACTATTTTAACATAAAAAAATATCCCACAGGGAGAAAATAAAGTAAAGAGGGACAGGGTAACCCTGTTTGTGAGGCCTCTAATGCACCCCAGAGCCATATTTCAGATAAATGGACCATAAATAAATAGTTAGCTGATGAAGACCTTTTGGGAGTATTTTAACAAAGGCTAAATGACAAAAAATAAGCTGCTATTTTTATGTGCGGAGGTATAAGCACCTTTGACTTCTGTGACTGTTTTTAAGATCAGTTATTTACTATGGATAAATAGTGAAGGATCAATTTAAAACCTTTTTGGACAAGTGTTCATGGAATAATCTCATGAAAGCCATACAGCATAACACTATCAGCCTGCATAAAATAGAAAATAAGATCAAACTCAAATAAGTCATTAAAATTACAATTATTAATGAATAACTGTGAAAACTTAACGAAAAAGGATAAATATCGTAATCTTCCATTAAAATTGAAAACAATTGTGACTTAATAATCTTCATTTAATTTCTTACCTACAATCCAATTTTGATCTTTCCCCATGAACAACCAAATATTCAAAAATAAACAGGAATTAAAATGTGTGATTAAATATCCAATATAATCAATAACCTCAAGAAGGAAATATTTAATTTCTGAAGAAAAAATATTTAGAATGGCAACTAGATTATTTTGAAACTATAAATGGGTTGGTATACTTGTAAAATTACAAAACTGGGTAGTTATGATAATTTTACACTAAAAAAAGTGATTTCATCATAAGTTCAAAAAAATATATCATTTATCACCTAGTGGAACTTTATTTAACACCTTTTCACACCTCTGTTAGCTTTTTTGGTTTGAAAGAAGCCCAATGTTTCTGTTTTACCTAATATTCGGAGTTATAATTCACAAAATCGCTATATCATGAATATAATCTTCTATATATAATGAAAATTATTCTAAGGTGCTTGAGATCTTTCAAGAAAATCGAAATATTTGAAGGAAAAGAATATCATTATCTTAACAGTTTTTTTTAGCGAAAGTTGCTGTAATACTAAATTTGTATCTACTATCGACTCTTTAGCTACACAAATTATTCATAAAATAGATCTTTCAGATATTTTCAAGAACAGCTTCCATTATTGTATTACAATCAACAATTTGACATTGATTAACACCAGCCAAATATTTTTTGAAATCAACCTAGCTATTTGTATCTATTGAAATTTTAATCTAAAATAAACTGAAATATTTTTGATACAATATGTTTATTTGATATAAACAAAAAGCTTATTCAAAATCAATCCTGGGTTAGCTCAATATAAACAATTTTTTTATTAAAAATTAATCCTGAGTTAATTCAACATGTGCTCTGGCTCTATTTTACATAAGAAGTAGGTTTATTTAAAATAAGGAGTTGGTTCATTCAACTACACATGAGGTGGAGGAAGTTCCTCATCATTAGGAATCAACTCCTCACAGTTTTCAATCAATTCCTCATAATTGGGAATCAATTTAACATCATGGGTAAGAAAATCCTCATAATATGGAATCAATTACGCATAATGTGAAACAAATTCCCCATATGCTTGATATTGAATCAACCTGTTTCTGCTATTCAATAAACCAATGGTTGATATATAATGAATCTATAGCTGATATTGAGTTAACCTATTTTATGAAACATTTTCCAGTTTTTTAGAATAAAATTTGAAATAGATCAACCTAATGAGGCTGAGTGAAATTACCCAGGTCAGTGTGATTTGATATCACATAGGAAATGGTAATTCAATAATACGAGAAATGAGTCATTTTTGGAATATTAGTGATTGTTTTGTTTAAATCTTGAAGGATTTTCTATAAAGTTGATACTTTTTCAAAAAATAAAAATTATTACACTGTTAAATTATAATTATTGATCAAAATGATCTTATGTTGTTTCAATAAGAATTTTCATTATTAAAACCTGTAATTGATTGTAGTAGAAAATTACTTCTTAGTTTTACATTGCTAGTATAAAAGAAAAAGAGAATGAATAATTAAGAAATTTTTAATTTATTTGTTTCTATAATAATCTTATTATTACATTTTCAAAAGAAACGTGATGTAAGTTTTTCTTAATAGAAAAACTTTCCAGATCTTCATAGACAAATTTTACAGGTAATGCTTTAAACTGAAGAATTATTCTTTTCTAATGATAAATGGAATTAATTCATTGCACGTATCTTCTTCAAATTTGAAATATTGTTTTTAATTCATTATGAATTTTCAAATACCTCTCACTATTAAAAACAAGGCAGACCCTGAGGTCAGGTGCTGCAGGTCAAACATGGTCTCAACCTGAAATCAAAATGTATCTAACATGTATTTTCTTATGAAGATCTAATTTTTTGATTTCTTTGTGTATCATTTTAGCTGATTGAATACAAGATGGAATCTTTGAAAGATATTGGTGTTCTGTTTTTCCTACAGAATATCACATAGAAAAAGTGAAAGAATGTAGAATATCACAAGTTATTAAACACAGCTTAAAGAATATTCAAGATGGATCTGGATGTCAAAATGGAAATCAGATTCATCTTGTTCAATGAATCTTATATTTATCATTTTTCAGCTCATTATATTGAAGAATCTTTATTTGTTTCATGGCTCCCTATTAAAATATAACCTCTATTCATTAAATGAAATATTTAATAATCCTTTATTAAGCAAAATATAATCAGAATTTTAGATAGTAAGATCACTACCAAGTAATACAAACCCTTAATCTCAGGGGTTTGATCTTACTATGTAGAGCTGATAAATTCTGAATCTATTTCAAAGAATTATAGTCCTTTCAGTCTCAATTATGATATAGTTCAATATATCAAAAGATTGAGGAAATATATATACAATAAATTCAGCTTCACACCAAATTTAAGTTTGAAATTTGGGAAATTGATTAAGGATTCTTTGGCTTTCAATATCCTGTGAGATCTTTGAGGATAGTGTATATCATCAAAGATGAGAGTCTGAATTGAATTTCTTGATTGTAGAATACATTTTAACCTATGTGCTTTTTTTATTAATTTTCTATGAGAAAGTCTCCCAATTACAATTCTTGAAATGAATTTTAATATAGACGTATCCTAAGGGAAAGTCCAAGGAGAGAAAGACCAAATATATCAAAGCCAAAAGAAGTAATAATAAATAGATAAAATTTGGACTTTATTGATTTAAGTATACATGCCTTACTGAAAGTATTTTCTAGGCAATTTTAAAATATTTTCCATATCTACAATCAATTCCAGAAAGTTTTTTTTCAAATACAGCAAAATTATTTACATATTTGTCCAGTGGAAATTGTACCTTTGATGTATGTTTGACATTATTTTGATATTTTTGGCTGGCCAAAGGAACAAGAATAAGAATACCCAAGGGGGATCTTTTTTTATTCAGATCATCAATCAGCCTCATAAAAATTAAAATACTACCAAAATTGTTTTATGTTATTAAGAATAGGTAGATTGGCACTTTGATCAGAAATAATTCTTGATGAATTGGCTTAAGATATTGATATATTGAGGGTAAAAAACTTATTATTCTCCTTTTAAGGATAATTTGTGGAAAAAAATAATTTTAAAAACATGTTTTGCAATTCTTATTGCATTGAAAGTGGATATTCCTGTTGGAAAGAATAAAATTTCAAGAGAAATAGGTATTTCATGATTTTAACAACAAGATAATAATCTTTACAATTTACCTTAAAATTAATTGAGTATAAAAATCTTAATTGTGTTCTATATTAGAAAACAAAGTCTTGATATTTACTTGACGATACAATATGTCTTTCATAATTCTTTAGAAACTTTGCAATAGATCAGGTTAGCTTTTTTGTTGGAACTTTCAAGTGATACAGATTATATTAAATTAAATTGAACATAAAATGATAATAAAGATATTAATTAGAGTTGCCTTCAGTTTTTTTTAAAAAATTGTTTTGGCTTTCAATATATTTATATTGTCCTATTGAAATCACTGTGGGAAAACCCATTTTGAGAAATATTCCACAAAAGGAATTTTGAAATTGATTATTTTTTGAGAATAAAGTTTTTTTGTTTTTACAAAATGTGAATCTTGATAACCTTGGTGGGGCAGGTTTGCCAAGTATAGCTAATGTGTATATATAGATTTTTCCATTTCTTCAAAAAAAACAAGCCAAACAAAGCCTTATTTAGGTCATATTTTGGAGAGCTGCATATAAAGTGAGCTCATACACATTCTTAAATTAAAAGGTAAGTCTCACAAAATTATCTTTTGAAATCATCTTGCAGAATACGTTTTACATCATATCTAAAGTTGACTTAAATTGGGAAAATAAAGAGATTTATTTATGAATGAAATTCCTACATACTATCACTGTAGCTGTATTCATACAAGTAAAACTAGGATAATCTTCAAGACCCTCTAATAATCAATCTGAATTTCTAGTAATATCTAGAAATGTTGATGTTCTTTATTTCTGTATGCCTTATTTAATATAGGTTTAGTCAAAAATTAATTTCTAAATTTTGTTTCTTGAAAATGTCATTCTATTTATGAAACATCATGAAAAATTATCCATTTAAATATTTTTTGTCAAGCATATCCTTTTCTTTCATGTTTGGTATGTTTTTAATCCAAAAACAATTCATTATTCTTGTCAGGCTGTGTCTATGATGAAGTAGTAATAATAGTATTTAAAACTATAAATATTACTGTGACATGGATAATTATGATTAAAATTTTTTGATAAATAATATAAGGGCTTTACTATTGCATAATAGTGGTGGTGAGTGCTGTTGAAAGCCCCGGGTGTAGTCTTACCAGTTGGGTTACTATAAGAAGAGCTACAATACACTAAGATTTCAGTCATACCTGCATATTTTCAAATAGTATAACTGTTTTTTACAGTTGTAGAATGTAGGAATTCAAGACCAGGATGGGGATTCTTTTTCTGTCAGAGAAAGGGCCTCCTTTTATCCTGAAATGGGGTGGAAAGGTCCTCTAGACCATCCATGTGGAGGAAGTGGAGATTTTTGCTTCTGAGTGCTGGCTTGTGGGTTGTAAAAGGCCTTAATACTCTGTATTGAGCTCAGATATGGCTTTGAAACCACATCTGGGCAGTTTTCCCGAATACAGGTTGCAGATTTTCATCTGGGGACCACACAGCCCACTTCTGATGTGTATGACACATAGAAGTCTCTACAGAACCTGTATGGGAACCAAGTATTGAATGAATTATGAGGTATTTAATTATAAACAAGATTATTTGTGTATTTGACACCTCATCATCATAGCTATGGGATAGTATCCCACATTAAAGGTGTATTCCCCAATCTGTGGGATTTTAACCTTAAAACTGCTATAGCTTTGTCAGTTTTCATGATATTGAGCTCAAGTTTGGTTCTTGTGTAGCCCTGGATGAGATCTACAAAATAATACCTCATTTGGTATGGTTAACATTAGATATGGCAAGCTTATGCCATGTTCAAATTTTGTTATCCAGAAATATGATTTTCTCAAAATCTGTGTGGGACTTGTTTGCCCCATAACCTTTTTTCTAGATGAGATATGAGGAAATGGCTTACACCATCAGATATTCCTGATTTTACGCTTTCCAAAATGACTCCACTTTAGGTATCTCACACTAAAAATGTAGGAGCTAGATGAGAGGTGAATATTTTATTCACCCTCATTTGACCGTATTTTAGGCAGAACTTCTGTAGTTTTGGTGCTAGCTCAATTTGGCTAGTACCATTGGATAGCCCTGACTCTGGACTTCAATATGAATACCCATTTGCTGGGTTTAAGCCTCTTTCTCTGGATTTCAGATGAGAGGTGAAAATTGAGGTTTATGCTCAGCAACTTCTTTGAGCAGGAAGAACTTTGTTATTCTTTCTCCTATGATGATGGGACTTGTACTTTTGGAAAAAGGTGAGTTTCCTTGTTCATTTTATAACTTTTGAGAAGGTTTTTCTCAGCTCCATTTTTTGATGGTATTTTGCTCTACCATTGGTTTAAGGTATGTGGCTGTCATGCTTGTGCTCTTGCTTTGAGTGAAAGGCTGACAACTCTTTTTTCATGATTAAGAAGAACATAACTTCCATCCACTTCCCAGCATGTTTCATGAGACTATCTTTGATATTATATCAGATATAAGATGAAAATAAAACACAAATTAAATTATTGAAATACAGTTTAACTCATCAGGATTAAATAGGAACCATTCCATATCTAAAAAGGAACTGATTGCAGCTAATAAGGAGTAAAGGTTTTACAAGTTATTAAAATGAATCCTTGCCTTTGGGATGAAAAATCATCCCAGTAAAGCTTTAGAGATAAGTTTAAACATTGATAATCTAGAGTCTGAAAGAATATAGTTCCAACTAGGAGAATTATTTATTCATATAGTTCTCTTAATATTTTTCAGATTTCAAATCAATTATATGAAGAGCTGCATTAGGAGTGGAATGAATATTCTCTTCCTTCGCAAAGTGAGAAATACAAATCCCTTTTTTCTAAAACAATGGAGCCAGAATATGTAAAGCTTAAGCTATATTTATTTAAATTTTTGCTTAACTTTCATTTTAAAGATTTTTTTATTCCCACAAATGGAATATTAGTTTGAACAACTTGAGAGAGGAATTTCATATAAGATCAAAGCCTATTTTCATCATAAGTAAAATCATTATCTCATAAAATGCGTGAGATATTAATACCATCAAAAGAAAAAAAGATTTCTTTAATTATGTGTTTGATCTTCCATTCTTAGGCTGAAGTTGATATTCTGAACTTGAATTGTGTGAGTTGAAAGAGATATTAATTGCATTATTTTCAAAAGAGTAGATTATAGCAGCTTGCCCCAACAGGTGTTATACACAATGTTGTATTCCATGCCTTTTTTTAACCAGGGTAAAGGTCATAGTACCTCATAATAGCAGTATATCCAACACACAGGCAGACTTACAGTCAAAGCTTACACCAAAGGTCACTTTTACAGCAATAAGCTGGAGTTAGTTCGTAATGCCATGGCACAGGCACCAAACACAAGTGTATGTGTTTAAAATAAGTCATTCAATTCCATTGTGCATATGTAAAATTGAAGTTATATATAGAAAACTAGTTAAAACAAATAATGTGAGCCTTGAGGTATATTTTGCATACACAAATATGCCACAATTGTCATTAAAATAAATTTTGAACTATGCATAACCAATAAGTCATGCGTATATCCAAAATTGATCATTTTTACATTTCAGAAACGATGAATAGCTTTTTGTGAGTACTTAAATCCATAAATTCAAGGCAAGATTTGGATTATTCAATAAACTACATCTAGTTTAGCTCCATAGAGTGAATAATCTTTAATTAACTCTACGAGGTGGTGATATGGAAAATTCCTCAATACCATATATAATGATTGTGAAATTTTTTGTTTTTCTCACTTTCACACCAAAATAACCAGAATGTGAGAAATGCCATGTCACACATACACCAGTATTAGTTTTATACATGTTTTTGGTACTTGAAAATATGGTATTATTAAATACAGGTTTGGTACACCCATAGTGGATATCAGTCCTGAAGCCTGAATTACTATTTTTGATGTTAAAATAGCAAAGGGGGACAAAAGACATCAAAGAGAGCCAGGATTACCAACTTCTGACGCTTCTGAGGCATAGATATCTCTAAAGCTTGGATCCATTTCTGATAATGGCCCAATTTGTATACTAAAGGCTTTTGGCAACCTGGATACCAAGTTAAACTGTCATTAAATCATAAGAAAACGGCAAATAAGCTGCTATTTTGATGTGACAAGGAGGTAAAGAGCAGCTTAGACTCCTGTAAAAATGTCAATTCTTAATGTTTTTCCATGGATAAGCCTTAAAATAATGATTAAAGCCCTTTTTGAACAAGAATCCATTGATTTACCTCATAGCAACCAGCTATACTGTGCTATTTGAGATTCTATGTAGAAATGTGGTAAAAACTTCAAAAAGTCATTAAAAATACAATTCTTAATGAATATTTCTCAAACTTTGAGGTACAATGGAGAATAGTATCATTAATCAATAAACAAAAGATAATTATGGTTTTATAGGTAAAATTCAAAGATTTACTTACAGTCCATTTTTGATGATTCCATGTGAAACACTGAACCTTCAAAAATTCATCAAAAATACAACCTGTGATGAAATTTCCAATAAAATTGATACTTTTGAGAAATTACTGTTTATTTTAAGATAAAAGAAGATTTACAGGTGGTACTTCTCTTATTGTTAACCATAAATGGGTTGGTAGTCAGGTAAAATTCTCAATTAAGTAATTATGATAATCTTACAGGACAACAGATAATGCAATAATTAATCCAAAAAAGATTATTGCTTTCTCACTCACTGAATTCTAATTTTTCTCCCTTGCACACCTCTTTAAGATGTTCTTGACTTAAAAGAGGCCTCCTCTGGCTGTTTTTTGCAAATAACCTTATTATCCAATTATACCTTTATTACCAACAATTAAGTCTTAGTGGAATATTTGTTTAAGTGTTTTAATCTTACAAAATCAATCAGAAAGACAGGAAATTATAGAAATAAACTATAATTCATTGTAATACTGTTACAAATCAAGTTTCATTGTTTAAATACACAATTTATCTGTCAAATCTCTCTAGCAACTCTTTCCAAGGTTTATTGCAGTATTAGTGAGTGGTTTTAAGTAATTCTTTAAGTTTTTCTGTAGTATGAGTTTTCTTCAAGAATTATAATGATAATTATTCTTGCAAAAGATAATTATATATTAAAATGATTTTATTATTTTAATAAAGATATTTTATTATTAAATACTTCTTGTAATTGATTCTTGTAGACAATTACTTCTTACTTTGCTAATCACTAGTAGTGTATAAAAAGTGAAAAAAATAATGAATTATTTAGTTATTTATTTTTGGTTATAAGCATTGTTACTATTATATTTCATAAGAACAGTCATAGTACTATTTATCAATAGTAATATTATCAGAAGCTTCATAGACACATCTTACATTTGGGGGCCTGGCCATGTTTTTTGAACCTTATAACCTTAATCAATATATTTTTAAGCTCTCAAATATATTAATTAAATAAGTTTTTTCTTTCAATTTAAAGTTAAAATTGTTTTTATTTTTGAAATTTTCTTTAAAATTTTTTCCATTGAGTAATTTGGTTTAATTTTATACTGTTTTACACATGGCTTTTTCACATCCAAAAACTTATAAAATTATTCTTTGAGCCACTCTGAATTGATTTTGATTCAAAATCTCAAATTTTAACTTCCTTTCTTTAAAAAGAATACTTTTTTAATATTAAAAAATAACAAACTTCTAAGAAATCCTAAAAACATTTTAAAAACATAACAAATAATTCTTCTTTTATAAATTCTTTCTAGTGTCTTTAATAAAGTATATTGCAACTGGTAACAATCTCAGTAATAGATATATTACTAGTCCATAATATTCAGAATAAGAATCTGAAGAGTGTATTGAAGTGCAAATTGCTAAAATAGGCACTTTATATAAAGCAGAAATATCCAAACAACCACCAAAAGGTGTATGTTTTCTGTCTTTATCCTCTATTTTCGCTTGAATTGATGTGAAAATGGTGCATACCAGAACTGAAAGAAAATATTCAGTCCAACCAGATGGATGTGGACAGGGATGAGGAAAGACAAGGGCCAGATCTGGAAAGTCTTCCTCAACAAAGACATGTCTGGAGGATTCCATAGGTGTCCCCCATTCCCCAAGGCCTGTACCTGCAAACTTGGACATTAACTCTCAGTTGGAACTGATTCAAGGTGATTTTTTAAGCACTGAACCATTGCAATATGGCATCTATAAAAATATATCAGTCCAAGCTCAAACACTGGTACAGAGAAGCCAAGGAAGAGGAGTGGGAAAAATGCCCAAGCCTTTGGAAGGCGGCTATGAACTCCTACTTACACATCAAGAGCTTTCTGGGTCAGGAGAAGACCATAGAGCTCTTAGGAGAATGGAGTCAATTTTCTTGCAAAGGCAATGTCAAGAAGATAAAGAATTGGTTGGAGAACCCAAGTCTTTTATTGATAGACCATAAGAAAGAGTTTGAAATTACCCCAGCTTTGGAGAAGGAAAGCCCAGTGGCGTGGACCAGCTCCAAACCAGCTCAAGAAATGTCCAAAGACAAGCTCAAAGGACCTCAGAAGAAGAAGAGAGGTCCCAAGAGCAATCAAAGCAAGGGAAAAGGTAAAGGAAATTGACACAGACCTTACCCACAAGAGTACAGGATCCCCAAATTGGAGCCTTCAGCCATGGATGGTGTATTCGATAGGGCCAGAACCCTTATTGAATTCAAAGCCAAGGAGAAGGAAAGGATGAACAGGAGCTTTCCACCCAAATAATAGTTGAAATAAAATTTATTAAATCTAGTATTAATTTGCAACCTGGTAAATTTGATGCAAAATTGAATAAATTAACATTGGATATTCATGACTTAAGAAAGAATGACAGAACCTTTGATTAATGGCATAAAGTGAAATATTTCAGACTTGAGTCAATTTAAAACACATGTGACAGAATTTAAAGTAAATTTTGAGTACAAAATAATGAATTGGAAGATCTTTCCATTAATCACATTAATGCCTTACTTGCAATTTTGAAGAATCATGTTTTAGAAATAGTTAATAAAAGCAATCTTTTTTCCACACATTCAGCAAGAAGTGAAAGTGAAAGGTAGAAAATAAATAATGAAATAATTGCAAACATAGAGAAAATTAATAAGAATCATGAACCAACTTCACATATGCGCAGAAATTCTAAACTGCTGACTGAACAAAAATGTTCTGTGAAAGAAATTTTAACCCCTTCTCTAGGAGAAAATGCAATCTATTCAAACAATATTTTCAAATTAGAATAATGGCCAACATTCTCTGGTGAAGGTGAATAAAATCATATTGAGTTCATCAGAAAAGCTGATATGTTACAAGAAGATTTTCATATCCCTAATGAAATTATAGTGGGAAAATTACACTCCTTGAATACCAGAGCTGAAAAGAAATGGTATTACAAGTTGAGACAAGATCATGGTAAACATGATTGGCTTTGGTGGAAATCTGAAAAATTCTCCAAATGGGTAAATAATTATTGGATATTTAATATAGAAAATTCTTTTGAAAGTGCCATTTTTAACTTGGAAAAAAATAAACCACTTACTTGGTTCATCAAACAGAAAGACAGATTGTCTGCATTACACTCAGATATGTCTGACTGAGTGATTAATATGAAGATATTAAGAAAATGTGGAGAACTAGAAAATTATATCAATTTCAGATGTTTAGATCCCTGTTCAACAGAGGAAGATATTAATGAAATAGAGGATATCATTACTAGGACAAGAATTGGTAAAACCTGGACTAGAAACCATATGAAAACAAAACAGTCCCAAAAGCTCCCAGAGAGGATACAAGACCTGAAAGGCTTGTTTTAAAGCTTCATAAATGTGGAAGAACCTCAAATTTAGCCATTAATTTTACCAAAAATACTTAAATAAATGAAGTTCAAGTCATTGAAGAGGCTCAGTGTGCTTAATAAAAAGAAGAATCTGACCAAGATTCAGCAATTTCTGAAGAAACACCAGTAGAGGACTATCCCATTGAGAATATTACAGCTTTCTTTGAAGCCACTGAAGTCTATACTCACTTACCACAATATAGCAAAGATTGCTACAACCTGATCAATATCCAGGATGCCAGAATGTGTAACACTAAACCTGCTAAGGGCAAAGGCTACACCAATGAACATCTTGTATTACCTCAATCCTGATGAATGAAGTTTAAGAAAAAGTAGATTTTGGAACAGGGGAATTTTGCACTTGTTCAGGAGAAGAATAACTTCAAGTAATACTCCCTGAGTGGAAGAACCATCTATTCCCAATAGAAGGTTTACAATTTAGTAGTTCCAGTAATAATATGTACTCCTTGGAAATATTGGACACTAATCTTGTAATTCCACACCCTTCAGGAAGTGTGAAAATGAAGAAAGAGATAGTAGTAATAGACAATTTTACATCTCAACATATCATTCTTGGAAATGATTACTTGAATATTTATGGTATTGAAATAAATAACCATAAAGACAGATATTGTACCATTGGAGAAAATAAAAGACACAAATTTTCTTTTTCCAATATGTCCAAAAAAATATCAGTAGAATCCTCAAATAAAGATACTTAAAGAGAGGAATTTGGGACTTATCAACTTTATGAAGTACAGATTAATTCATAATTATCATCCAAGATGGGGAATGAGCTTATTTATGTGTTATAAACATATAGATATGCATTTTATTAAGATAATGATCCATTAGGCACCATTAGAGGACATGAAGTTTATATTACTATCAATATTGATAGAGCATACCCTCCAGTACTTAGAAGACACGCTTACCAAGAAAGCCCCAGAGCTATGGAAGCCTTGGAAAAACATATCCAAGAGTTGATGCAACTTGGTGTAATAAGAAAGGTAGGCCATAATGAGGAAGTTGAAGTGAAACCTCCTGTTTTTATTTCTTGGCAGAATAATAAATCAAGGATGGTCAAAGATTTTAGAGATTTGAATACCTACACAATTCCAAATCAGTATCCAATTCCTAGAATCCAAGAAAACTCAACCGAATTATCCAAAGCCAAGTACATAACTTCTATGTATGCATTAAAAGGCTTTCATAAAAATATTTTGACGCCTAAAGCCAAGAAATGACTTGGAATCATCACCCACTGTGGTATTTATTAGTATATTAGAATGCCTTTTGGTATTAAAAATGCTCCATCTCATTATCAAAGAATGATGAATACTATCTTCCCCACAGAATTATCTTAAGGCTGGCTCATTATTTATATTGATGATATAATCATATGTTCAGACTCATGGTATTTGCACCTTGAAAGACTTGCAAAGGTACTTGACAATGTTGAAGGAGTGAATATGAAGATTTCACTCAAGAACTCAGCTTTGGCTTTGAATACCTTAAAGCATTGGGACATATTGTTTCTGTTTTAAGCTTGGGTATTGACAAAAACAAAGTAGCAGCAGTGTTACTTAAGCCAATACCCCAGAATAAGAAAGAAATGATGTCTTCTATTGAGTTCGGTAGTTATTACAGACAACACCTGAAAGACTTTGCAATTATAGCTAAGTCACTCTATAGAATCTGTGATCAACATACAGTATTTGAGATGATACAAGAAAGAATTAAAGCTTATAAGAAGATAAGGGAATCTCTTACAGAAGCACCCTTACTCCTTATGACAGACTGGAATATACCTTTTAAACTTTACATTGATGCATGTGAAGATGGATTAGGAGCAGCCCTACATCAAGTCAAAATTAATGATAATAAACCTACAGAAGGGCCAGTTTGTTATATCTCAGGGAAATCAAACCAACAGAAGACAGATATGGTGCAAGCCAAATGGAGTGCTTATGTTTGGTATGGGCACTTGAGAAATTACACTATTACCTTTATGGAAGTGTTTTTGAGGTGATAACTGACTGTAATTCCAGGAAATCACTTCTCAACATGAAAGAACCCAACAGAAATATGCTGAAGTGGGGGGATAGCTATTCAAGAATATACAGGTAAAATGACTATAGCTCATAAGGCAGGAAATATTCATATGAATGCTGTTGAACTTAGTAGGTGGACATTATCCAATACTCCTGATAACCAAGCTTATGCGCCTTTGGAAGCAGAACCATGGCTTCCAATGGAAGGCATTAACATAACTGATATTGGAACTGAATTCATTGAAGAAGTCAGTGAGTCTTACAAGAATTACAAGAGTTGCCATATCTTGAAAACCTTTCCGGACAAATACTGCAAAGACACAGATTTTATTAATTCACTAGATGAAGTATAGAGAAATTCCTACTCTGCAGGAAGATTTTACTTGTTTGACAGCATAATTTACCACAGAACCAAACATTCTTGTGCAAGGAAATTATGTAGTAGATTGCTTATCAATACCATTCTTCATGAATTTGATGATAGCTTTTATTCTGGAAACCTTCCAGAAGACAGAACACTTGAAAAAGTGAAAAACTGTGAATGGTGGCCATCCTAGAGAAAAGAGACCATTGAGTACTGCCATAACTGTGAAAGATGCAAAAATGCAAACAGGAGTACAGAAAAGAAGTTTGGACTTATTATGCATATTCAAGAACCAAAATCCCCTTTGGAAGTTGTTCATATGAATTGGGTCAGAGTACTTCTTCCAAGTGGTTACAGAAGTTATAATTATTTTTTAGTCATTTTAGACAGATATAGCAAAACTCCCATATTCTCACCATGTCATTGTCACATCCATGGAGACAGGAAAGAAATTACCATGCATTACTAACTGAAGATCTTCCAACACCTAATAAGCAAGGGGGTTCATGGAAGGTTCACCAAATACAGCTTCAAACCCCAACACAGCTCACTACAGGCAAAACCCAAATACAGGATTCACCAAATACAGGCCTGCCCTCAATACAGGTGCAAACACCTGTATTGATTCAAAGAGCTGTATTGGATACACCAATACAGTTTCACATCTCAAATACAGGTTCTTCAATCATACAATCATGGTTTCTCAACACTCAAATTCCAGGCTAGCACTTTTTCACATATACCAGCCCCCTTTCACCCACCTGGGGGTTTTTCCCCCAGTTAATTAAAATATTGGATTTATTATTTCATCTTATATTATTTCTCATTGAGAATTATTATTTTATTAGTTATTAAGTTAGTCTTTGCCTTCCATCACATGTTCAGTAGAGTCCTGGTGGCAATATCATTTATCAATCCTTTTCTCTTTTCTGAACAGGTTGAAACAGTGATACAGGATTATTTGTGGTTGGCTCTTTATTATTGCTTTTGTTTCTTCTCTCATATCTTTTAATGCTATTATTTTATGACTAGGAATTTATCTCTTATCTCATTACTCTTATCCTTTGAGTACTTTGTTTGAGCCCTCCATAAGCAAGTCTGTTCACTGAGTGCCAGGCCCTCGTCAATTAGAAGAGCCCCTGTGACATTATTTTAAATAACTCAGAATTTCTCCTTTTCTTTAATTAATTCTTATTCATTTCTCTCATTCTCAATTATAATCTTTATGATCTTATGATCTTATTATTTCATTCTCTCTCATCAATTTTCACCGCATTCATTTCATTCAAATGAAAATTGATTCTCTTTCTCATTTCTTAAATTTTTCTGACCATTTCGCTTTCTTCTTAATTCTCAATCAAATTTTATTTTAATTTTTTTCCTGAATTCAGGTTCTTTATCAGGTTTGATTTATTGGAATTTGGGGTTAATTTATTCATCATTTCAGGAGTTTTCATTTAATTGGGGTTATCATTTGTTGATTTTGAAATTCCTCAAGATTTATTGATTGATTGATTTGATTATTCAAGAAATTGACTTTACCTCAAGATTCTGATTTGATTTAATTGATTGATCTGATTTGATTCCTCAAGATAGCTGATATATCCTCAAGATTGATTCAATTGATTTATTTGAAGTTTATTGCTCAAGAAATTGAATTGATTTTTGAAGATATCGATTGAATTCCTCAAGAAATAATTGATTTTATTTTGCATTGACTTGATTTACTTGATTTGATTTATTTATTGACATTATTTTATTTATTGATTGACTTAATTTGATTTATTGATTGAAATTGATTATTCATAAGAATTTGACTTTGTCATCTTCATTTTTAAAGATTTATTCATATTGATTCACTTCCAGACTATTGATTCATTTCTCAAGTTCATCAGGATTCTCATTTGATTGATTTGGTCAAGCCTTGTTTTATTCTCAAGTATCAGAAAATTTTATTTTATTTTTTCAATAATGCCAGTTCAGCATAGCACTCCAGCCAAGAATAAAATATCTCAAAGACATCAAGCTGTTCTCACTCCTACAGCAAGGGCTCCTCTTGACTGCACACCATCAGTTAATCAACTGAGTGCAAATTTGGACAGAGGACCACCAATGGAAGAAACAGAACCCTCCAGAAGAGGAGGTGTGAAGTAAAGAATACCAAGATCATTCTCTGGCTTGTTGGGAAGCTATCCAAGCATTTCTCAACAGCCTAGAAGCAGATAAGGGGAAGCTGAAGATGAAGAGGGGGAGTCTGAAGAAACTGAAGTAGAAGCTGCCTTGGCAGGTGCCCCCAAGGCTTCTGAAGCTCCAAATATAGCCCATTCTAATAAACCTCTTGTCTCACAAGCTGAACCAGATTTTCTCAAAATGATGAAGCAGATGACTCACTTTATTGGACAGCTCACTAGAGCAGTTGCCCCAAGGGCCAATTCAAAATTCCCATCAATGAAAGCACCCTATTCCCTTCATGGTACTAAATCTTATAAATTAAGAGGATTTATTCAATCTTTTCAATTAAGTTTCCACAATGACCCAGCAACCTTCTTCTCCTACAGGAAGAAGTTTTTGTACACAACTTTCTTTCTCAATGGTAAAGCGGGAAAATGGAGTGAACCTTGCCTCTCAAATATCTCCAATGAAGACCCTTCTTATATCCTCAATAACTGGCAGTTATTTGAAACCCAATTATTCAATCTGTTTGGTGACCCTAATGAAGTCAGGAAGGCTGAACAAGAGTTAGAAAATCTCAGGATGAAAGAAAGTGGTCTAGTTTCCTTTTACATAGCAGATTTCAGAAGCTTAATGTCAATAATTGATTAATGGGGGCAAAAGGCCTATATTCATGTGTATAGAAGAGGCTTGGCATCAAGATTGTTGGACCAATCGGCTTCTCACCATGGAAGCTTTGATAGAATTCAAGAATTCATGGACATCACTTTGGAATTAGATACCAGGTACCATGAGAGGCAGAAGGAAAAGGGTATTGATCAACAGAAGAAGCCTCCAATTAGTGGATCTAACTCCTCCAAGCCTCCTCAAAGTTCATCATCAAAAAAGCCTTATCACAGGAAGAATAAGAAGGGGAAGAATTTTCAAATGTCCAAGGACAAACCTCATGCTGCTCTCCTCACTAAGGACAACAAATTAATTGGTTCTGAAAAGGAGAGGAGGATTAAAGAAGGCTTGTGCAAATATTGTGGTGGAAAGCACCCATTTGAAAAATGCTTCAAAAGGCCTGAAAATAGGGAGGGTTTATCAAGAGCCTTCCCTAGCAAGCAGGGAAAAGCCTGAGTGGGGATCATGATGTGTTAAATGGTTCCCACTTATTTCCTTCAAGAGCACAATTGTGCATTCTGAATACTAGTGTCAATAAGTCTTTAAAATTTCTTATTTTCTCTTCTCTCTCTGATATTTTTTATAGTATTCTCATTGATGCTGGTGCTACAAACTCCTTTATTGAAAAGAACTCTGTTCACAAGTACTCATTGACCATGTCAGAGCTCCCTGAAAAGATTCCTCTTTTCATTTTGGATTCAAATGAATGCACTTCCATGCTCATCACCCATTATATCAAGTGGGTTGTTGACTTGCCTTTATTCCCAAGCTTTGAATGGGATCTCTTTATCATAGATTCACCCAAGGCAGAAGACCTAATATTGGGCTATGATTTTCTTTACAATTTTAATCCCAATATTGATTGGAAAAATGGATTGATCAACTATGATTCTAGTAATGAGGATTCTAGTGGTATTATGTCTTCTACTTGTAATGACTTTGCCACTGCTGTCAACAGTGTTGCTCTTGTTGGTGAACCTAATACATCTTCCCTTCCTCCTTCTGTCCATATCCCCTTCCATCATTCCCTCTCAGTCATTACTTCCATAAAGAGATGAAGTCTTCAAAGAGATACAAGATATTGCAGAAGATGTTTCTATATCTTCACTTCATCTCTTTCAAGGGGATATGGACCTTCCTCCTTTATCTTTTAATGCCTCCCCGGAGGAGAAGTGGGATGAGGAGGAAGATCCAGAAGAGATTGAAAATGTGCTGAAGGTAGTCCCTCCTGCTTATCACCAAGATTTGGATGTATTCTCCAAGGTGAAAGCAGAGAAACGTCCTCCACACTGCGCCTGTGATCATCATGTTAAACTGGAGGGTCTTCTACATCCAGTTGGTGTTATCTACTCTTTATCAAAGAATGAGTCAGAAACAATACGGGCCTAAATTTCAGAGAATGTAGAGAAGGGTTTCATCAGGAGCACCTTTCCTTTTTGTTAAGAAAAAGGATGGTGGCTTCCGTTTGTGTGTTGACTACTGCAAACTTAATGCTGTCACTAGGAAGAACAGGTATCCTGTTCCTCCAATGAATCAGCTTGTCACCGTCTTTAAGGGTTCTACTTTCTTCTCCAAGATTGATTTGCGTGGTACTTATAATCTCTTGAGAATCAAAGAGGTGGATGAGCACTTAACTTCCTTTAGAACAAAATATGGTAGTTATGAATATTTGGTTATGCCATTTGGCTTGACCAATGCTCCTGCTTCATTCCAGAATCTTGTGAATGATATTTTTTCATATTTATTGGATACTTTTTTTGTAGTCTACTTAGATGATATTATGGTCTTCTATAGTTCTTGGGAGGAACATGTCAAACATGTGGCCTCTGTCCTCCAAAGATGGAGGGACAATAATTTGTTTGCTAAAGCCTCAAAGTGTGTATTCCATGCATCAATTGTGGAATACTTGGGCTATGTTGTTTCAAGTGAAGGCCTAAAGATGAATTCTTCCAAAGTTCAACAACTCCTCAATTGGCCTCAGCCAAAGAACATGATAGCACTCCAATATTTTCTTGGCTTTGCCAACCTCTATCGTTGTTTCATTAAAAATTATTCCAAAAAATCTCTGCTCTCACTTCCCTCCTTAAAAAGGATTCTCCCTTCATCTTAAATGAGGAAGCTCTTAGTCAGTTTCAAATACTCAAATAATCATTCACCACTGCTCCTATCCCATCCAATTTCAATCCTTCTCTAACAGCTATTGTAGATACTGATGCTTCTGATTATGCCTTGGGTGCAGTACTGAGTCAGGTGAATGACTCAGGAAAGCATCCCATTGCATTTGATAGTCACAACCTCCTTCCAGCTGAGCCCAACTATGAAATTCATTAAAAGGAACTCCTTGGCATAGTTTGGGCTCTCAAGCCCTGGATAGCCTTTCTTATTTCTCTTTCTGATTCCTTTGAAGTCTTGAAAGACCACTCTTCCCTTCAATATTTTATGTCTTGCAAAGTCCTTACTTGCCGTCAAGCCCATTGGGCAGAGTTTCTTTCTGAATTTCACTTTTCTATCCCTTACCGCCCAGGAAGACTGGCCACTTTACCAGATGCCTTGTCACATTGGGATGACTTGTACCCAGAGAGGGGGGTGGACTTTGTCAGAAAGAATCCTCAAAACTTTCATCAAGTTCTCAAGAAGAATTAAATTGAAGAGTCAAGATTTTTCTCAATCAAAGTTGAAGCTTTCTCAGATTTAGTTGATCAAATTCAGAAGGTATTATGGCAAGACAAAGATTTCAAGGAACTTCTCAATCAATTAGCAAGAGGTGAATCAGTCTCAGATTATACTCTTGAACCTCAAGCCAAATTGTTATTATTCAATGATAGAGTAGTCATCCCAAGCAATCATGAACTTCAATTGGATATGTATCAAAAGCGTCGTGACTCACCGTTGGCTGGCCACCCTGGCCAGGAGAAGACCCTCAAGCTCATCAAGAGGGATTTATATTGGGCTGTTATGAATCAATTAATCAAGGACTATGTGTCCTCATGTCAGAAATGTTCAAGAAACAAGAACATTCACCATAAGAAGTTTGGATTACTCAAGCCTCTTAAAATTCCATCTGGTCCTTGGAATTCATTATCAATGGACTTTATCACTCAATTTCCTCTTTTGAGAAGCTTTGATTCAATTTTAGTAATTGTAGACAGATTCTCAAATATGGAAATATTTATTCCAGCTTATTCAACAATCACTGCTTTGGACTTAGCTCAAATCTGTATCAGTCATGTCTTTTCCAAAAATGGTCTTCCAATAATTATTGTTAGTGATAGAGGCTCATCATTTGTTTCATCATTTTGGACTCAATTGTGTTAGAAGCTCAAGATATCAATAGAGCTTTCAACTGCCTTCAACCCTGAAACAGATGGACAGACAGAGAGGGTAAATCAGATTCTAGAACAGTATCTTTCGATTTATGTTAGTTACCATCAAGATGACTGGCACACCTGGCTTCCTCTGGCTGAATTTTCCTATAATAATTCAGAACATTCATCAACAAAACAGTCACCTATTTTCACCATTTATGGAGAAATCCCAGCTTTGACTCAATTAACATTCCTCAAGATACACCTTTGGGAAAGTTATCAACAAAACTCCAATCAGTACAGCAAGTTGTCAAAAAAGAATTAGACTCAGAAATAAATCTTTTTAAGAAGTATGCAGATAGAAATAGAGAAACTCCATCTGATTTACAACCTGGGGACAGGGTATGGCTAGCTTCCAAGAGCGTCAAGAAAACAAGACCCACCAAGAAGATTTCAGAAAGATGGTTGGGACTCTTTGAAGTTCTGGAGAAGATTGGAAGCCATGAATATCACCTCAAGTTGCCTCAACAATGGAAGTCAGTTCACCCTGTCTTTCATGTGTCCTTCTTAGAACCAGTGAAGCAATAAACTATCCCAAATTGACATCAATTGCCACCACCACAAGTAATAGTGGAAGAGCAAGAAGAATGGGAAGTGGCTCAGGCTCTGGACTCAAACCTTGAGAGAGGTACATTGTGGTATTGAGTGGAGTGGAAAGTATTCAATGAAGACACAGAAAGAGCGACTTGGAAACCAGCTTCCAACCTTACCAACCCCCCAGACCTTGTCAAATATTTTCACACCTTGTATCCAGAAAAGCCTGGCCCAAATGCCTCAAGAGTTTGATTTATGGTTCTTGGTGGGGATTGGAGTTTATGAAAGTTTACAAGGCCTTGTAACATCAATACACTTGAATTCGGATCTTTCTCCAAGATATGGCCAAATCCCCTCTTTTCTTTTTATTCTTTCTCTTTCTTTCATATTTTATTATTCCAAATTATGCCATTCATTATTCTTCAAGACATTCCTTAACTCAAATTAATTTATTGAAAAGTTTGTATTCTTTTATGATGCTTGGTGGGGAGTGGAAGGTTTGAAAGTAAGTTTCATCTCCTGGTATGCATCTCTGAGGGTTCTGCTTCTTGTAAATCAACACCTTGGCCACTCTGTGAGCATCAAATGTTTGGTTTTATCTTTTTGGGAAGATTATGGCCAAAATCAAGCAACTTGCCACAAGAATATCAATCTTCAGATGTTTCTTTATTTTCTTTTCTTTACTCTCTTTTTTCTCTCAATTCTTTCTTTTTATTTTATTTAATTTTCTTTTACTTGTATGATTTCCTTTTTTATTTCTTCTTTTCAAAAGCAGCAGTCATCACTCCCATATCTTGTTTGGGGAGTCAATTTATTCACTAATCAAATACAAAAAACTAGTAATGATAAAGACCAACTACAGATAATTATCATCAATATTTCTTCAAAGCTCCCTCAAGTTATTAATGAAACAAGGACCATAAAGTACAGAAGGCGGGGAATCAGAGTGATTGGAGTCCCAAATGGAAGTGAGCTTTGAACTCATCTTCAAGTCAAGTTTCAAAGCCAAGACCAAGCAAATCATGGAAAATTCCAAGTCACAAAATAAATTATGGCAATTTGAAATTCAAGAGTGGAGTGAAGAACAAGAAAATAGGAGAAAAATTAAGAAAGGACTGTTTCATTGCCCAAATTGGCCATTTTTATGCATTTGCACATTTTTGCTCATTTTGAGCACAATGCCATCAAATCATCTTCAAATGATGTGAAAAGCCTTCAAAACTTCATTTCGTTCAGAAATTCATCAAAATATGCCATTTCAGTCATATTGGCATATTTGTGCATTTCACATAAAATTGCACATTTTGCGCATTTCTGCCTAATTCACATCCAAATCCTTCAAAACTTCATTTCATTCAGAAATTCATCAAAATATGCCATTTTGGTCATATTGGCATATTTGTGCATTTTGCGCATTTCTGGCTAATTCACATCCAAACCCTTCAAAACGTCTTTTAATTCAGAAATTAATCAAATTATGCCCTTTTCAGTCATATTGACATATTTGCACACTTTTCACAAATTTGTGCATTTTGCGCATTTCTGGCTATTACTTCTTCAAAACCATCAAAACTGCCAATTCTGTGATTTAAATCATAAATTCATCAAAATCTTCAATATCTTGCATAATGACACATTTGTGCATTTTGTGCATTTTTTGTGCACTTTGTGCATTTTTGTGCATTTTGCACATTTTGGCAAAATCAGCCAAAAAACCCCAGAAAACAACAATTGTTGAAAAATTTCAATTGATCCTCCAAGGGCCCAAAAGAAAGAAAAAGGCCAATTTGGCCCAATCTCAAAATGAAGACAATTTGATGCCATGACAGTAAGTTATTGGGAGATAAACCTGAATCACCATTTATCATGAGCCATGAGGACTCAAGACAAATTGGGTGAAGAAAACTGCAATAAGAATAAGAACACAAAAATAGAAGAAAATGAAGCAAAATTTCAAAGAAGGGAAGAGGAATCAGAATCAAGTTAAAGAAGAATGACCTACAAATTGTGAAGATGAAAGAGTTTGAAATTATGATTGATGAAGAAGAATTATGAGGGATGAAATATGGGTAATTGAGGGGAAAAAAGCGGTCAATTGACCTCATCAAGATTCACTTACTTCTATGGTGCTCAGAGCTCACCACTTTCAAAAGGGGGATAATGTCACAGCCATGGAGACAGGCATGACATTACCATGGATTACTAACTGAAGATCTTCCAACACCTACTCAGAAAGGGGCTTCATGGAAGATTCACAAAATACAGTTTCAAACCTCAATGCAGCTCAATACAGGCAAAACCCAAATACAGGATTCACCAAATACAGGCCTGCCCTCAATACAGGTGCAAACACCTTTATTGATTAAAATAGCTGTATTGGATACACCAATACAGTTTCACATCTCAAATACAGGTTCTTCAATCATACAATCATGGTTTCTCAACACTGAAATTCCTGGCTAGCAATTTTTCACATATACCAGCCCCCTTTCACCCACCTGAGGGTTTTTCCCCCAGTTAATTAAAATATTGGATTTATTATTTCATATTATATTATTTCTCATTGAGAATTATTACTTTATTAATTATTAAGTTAGTCTTTGCCTTCCATCACCTGTTCAGTAGAGTCCTGGTGGCCATATCCTTTATCAACCCTTTTCTCTTTTCTGAACAGGTTGAAACAGTGATACAGGATTATTTGTGGTTGGCTCTTTATTATTGCTTTTGTTTTTTCTCTCATATCTTTTAATGCTATTATCTTATTACTGGGAATTTATCTCTTATCTCATTACTCTTATCCTTTGCATACTTTCTTTGAGCCCTCCATACATAAGTCTGTTCACTGAGTGCCAGGCCCCCTTCACTTAGAAGAGCCCCTGTGACAGTCATAAAGATGACACTGCTATGGATACAGCTCTTCTTCTTTGGAATAGGGTCATTTCCCATACAGGCTTATTTCAGAATATCATAAGTGACAGAGATCCCAGTTTCAAATCTGCACTTTGGAACAATCTTCTTAGATTGTTTGGGCCCAAATTATGGTTTTCTAAAGAATATCACCCTCAAACTGATGGTCTAGCAGAGAGAATGATTCAAACTTTAGAGGACGTGATATGGAGATTCTGTGCCTGTGGCACAGAGATCAAATAATCATATGGATTTACCCATTACTGGTGCACTCTAACACCTGCATCATAATTTTCAAATGAGAAATAAGTTTATATTTTCACAGGTCAAACTCCTGCAATGTTAGAAAAAGGATGAAATCCAAGGCTCCCAGAAGACACACTGAGGAGATATTTAATTGACATACATCCTACAGCTTCCAGCTTCAATATTATTCTTGATAAGGTGAATCACCCTGAAACAAAGCATGAATAAAGCATTTGACTATGAAAATTAGAAGTGGGACAATAGTAATAAAGTACCAGACTTCAAATTAGGGGACTTAGTTCTATTTCCAACCTTGAATTTTAATAATATGAAAGGCCCAAAGAAACTTCAATTTTTTTATGTAGGACCTTTTGTTATTGTTTCCTTACATGGAACCAATCCAGTTCAAGTGGAATTGAGTGGTGAATTGGAAAATAAACACCCCACCTTCCCAGTCAGTTTGATAAACCCTTATCAACCAGCTTATAAAGAATTGTTTCCTTTAAGGAACCCATCTCCTTTAGCTCTACCACCAGTGTAACAGATTGAAGCAAAAAAGATAAAGAAATTCATGAAATAAAGAAGAATTAGGGATAAAATCAAAAATAATATCTTGTAACAAAAAGAAACCCAGTACATGAAGATGAATGGCTGGAAGAATCAGGGATACCTGAGTGATATAAACTCTTGAGAATATTTAGACATGAAAGAAGGCCAAAAAGCTGAATTTTCCATAAATGTGCTTCAAATTACTTCATCTGAGTAATGTAAAGAGGTTGGACAGTGGAAGTTAGCCCCATTTGGGGCCTTCTTTTCTTCATATCATTAATAAAATTGTAGTACAATATTATTTTTTTGTGGGAGGGAATGTGAGCCTTGACATATATTTGACATACCCAAATATTCCACAATTATCATTAAAATTAATTTTGAACTGTGCATAACCTGTAAGCCATGCATATATCCAAAATTCATCATATTGTATTTCATAAAAAATAAATAACTTTGCTGTGAGTAAGGAAATTCAGGAATTTAGGGCCAGATTTGGATTCTACACAAACATTTACCTAGGGTAACTCCAAATAGTGAATAAGCTTAAATCAACTAAATGAGGTGGTAATATGGTAATATAGAAACTACTTCAATACCACATAAAAGAACTGTGAAATTTTTTGTTTTTCTCAATTTCACAACAAAAAAAGCCCATGTCACATATACACTAACATTAGTGTTATGCATGTTTTTGGCACTTAAAACTATGGTATTGTTACCTAAAGTTCTGGTACACCCATAGTGGATATCAGTATTGAAGCCTGAATTACTATTTTTGATGTGCAAATAGCTAAGGGGGACAGAGGACATCAAAGAGAGCCAGGGTACCCAGCTTCTGAGGCCTCTGAGACATGGATAGCTCTAACTATTAGATACATGGTGGATTGTTCCCCAATTAGTACTCCTAAACCTTTTGGGAACCTGGTTACCAAGTTAAACTATCATTAAATCATAAGAAAATTGAAAATAAGATGCTATTTCTATGTGATGAGGAGGTAAAGAGAAGCTTATACTCCTGTAAACATGTCAATTCTTAATGATTTCCATGGATAATCCTTGAAAGATTAATTAAAAAACTTTTTGGACTATTTCCAATTGATTTACCCCATAGAAACCAGCTATACTGTGCTATTTGCAATTCTTTGTAGAAATGAGGCAAAAACTTCAAAAATTAATTAAAAATAGAATCATTAATGAATATTTCTGAAAATATCCAGACCAATGTAGAATGATATAATTAATAAAGAAACCAAATATAATTACTATTTCATAAGTAAAATTAAAAGCTTTACTTACAGTCCATTTTTGATGATTCCACATGAAACACTGAATTTTCAAAAATTCCAGCAAAAACAACCTGTTCTGAAATTTTCAATAAAATTGATAACTTTGGGAAATTGATGTTTATATTGAAATAAAAGAATATTCAAAGTTGTTACTTCTTTTATTCTTAACCCTAAATGGGTTGGTAGTCAGTTAAAAGCCTTAATTAAGTAATTATGATAATCTTACATGACAACAGATAATGCAATCATTAATCCAAAAAGGACTATTTATTTTTCACTCAGTGGATTCTAAGTTTTCTGCATGGCACACCTCTCTGAGATGTTTTTGACTTAAAAGAGGCCTCCCCTTGCTGTTTTTTCCAAATCATCTTTTTATCCAATTAAACCTTTATTACCATAAAGTAAGTATTAGTTAAATATTTTTCTCTAGTATTTTAGTATTTCAGAAACAATCAGAAAGACTTGAAATAATGGAAATAAAATAAAATTTTCTGTAATACTGTTATAAATAAAGTTTGATCCATTCAGTCCAAAATTTATCCATCAAATATTTCTACCAACTCTTTCCAAGGTTCATTGGAGTATTAGTGAGTGGTCTTAAATAATTCTTAAGATTTTCCTCTAGTATTATTTTTCTCCAAGAATAATAATCATAATTATTCTTGCAAAAAGATAATGTTGTATTGAAATAATCTTATTATTGCAATAAAGAAGTTTTCCCATTAAATACTTCTTGTAATTTATTCTTGTAGACAATTATTGATTATTTTTATAATAACTAGTAGTGTATAAAAATTAAAAAAATAATTAAACAATTTACTATTTAATTGTTTTTATGATAATTTTCATTATTATATTTCATAAGAACAGTCATAGTACTGTTCGTTAATAGTAATATAATCAACAGTTTCACAGACACATCTTACAAATAAGGTACCACCATTCAAATTACACACCCCGCCCAGCTTTAAAAACTTCTTATACTCACTGGACTCATGCAGCAAGAAAGTTACACCTGGACAAATTACACAGCCACCTTGCATTCACACACAGCAGCCTCACATGATGCAAGGTTAAAACCACTGTAATTTCTGATAGTAATCTCCAGAAAAGCCACAGGCATAACCCCAACTGAAAACTTAAAACAGAATCACAGTTCTTAACACAACATATCACCTCATGAAATTCAAAACCAGTTAAAACAGGCTGCATGAAGTACACACCCTTATATAAATCTTGACCACATGACTATTCAGAGTATGTGATGTGTCAAACAAAAAAACCACCACCTGAACTCACCTTGAAGTTCAAACAGAGAAAAAAACGCTATGAATCCTGCATAAATTACACAGCCATTTCTACCAAGCCTGAAAAATTGTCATATGCAAGGAAAGATCAAAGCCATCTTTTGATAAATCCCCCACTGAAAGCATATCATGTGACAGAAAAAAGGCTGTGGAAAAAAACATCCCCAGCTAAAATGTAATCACCTAATGTATCAAAGGAAAATTCAAGAATATCCTGCCATAGCAAGCTCACCAAAAAATCCTCCTGTGATAGATTGTGGCTGTGTAGAATAAATGTTATCACCAAAATTCAAATCACCTCACATTTTCAAACAAATTCCTCACCAAAAACAAAGTCACATTATGGAATCAAGAGTAATTAAAGTGGAAAAAGACAGCTCCCATGGAGGGCCCCCTGCACTCCCAAAAGGTATAAATAGAAGGGCTCTCCCTCCCCAAATCTGAAAATACCCCATGCATATTATAAGAAAAGGAATAATGAATCCCTCACATGGGAGGTACTTCAGTATATTATAGTGAATTCAATTTCCCATTAGCTACACTCAGTGGAAGTATAGTCTTGAAGATTTCCCAGTAGCTAAGCTCAGTGGAATCTTAGTATTAAAAGAAAAGTATCCAGTACCCAATATTAGGGTTACCACTTTATTAAAATATTTAATGCGGTAAAATCAACACCATTTATGAAGATGTTTAATTCACTTACCCCTTTAAATATTCAATGAGAAAACAATCTTACCACTTATGTATAACAAGTGCACTGCTATCTTATTATCAACCACTCTGAAAAAGTGAAAAACCTTTAAAAAAATATTTAACTCTATTCTTACTTTAACTTAGCAAAATTAACCTTATCAAAAATGATAAAAAATGCAGATAATTCCAAATAACTCATCTTACAAATAATTATCACCAAAACAAAAGCACTCAACCCAATTGAACCAAAAATTACAATTAAACGGACAAGTATTTCATTGAAAATCTCAAAATCAACCAAATGACTGATATTATATCTCCTATTATATATTGAATACCTATTATATGAGACTTCTAAGTTTTCCTTCTGCAGTTTTAAAGAAGCCTACTAATTTCCTTTTGGTTTGTGAGCTCCAAGGACTATTTTTTTCAGTATTTTAGGGGGGGAAGGAAATACACCCTTGCCACCCTTGGTCACAGAAGTTATTAGAAATTAAAAACTAGTTACCTGTGATTTCTACATCCAGGTACTTCCTCACTTTGATCCCACACAAGAGGAGTTCCCACATCTGGTTTTCCAACAGTGACCTAAACAACCTCAACTTTCAACAAAAAATCAATTCAATTCCAATCAATAAACCAGAAAAAACATTTAACTATCCCAGAATTTTTTTTCATATAAAAAACTTGACTCATATAATAAAAATCAGAAAAATATTCATCTCAAAAATATTTCTCATCAACTAATTCTGACCATTACTATTACCCACACAAGAAAGAAACAGAATTAGGGGAGGAATCAAGAATATATTCCACTTTTTCCATTGAAACACCAAGAGCCAATGAAAGGTATTTGAAGGTGGCGGAGAAACGTTTTGTTTATATTCTTGAAAGGAATAAAATTAATAAAAATATTACAGAATCAAAGAAAGTAATAAACCAATCAAAAATGGATAAGCCTTAATCATCAAAACTACCTTCCAGTAATGAAGAAATCCAGGAAGAAATCCTTCATGAAGTGACTGCTAAAGTAAAGTAAGAAATGTCTCCAACACAAATACTGCACCATAAAATACTAGAAATGCAAAAGCAATTACTAGCACTAATCAAAAATGAAGTAAAAATAAATAATCAAGTTATAATCCACAATATAGTCCCGTGGAGGAACAGACCACCCTTCCAAGATCATCTGGAACACATTGATCAACTTCACCTTATCCAAGACCCATGGCCACATACACACCATATACAGAAAAAAGGAAAAATACTTTAACATTAAGAATCAACATTTCTTCCCAAAACCAACTCCATTAAATCAAGAATTTCTAAGAAACACTATTCCAATATTGAATCTCAGGGCCAAGGACTATAGCTTGTGGTCTGATGGAAAGGATGTTAAAAGATTGACAAAGAAATCTCAAAATATTGCAGAAATTGAAGGTTCAAGTGGAGGAGAAATTGCAAGACAAATAGCATTTTGGACAAAAAATGAGGAAATCAGCTATCATATTGAAGGAATGCCATGGTATGAAACATCTTCTTGGGAGAAATTGAAAGTGGCTATGTAAAGCAGATGGGGAACATACTCACCTGAGAGAAGATACAGATTATCCTCAATAACCAAGTTATTCACAAAACCTCAACAAGGAGGTGGGCTAAGAAAAATGACACAGTACAGAAATTTCATTGGGGAATATGAATCAATAATTGCTTACCTCAAGAAGAACCAATATATTCAAGGTGATATCAACCATAATCAGGAAATATTGGCCAGTATTTCCACTATTTCTCAAAAATCAGGATACAAAGAAATGATCAAAGGCAGAGTTATGGTTCAAACAGTAGATGGAGGTTACATCATTACCAGATTTGATATCTTAAGATTATAAATTGAACAGTATTCGGAGGCCAAGGTACTGATTCAACAAAAAGAACTTTACAAACAGAAACCCCCAGAAAAGAAGACATGATTTTAGGATGAAATCTGGGATGAAGTCTTAAAACAAGTAAAAAGAACAAACCCACAAAATAAAGACCCTCCTTAACCAGAATATCAACCAAGAAATAAGGGAAAAGAATCTTTCAAAGAAGTATTTAATCAACCAAAATCCTTATAAGATGAAGTTAAACCAACAAGAAATAACTGAAAAAGAATCAGGAGAAAAGATTCCCCAAAATAATCAGCCATACAGGCAAATAAATCCCTCACCACCATTTTCATCCAGTTACCAAAAAGATATAACAGCTCAAATGGATCCAAGACCACCATTATAATGTGCTTAATATAAGGAAGAAGGCCATTCAGCTACCAGATTGACTCACCTGGCTGAGGATCTGGACAGAAGAATTTTCAGAACCCAAGGAGCATCTTACCTCTTTCCTAATTATCAGAGAGTACCCATGGAAGGGAATGAAAGCCCCAAAGACCTAGTTAAAGCTTTTGCAAAAGAACAAGAAGAACCTGAAAAAATATTTATGGATAAACCTACTGCCAAACCAAAACCAGAAGAAGAGGTCAAGGCTACTGAAAAGAAATCAGAAGGAAAATCAACCTCAATTGCACATGTTAAAGATTGGTAAAATTGGAAACCACCTACCATTTCCTCAGCCAAAGACTGCTTTGAACGATACATTGTACCAAGGCAGACCAAAAAAAGGATGGAAAGAAAAGCCCAAAATCAAGAGCCAAAGAAGAAGGCAGCTATTCCAGGAACTTATATTGAAGAAAAGAATATGAATAAAGAGTCATAGTTCCCACCAAATTCCAAAACCAGACCAAAATGAGGAGGAAATTGGAAATATTTCAAATAAGAATGATGATCAAGACATTCTCAAAGAAGAAAAGAAAGTCTGAAAACCTCAAAAGACACAATTCGAAACCAAATTGGAAATTTAAAAAACTATCAAGAAAATTATGCAACAAAAGATCAACCTTACCATTGAATAAACTCTGAGAATGTCAAACAAGTCTTCTCATTAATTACAGGAATGATCATAAAAGGACAAGGAAAAAATTAAATCACCCAATTGAATTTATCTGCAAGAAAGACTATTGTCATTTGGATTCAAAGAAATACCAAAGCCCAAGATTCATTATGATGGTCCTCTGGGATTTATGAAGATCCTCATTGAAAATAAAGAATATCCTATCAAAGCATAAGTGGAGACTGGTGCATAACTTGAAATTATACCAGAAGAAATCTAAACAAAAGCTTCACTCCCCATAACAAAACTAAACATGATCCTTAAGGGAATTGGAGGCCATACTAGGTCATTTGTGGCACTATCAGGATTAACTGCAATCATTTTGGCTTCAGGTGAAGAAACCCAAATCCACTTTTTCCTTGCAAAAGGATCTTTTAATATAGTACTTGGAAGACTTTCTTGGCAGAAAACAACATTAGGTTATAATTTTCCCATAAACAATGGGAAATACTCTGTTATAAAGAGCCTGATGAAAGAATATTATGAATTCCCTTGTGCAAACCTCAAGAAATTGGATGGAAAACTAGTCCACCTAGAGGAATGGATTTATGCAGCATGGACAAATTTGTCACAAATACAACAAGAAAGAAGTTTTAAAATGCAAAAAGAGACAATAGAATAATGAGCTTGACCCAGAATACACAAGAGGTATCTATATCCCCAAAGAATGATTAATTTGGCCCCAAATTACAAAACAGCAAAGTTCCAAGCAACCTCAAAATACAACCTGAAGACTTTGCCTCTGAAAATGAACCACCCAAAAAAATTTACAAAAAATTACTAATACTGAAGGAACCTTCCAGATTCTGGTGGATGTAACTCAGAAAATCAATGGAAATCCATTCAAAACTGAACACAAAAGGAAAAAAGCTAGATTTAGTGAACATCATAAGATCTCAGATGAAGAAATTATAAAAGGGATAGTAAAGAACTTTGAAGCGATGGAATAAAGAGAACAAACATCCAAAGAAAAATATCATATCAACTTCTCAGATAGACCACTTAGAAACAAAGAACAACCTTATGAATGGCAACTGGAAAACTGTGAAGTAATCCAGAAACCTCCCAATGAAGATTATGAAACAGAATTAATCTCTGAAAATGAATACATCTACCTTCGATTCCCATATATCACCTTGGAAGACCTTCATGGGGATGAAGCTAAACAAATTCTAGGTGAAGAAGGATATTTTTGTCACCTTCCAGGAGAAAACTTGAGCAAAATTCAGTTTTCAGAGCTATCAACTAAAGAGGGGATCAAAGGAAACCTTTCAAATCAATTTTGGGATGAAAAATTTGAAATTGGAATATTACCAAGAAGAGGACTGTACTTCAATCAAATTTGGGCCCAATGGTGCATTGGATTGAATGGATCAACATACAAAAATGGAAGACAGAAATGGGTTGAAGATAGAAAATTATCCATTGATGGAGACTTATGGTGGTCAGACTTTACGTAAGAATCAGAAATTGAATGAAGAAAAACCTTTGTGAAAGCCCTAAAATACTTCATTTTGGCCAGATTACTCAAAAGACACTCACCTTTCCCACATGAGGGAGTTAAACTCTAAATAAGATCAACATCATCAACATTTTTTCTTTAATCACATATCAGTATCATTCGTACAATTTATCACTATATTCTTTTATTACTATTTTTTTCATAAATTTTCTTATAAGGCAGTGACCTCCTGCCTTTTCAAAGAGTAAATTAAATTTCATCAACCAAAATAACTAGTTTAACTCATCAGATTCTAAGAATCACTAGGTAGTGACCTCCTGCCTAATCAAAGAGGAAAATCATTTTATAAACCAAAACAAGCAATTTCACTTACCCAAACCATAAAATCACTAGGCAGTGACCTCCTGCCTTATGAAAGAGGAATATTCAATTTTTAACCAAAATAATCAACCAAAACCAATAGAGCTTGTCTTCAAACTATAAAATTTTTGGCAATGACTTCCTGCCTTAACAAAGAAAATTAAAATTTTATCAAGCCTACATAATTAAAGGGAAAAAATTCCAATAAATATCCTTTTAAAAATAAATTTGATAATATTTTCATTGCAAAAGATCAATGGACATAGATATCAGCTGGATAGAAGGAGAATCCTAGATCAATACTAATAATCAAAAAGAATCAAATGGAACTTCTGAATTGGTCTTTCCAATAGAAACACAAACCTGTCCTGCTATTTCAACAATAGTCCTTTCATATATTGAGTTTGAGGAAAGCTTTGAGAGAGAAAATTCACTCTCAGAAACTTTCATAACTCATCCAAAGAAAGAATTACATGGTTTTAGCCTTTCAAAATATTAATTAATAAAGTTATGTACCTGTGGGGGAATTGAAGGAAAACTTGGAAACCAATACTGGAATGAAATATTTAAAGGGTGTTGGTAAAAACACGTAAGCAAATTGGTAAAAACACATAAGGGGTGCCCTGGGCCCATTTTTAATTAAAAATGAAACACAATTGGGCCTGTATTGGGCCAAAACATGCCCAAAAGAGGTTTTTTCCTCACAAAACCTCTCTAACTCCAAATTGTTTCAGATTTCTTTGCCCAGCCCCCCCAAAAAAAACAAGCCCAAACACCCCAATAATCCACATTATCCCCACCCCAAACCATTGTTTTTTTTTGGAAAAACAGCATTACCAAAGCCATTTTGCAAAGCTTTTCACACTTTTTTTTCTTTTTTTCCCCCAAAGACTGCATTTTCCACCACAACAACCTGCTTTCAAGCCTCTCAATTTTCAATTTTTTACCTTCCCTCATCTATTAATCCCACATTTAAACCCCTTTCTTTCACTCTAAACCACTCCTGTTGATTTTTCACACCTTTTTTCACCTCTTTTTCACATTTCAAAAGGTTCTTACCCCATTCCAAATCCCCCAAATCCCCCTTTTTTCACTTTTATACATAATTTTCATTAAAAAAATGCTTCAACCCCCCACTGAAGGTGAATTTCAGACCCTTGAGCTTCTTTGGCAACATGTGCATAATGTTGTCAGGGCTCAGGGGTATGCTGTGTCCACCTTGAGGTCCAATATGACCCACAACCAAATTGAAATATGTTGTGACAGGTCTGGCACCCCAAATCCCAACAAAAGCCCCTCCAAAACAGTCACCTCAAGAAAGCTTGACTGTCCTTTTAGAATTTATGCCAGGAAATATACCAAGAGTACCACTTGGACTCTCAAAGTCAAAAATCCTGAACATAGCCATGATGCCACTGAAAATATCATGGCACATCCTGCTTTCAGGAAATTCAATGAGCAAGAAACATCCCAAATTGCTCAAATGTCTGAATCACTCCCCATGCCAAGGCAAATTCAGGCCCAATTATGCAGCCAGAGGGAGTCTGACAGGCCTGTAATCCTTCAAGACATTTATAACCAAGTCAAGAAAATAAAGAAAGACAAACTGCAAGGCAGAAGGCCCATTGATGCTCTTCTTGACACTCTCAAAGAAAATTTTGTTTGGTCCTCTGCAAGGGATTGTGAGGGACACATTACCTCCTTGTTTTTTACTCACCCCCTGGCCATAAAACTTCTTCACGGCTTTCCTCATGTCATTCTTATGGATTGTACTTATCAAACCAATAAGTACAAAATGCCCCTTTTTCATATTGTTGAATTCAGCTCAACAAATAAGACCTTTTCTGGGACTTTTTGTTTGATGAAGAATGAAAATGAAACTTCATATACTTGGGCATTAAATCAATACATTGAAAAGGTCCTCAACAACACCAATCTTTCTCCCCCTCCAGTTATTGTTATTGACAGGGATCTGGCCTTGGAAAACTCTATTAAGAGGCTCTTCCCAGACTCCAAAGTCATGCTATGAATTTGGCACATCAACAAGGATGTATCTGCTCATTGCATGAAGAAAATTGGTCATGGAACTGATTTTAAAGATTTTATGGGCCTTTGGAATCAAGTAATATACTTCTTCACTTTATTTCATTTTATTTCACTTTTTGTCTTATTATTGTCTTTATTAATGACTTTGGGATTCTTTTCTCAGCTTATGTATTCACCCACTGAAAAGTCTTTCAAAGACAACTGGAAGAAGCTTCAAAAGCAAGTTAAAAATCCTGAGGTCTTGCAGTATTTGGAAAATACCTGGCTTCCTCTAAATGAGTATTATGTGCCAGCATGGACCAACCACCATTGCCACCTGGGTGTGGGCTCCACCTCCAGAGTTGAAGGTGCCCATGCCATGGTTAAGCTTTGGCTCCAAAGGTCCACTGGTACTCTCCTGGAGGTAGTCAGGGCTCTCCACATGGCATTCAGAAAACAATTTATAGAAATTATCAACAGAATCTCCAAAGAAATGATTGTCCATGTCAAGAATTTTCCTCCACACATCTGTGCCCTCAATGGCAAGGTGTCTCATTATGCTCTTCAGATTGCCTTTGAAAATTTCAAAAAAAAATTTCCTCCAAATGAAAAATGCACCAACAAATACAACAATTATAAAGGAATTCCTTGCAAGCATAAGACCCAAAAGGCATTTTCCAAGAACCAAAGGCTTGAATTATCAGAATTACATCCTCAATGGCATTTAAAATTGCCTGTGAGGGTTTTTTAATTTATTCTTATTATTTTTTTTCTTATTAACTGATTCTATTTGTAATATTCTTCTTAGGCTGGTTTTCATGGTGATGATCAAAGTGTTGAAAAAGAAAGAAAGAATGAAGCCAAGAAAATATTTGAAGACATTGGGGAAGACCTGTTTCAAAGACCAATGGCAGAAATCACTCCAATACTTCAACATTTTCAAGATGTTTTGACTGGAAAAGTCCCATTTTATCAAATTCCCAAGAGTCAAGAGGATGATCAATATTATGAAGACCCTCTAGAATGCAAGAATATCTGTGGAAGACCTCAAGGAGCCAAGAATAAAAACAAAAATCAAAACAAAAAAAGAACCTTCAAGATTTGAAATTATTCAAAGTCAATCCAAGAGAAGAGGAAGACCCCCATCAAAAGTGACCAGCACAACAACATCAAGATCCCAGTCAAATGTCCCCTCTCCAATTATGGAAGTGGACTCATCTGAAGATTCTGAGGACTCATTATCTAAATCCATCAGTTCATCAGACTCACTACCCTCAGCAACTGAATTAAATAAATCAGAAGTAACCCTTAGAAGGTCCAGAAGATTGGCAATTGGCAGCAAAACCTCACAAAGAAAATCACACAAGCCTGCAACCAGTTTGAATATCTATGATTCAATTGACTTGACCTGTGAGCATTGTCAAAGCAATTATCACACAAGTGATGAATGCTCCAAGCTGTTTGTGAGTTTCTTATTATTCTTGATATATATTTCTCTTGTTTCTTTTGATATTTATTTATTCTTTGACCTTATTTTATCAGATAATTGGCTCAGAAGACTTGCCCAAGTTTATATTGAAATACACCTTCAAGGCCATCAATGTCCAGGGTGATGGAAATTGTGGCTACAGAACAGTATCCCACTTCATTTACAAGACTCAAGATCAATGGGCTGATGTCAGAGGTGACTTGGCTGAAGAAATTAACCAAAATCAAGACCTTTATGAAGCCATGAGCACCTTAATTCCCTCAGTATCCTCTTATTTGGAAAGAATTGAATGGTATGAAGATGTTGGCCAGCCTCCAAAAAGCAAGTGGATGTCCATGCCTGACATGGGGGATCCAATTGCAAATAAGTATAAAAGACCAGTTTTCTTTTATTCCAAAGCCCAATTTTTTTCTTTTTTACCTTATTTCTGTCCTCCAAATGATAATCCCCCCATTTTCATCTGCTTCTTGAATAGTTGTGCTCATTTTGTTCCTTTGGACATCATCATTTCTAAAGTTTATCCAGTCCCCCCCATTACTGTGAACTGGGAGATTCATTCCCAAAAACAAGCCCTGGGGTGGGCTGATAAATTTAAGAAACACAGAATGTTTTATTTGTCCAATCTTCCTCCCCCCTCTCAGAAAAAACCCACTATTTTGGAGGTTGATTCTGATTGAATGATTTTTGTATATACAATTTATGCCAATTATCCCCCTCCTCAGTCATATTTATTGCTTGAATCCCACCTCAGTCTCCTTTTTTATCAAACATGTGGAGCTTTTGTACTTAAAAATAGTCATATTACACATAAGAAAAAAAACAGTTGAAAAAAACACTCATTGCGCCTTCACTTGTTGTCCCACCCAAAAAAAATTCCCAATTCATGAGCTTCTGGTTCTTTATTGTCCAGATTGAACCCTTTAATTTAAAAAAAAATGAAGGAAATTCATAAGTGGGAAGTTATTAAATTCACTTTTTAAAAATAGGCATATTACAATTACGGGAAAAAACATTTGAAAAAAAAACCCTTTTTGCGCCTTCACTTGTCCCACCCAAAAAAATTCCCTAAATTATGGGATTCTGGTGCTTTATTTTTCACATTGAACCCTTCATTTTTTTAAAAAAAATAAGTAAATTCATAAGTGGGAAGATTTTAAATGAATTTTCGAAAAAAATATGCCATTTTGGCATATTGGCCAAATTGGTGAAATTTGGCAAAAAAAAAATTTTTGAAAAAATTTGTGCCTATTGACATACCAAGTCGGGACAAATATGGCAAAAAAAATTCAAAAAAATCCTCAAAATGGAGCCTGAGGAATTTTTTTTGAAAATTAAGGTCACTTACGTGTTTTTACCATAAATTGGTAAACACACGTAAGTTTTTAGTAAAAACACGTAAGGGCTTACATGTTTTTACTAAAAGCTTACATGTGTTTACCAACACCCTATTTAAAATGTACTAAAACTTTAGGAAATCACTATTTTGGGGGACCTGGGGATGCCAAAACTGGTTTAACCTCCTTGAATTTCAAATTGAAAAGGGCAAATTAGCAGAATCTCAGGTGGCTATGTTGTAAATAATTCCATATGGTATTGTCATTGGGAAGAAACACTTATACCAGAAATCCTCAACATCATAAATGGTGAAACTAAATTTAATACAGAAGAGCTGAAATCTTTCTGTCAGGAATACCTTTTTAAAAATCTTAAGTAAGAAGAATGGAGGGGTGGTAAAATTATCAAAAAAGAATTAGTGAAGAAAATACTTTGTGAAAGGAATCAATTAAAAGAAATCTCACCTGCTAAGTCCTCAATTATTATTTTTTTCTACTAGCTTCTTTCATTTTTTTAGTCTTCCATTTATCATTAATCAAAAAAATCATAACAATAATAAAATAAAAATAAAAATATTGAATCATGCAATAAAACAAGCAACAACAAATTAATCAGATCCAAGCCCTATCACTTCAGAAGATAAGTATAAAAGTGAAAACTTACATTGTATTACAAGCTTATATCTTCTATGTTATGTGATAGAGCATATGTTTACAAGAGCTTCAATAAATTGACTATATCATTCAGATAATATTCTCCATAAATTGGTCTAACAGAATATTGATTTGAGATTTTTGAAGTATAATATATGGGGGAATAAGCGTTATTATAAAAAGAAATTACAGGATATAGCTTATTATTATGATTAGATCAGATCCTTTTACTTCTTATTCCTTATTTCTTAAAATATCCTTTAATCAGAATTGATCCAAAAACACCTTTGAATTGGGATTTAATTTAAACAAAGACTGTACCCTCTATAATCCTAATAAACTGCCTTTTGTTTCTAAACAGAAAAAAACAAACCCAAAATTATATTCAAAAGAGCATAGATTTGATAGATCATAAATTTAGAATATAAGCTTACATTATCTTTAGACGGTTTCTTTTTCAAAACAAGAAGTGATAGAGGAAATATTTAAAAAATATGTTTAATCCTTGACTTACATTTTTGAGATATTTTTCTTTATAAAACATATACATTTCACCTAACAAATAATCATCTGAATATTCTCAAAAAAATGAATTATACTGATGTAAATTCACAAAGAATAAATTAGATACTATAATTTCAGCTTTATTATTAGCTCATATTGTGTTTTTTTTATTTCATCATCTTATCATTTTAATATTTTATCATTATATTATTTTATTATTTTATCATTTTATTATTTTATTATGATATTATTCAATTTTTTCATGACTTTATTAGCTTATTAATTTTACTTTTATTTTCTTCATTTATCCTTTGAATAATATTTTTTAACTTCTTAACAAACTTAATTTATCCTAGATAATCAAATTCACCACTCAACTATCAACTCGATGGAGTTCTTTTTGGGGCTCCAAACCTTGATAAATAAAAATTCTTACAAAAAAAATAAAGGATTTTGGCGACTAAAAATAAAATTAAAATTAAAAAGCAGGGATCAAGCAACAATAACCAAAACCAACAAAATTTATCATACACGCGGGTATTCAAGGCTTTTTAAATTATAATTAAAAAAACTTTCAATCAGAATGGAAATCCTATTGTCCCAGAAACCTCTTCTTCTGGATTACTAAACAGCTCAATTTGTGGTTGAACCTTTATCTCAATACAACTGAAGTGGCTTTCAAAAAAGAAGAAATAAGATTGTTTAACTGGAATTTTTATTGAAAGGTGCTACATCCCTGACTCAACAATTATCAAATGCACTCAGAATATTCATTTATTTTTTACTTAAAGGGAAAAGGAGATTGACCTGCTTAATTAAAGTTGGCCCAATAGCTAAATTTAATTTTTGTTGCACCAAAGTTCTTTAAGAAGGGACTTGGGCTGTATCACTAAACCTCAAATAATTTTATTTAATTCATTATCGAAATTAATCAGTACTTCTAGTCAGCTAAATGGTTGAATTTTATTCATATTGATATTTGAACTAATTTCTGTTAGAGGGGATTCAAGTTTTATTTGCAAAAATTCTTTTATATCTCTATTTTTTATTTTTCTATTTTTTCTAAAAAAAGAGAGAAAGGGACTTTTTGGACCATAGAGGGGGGTATTTATAGGAATTGAATGCTTACACTCAGGCAGTAGGTTAAAATGGAAATTTATAGGCCTCAAACAATGCACTTCGTGTGGACTTAAATAATCCTGTAAGCAGAATTATTAGGCCTAACCATACTACAGACTCATTAAAAAGTCCCACTAAAACACCGCATAAAAAGGAATGATTGGAGTTGTGTTATTGGCCTCAAATAGCCTCGCAAAAGCCTACAGAGGAGCTGAGTACAACATTCATGCTCCCTTCCGCCCAAAGCCGAGAAGGGGATCTCCAATTTCAATTGGGTATAAATAAGCTAATCGAAATGTACTTTGGTGATGAGCATCTGCCTCGCAAGCTCGACTATTTAGTCTAGAAAGGTGTCAAACAGCTACAAAGACTACTCAAAAGGATGCAAGATCACAAATTAAACTTGTAGATCCTACTTGAAGAAGAAGAATGGACAGGTTTTAATCTAACTCACAAAGCTTAGGACTTCTTTGGGGTCACTTAATATACCAAAACAATTACAGCCTTCCTAAAGCAAACTTTTCAGCTCTTACTAACCCCAAAGAAAACTCCAAATGATGGATCTGGAAGGAATACGCCACATCACCCATCAAGAAAAAGAAATGAATAGCATGTAGTCTTTCAAATTGCACAGAAATTCACAAATAGAAGAGTTACAATGACTAAAACACGAACCCAGTAGTATGTGACAGGCAGTAGCTGGAAGTGGAATTAGCTCTTTATCACAGGATGGAAACAAAAAATTTCCCAGAGAGGGATTACGATGAGAATCCACAAGGTGAAATCAATTTGGCCGAGGAAATGCGGTAGCACTTAAGGGACTTTGATCACTAACACCCTAACTACTACACCAGAAATGACATGTTTGATTTGGGGTGGATTTAGATCGGAGGGAGGATTACACAACAGCCACGACCAGTGTATGTGGTTATGATCACATCCAAAGACCCCTTGAGGGTCAGGTAATGATTAAAACCTTCCAGAGAGGTGTTTTGATGATTTGAGAGTCAAATAAGTAAATAAATACAATTACCTCCACAAACCTAGGAGCCAGCCCAGACTGATATGTGAGAAAAAGAATGGGTGTTGGACACCCATCAAGATCACAATAATCTACCCATGATAAACAGAACATTATAAGCCAAAACAACTTCTGAGCACAGGCACCCGAAGCCCTGCGAATTTCTGGGAGAATTTAATAACACCTGTTACAAAACAAATCCAGCTATACCATCTCGACACCAACAAAAGCCACTGGTACAAAGAACAAACCATCCCAAGCAATCATCATCCCCTGAATGTTCAAATAGGCTAGGCCTTCTGCACTCCACTTCAATTCCAGCATCCTAATGAGTTCTGAAGCACAAATTAACCACAAAAGAAGCCACCCGATGTCCTGTTAACTAATATAAAGGTGTAATTACAACTGTAAAAGTCCAGTACAGCCACTAAGTGAGTTTTGAAGCCTCACAGGGTCTTCAAAAGCACTTGGGAAAAAAAGAGAACAACAATATTGAAGAAACAAAAATATAACAAACTCCTCAACAAAAATTTAAACTGTTGAATTTGTTTCTCTAAAGTAAAAGAAATAATTAAACAATTAATTATTTAATTGTTGTTATTGTCAGGATGAGTCTATGTTGAAGTGGTAATAAAGCTATTTACAGCTAAAACTATGACTGTTACACGTGTAAAATAGTTAAAAATGTTTTTATAAGGGTTAAGGATGGATTAATTTAATAATAAAAGGGCTTTAATATAAGGAATATAGTGGTGGTGAGCGCTGTTAAAAGCCCTGGGTGCAGCTTTACCTGTTGGGTTACAATAATAAAGACTACAATACTTTAAATTAAGAGTATACCTGTTTATTACCCAAGAGTAAAACTGTTTTTGAAAGTTTACTACGTAAGGTATTCAAGAGCAGGATGAGGAGACAATTCTGGCTGTGAAAAGCCTCCTTTTTATCCTGAAATGGGGTGGAAAGGGTGCTAGACCTTTCCATGTAGAAGAAGTGAAGATTTTTAACTCTCTAAGACTGACTTGTGGTTTGCAAACAGCCTGTATGCCATGTATTGGGCTCAGATGTGGTTTTGAAACCACATCTGGGCAGCTTTCACCAATACAGGGTGAAAATTTTCATCTGGGGACCTCACAGCCTGATTCTGACATGTATGACGCGTAGAATGCTGTACAGAAACTGTATGGGACCCCAGTATTGACTGAATTATGAGGTTTGGAAGTATTAACATTCTTATTTGTCTATTTGGCACCTCATAATCAGAGTACAACTGTATCCTGTCATAATACAGTTGTATTGGTCATATTGTGGGATTATAACCTTCAAATGGCCATACCTCTGTCAGTTTTTGAGATATCATGCTCAAAGTTGGTTTATTGAATAGCCCCGTATGAGCTCTAAACAATGATACCCAATTTGGTATGCTTATCATTAAATATGACAAAGTTATCCCATGTACAAGGTTTTTGTACATAGGCGTGGTTTGGGCAAAAATCTGTATTGAGCTTGTTTGCCTCATAACTTCTGTTATAGGTGAGATATGAAGAAGTGGATGGCACCATCAGATAGCCCTGATTGTGCTCTTTCCAAAAAGACCCCACCTCAAGTATGCCACAGTAAAACTGTAGAAGTTAGATGAGAGGTGAATGTTTTCTTCACCCTTATTTGGCCTGAATTTGACCATAACTCAAGTAATACTGGTGCTAGCTCAGTTTGGCTGGTACTATTGGATAGCCCTGAACTAGAGCTTCATTTGGAAGACCCATTTCATAGGGTTAAGCCTCTCCTTCTAAATTTTAGATGAGACGTGAAAATTAAGGTTTATGCTCAGCAATAACTTTGAGCAGGAATAACTTTGTTATTTCTTGTCCTATGGTGATGGGAATTATGTTTTCAGAAAGAGGTGAGTTTCCTCTTTCTTTTGATACCTTTTGAGATGATTTGGCTCAGCTCCAGGTTTTGGTGGTGTCTTGGCTATACCATTAGTTTATGGTATTTTGGCTGTCATGCTTGTGCTCTGGTTTTGAGTCACAGGCTGACATACCCTCCCTCTAAAAGATGCTCATCACTGATGAGACTGTTCAGTCCTCCTAGAGGCTGTGAATCTCCTTAGATGAAGGTTCCCATCTGGTATGACATCTTCTGCTAACCATTTGTCTTTATCAGCTGTCTGGTGTTTGAATCTGACTAAGTATTGTCTTTGATCCTTCCCATTAAGTCTGATCTTCCTGGCCCTGATGATCTTACTCACAGGTCCTGGGGAGTCCTCCACTTCCACTATGTCAGGTGGTGTGGGGTTTTTCTTCCTGGAGGGAATTTATCCTCCTCTGTTTGGAAGTATGGCTTTACCAAACTTACTGGGAAGACTGGGTGCTTCCTGGAAAATTCCTCTGTAAGTTTGACTTCCACTGCATTCCTTCCTATCAACCTAATGAGAGTGAAAGGCCCTACAAATGAGTCCCTCGTTTTCTTAGGTCCTTTAAGATTATTAAAGTTCAGTGTAGACACTAGCACCTGGTCCCCTTCCTTAAAGTCAGGTTCCATGTGTGTCTTTTCCCACCTCTGCTTGTTATATTCTTTTGCCTCAGCTATGCATTTGGCAGCTGTGTCACAAGCCCTTTTCCACATATCATGGTAGTCTGGGGCTGTGGGGTGGATGGTTAGAAGATTCTTCTTCAAGTGATCCACAGGCAACAGGGGATTCCACCCTTTCTCTACCACTGCAGGTGTTTTGCCTGTTGTAGAGTGCTGACTTGTATTATAAGCCAGCTGGACAGCTGGTAGAAGGGTAACCCAGTCATGGGTGTATCCTTCATGGTCCTTGGATTCCATGCCATAGGCACAGAACCTTCTAAGGATGTCCTCTATAGTCTGGATCATCCTCTCAGCTAGGCCATCTGTTTGGGGATGGTAAGCTATGGAAAATGCAAGCTTGGTTCCAAGCCTGTCATACAAGTTGGTCCAAATTCTGATGTGAATTTTGGGTCTCTATCACTAATTATGATTTTAAATACTCCACAGGTAGATATGATGTTATTCCAAAATAACAGGGCAGTATCCATGGCTGTGTCCTCCTTGTGGCATGGTAGACACCTGATGCTCTTGCTGAACCTATCAACTATGATTAGGCAGGAATTGTAGTTTTCTTTGCCTCCTGGGACAAGTCCTGTGACCCAGTCCATGTTGATGGTTTCCCATGGGTGCTTGGGTTCCTCTATGTGTTGGAGTAACCCATACTTCTTCCCATGTTTCCTGTTTGCCTTTTGGCATCTTTCACAGGTGTTGATGTATTCACTCATCTCCTGCTCCCACTTGGGCCACCAAGCTGTGCTTGCTACCCTTTCTTTGGTCCTGTCTTCACTCATGTGTCCCATATAGGGGCAGTCATGGCATTCCTGCAGGATCAATGAAATGTGGTCTCTGTCTACCACTGTGAGTGCAATTGTGTGCTTTTCTCAGTGGTAGAGCAGTCCATCTATAAGGAAAAACTTGTTATCCTTATAGGCCCTCAACCAGGGTTATTCCAGCTGGGCTTCCAGTTCTGGACTCCTGTATTTTTGTTGAAGGAGTTGTAGTAGTATGCCACACTGTTTGTGTTTGGCATAAGACTTCAGTACTGCACTAAAAAATTTATTGTGCAGTTCAGAGGAACTTATTCCCAATATTGGAGTTTCTGTCTCCTCTGAATCAGTGTTTCTGTGAGCCTTAGAGGTAATTTCATATACCCAAAAGACCACAAATACAAAATTAACATATAAATATAAATAAAATAAAGTTATTTATATTATTAAAATAAAAATAAAAATATAAATATAAATATAAAACTATATTCAAAATAAAAAAATTTAATTAAAATTTAAAAATATAATTACATTAAATTTTGGAAATATAAAATTACCTTTATACTTGAAAAAATTAAGTAAAAATGAAATTTTAACAAAATTGTGAAAAAATAAATAAATTTGGAAAAAAGTTAAATAAAAATTATTATAACTTTTTATCCAATAAATAAACATATAAAAATTATTTCACCATTGGATTCCTCATAAAAAATCAGGTGGGGTCACCTCTGAGTGAAATTCTTGTAACTCAACTCTAAATAAGCTTAAATTAAGTTTTTAGTATTTTCAATACAAAAGTTGAAAATCCTCAAAACCTTAATTTAATTCACACCACATGTGGTGTTAACCATCAATTTTTGTGTTAAAATTGAGGTGTTGTGTTTAGTTTAGAAGTTATGAGGAATTGAAGTATTTTCAATTGAATTCAATTGAAATGTCAAAATGTGCGTGTGTATTACATAAGTGAACTTTGATTTACATATGAGGTGTCAATTATTACTCTATTGTACTGTACAATTGAATTGAATTACATATGTAAATTATAAGTATAATACATGATGAGGAATTAAAGGAAAAATAAATTGGAAAGATTAAATTTGGGGGGGAAAGGAACTCCAGCTCTAAGGGGGAGCTAGACCCCCAAAATACTTGCTGACAGGCGTGGGATGTCAAAATTCACGCAAATGTTTATCACTTTTTCCCTGTAATTGAGTTACAGGGTCTGTGGACTCAATTGATGATGAGGTTTTGATACCAACTGGGGTAGTTTTAGCTGTTGCCAAGAGGGTATCACTACCCTTAAAATAAAACAATCATAGTAAAAACAGCTTTGTCTGGTTTCTACACCTCTGACACACATTCTGACGTGTTTTGAAGGCTCTAGGCCTGGTATTGCTATAGTAATGGCTGATTTAAGGGTCTAAAATGGCTAAAAATGGCTTAAACCAGCCCTTTTTCGTCTAAACCAGGGTTCAATGATTCCATAATTGGCTTTTATGTTGTCAGACTGTTTTTCACGACTGACAAGAGTAAATTTTCCTTTTGGAGTAAGAGAATTGATGGCTAAAAAAGAATGTCTCCTTTGCCCCACTTTTCTCTTCATGTTAGAATCTTTTCCTTTTATTATTTAGTTTAAACACTGTTAAACCAATCAATAAAAGATTCCAACCACCATTTTTAAATCATTTTAATCCTTTTAACCACGTGAAAAAATCATTATAATAATTTTTTGTAACTCTTATAATCATTTTTACACCTGAACCACCCCAAAAGTGAATTAAAACATCTTTTATCACTGTAAACTTTGTCACTTTGTTTCCAAATTCACTCTGGTCACTTTTGGGCGTGTTTTCTCTTTAATATTCTTTTTGAAGACTCTTTTCTTTAATTAATTGCTTGCAGTTCTTTGCTGAATTAATTCCAATTGAACTTGCTCTTGAAGAAATTTCTTTTGTAGCCTTAAAACATCTCTAGTAGAGTATTTTTTGGATATATTTTTATTGTTGGTAAAACAATAAATTTTTATAATATTATTGTTTTATACTAATAAAGCTATAAAAAATAAAATTGGCGTGTTTTCTCTTAAAAATAATATTTCTTACTATTTTTAATTGATTTTTTATCTTATACAAATTTTGAGGACAGGAAAAGTACTTGATTTTTAATCAAAGTTTCATATCCACACCTTACAGTTTCCACTGTCAGGGGTACCACTCGCTGGTGCCCATTCAGAAAATCTGAAGTTCTTTTTCCTATCTATTTCCATGAAATGGATAGGAATCTTGGCTGCAACTTCAGGGTCATAAGCTGGATTGCTTTTGACATTGTCCAGTGGCCATCTGCTAAGGCCATCTGCATTGGTATGACTTTTACCTTCTTTGTATGTGATGTTCATGTTCCCTCTATACTCCTGGATGGCTATTTGCCATCTCAGCTGTGTCTATTTGTAGTCTTCATGTTTAGTAAAGACTTCAAGGCTGTGCAATCTGTGTAGACTTCCCAGACTGCACCCTCCAGATAATAATGGAGTTTTTCTAGAGCTCAGACTAGACATAGACATTCAGTCTGGGTGGCCCCATACCTGACTTCAGAATCTTTCAGCTTCCTTGAGATGTAGAAAATTACTCCTTCTCTTGGTTCACCATCCACAATTTGTCTTTGGTGAAGGGCTGCTCCTAGGCCTTGACTGCATTCTGCATCTATATATTACTTGAATGGTAGTTCAAAGTCAGGTAAGATGAGCACAGGTTCATTAGTGAGTTCATATTTGATGATCTCATATGCATCCCTCCTTTCCTTGGTTAACTAGTTATGTGTGCAAAGTTTTTGATATGGTTTCTATAGTAGCTAGCAAACCCAAGAAAGGATTGCATCTCTTTGATGCTTTTTGGTACTGGCTTTTGAAGTACTGCTGCTACTTTATTCTGATCAATTGCCAGACTAAGACCTGAGACTTTATGTCCTAGAGCCAATAACTCTTGTTGGCCGAAATTGCACTTTTTAAGTGAAATTTTCAGATTTATGGGTGTGCATTTACTTAGCACTCTGTCTATGTATTGCATATGGTCTTCCCATGTCTCTGAGTATATAATGATATCATCAATATATACCACCATCCAGCCTTCCAGTATTTCTTCTTGAAATATTGTGTCCATCATCCTTTGGAAGTGGGCTGGTGCATTTTTGATGCCAAATGGCATTCTGATGTACTCATATATGCCCATATGGCATATTATTCTGAGTAATTTCATGGAGTTTGGTTTAACTGAATTTTGGTGGAAGCCTTTCATACAATCCATTTTGGTTAGGTATTTGGCTTTAGCCAGTTTATCTAAGGCATGAGGTATCCTGGGTATAGGGTACCTGTCTGCTTTTGTGTAGTTATTCAGAGCTCTGAAATCTCCACACAGTCTAGACTTGCCATCATGCCAGGTGATTAGGACAGGGGTGGTGATTTCCACTATTTCATTATGTCCAATCTTCCTGATGACATCCATATCCAGGAGTTCATTGATATGTTTCTCAGTTTCTTTCCTGGTTTCCAGGCTTGCTGGATAAGGAGGTCTCCTCAGCATGGGTGGATAAGGCCTTGACACATCCAGATATAGTTCCATATCATGGCCTTTGATCTTGCCTAATGGTTCTTCACCAATGGCAAATGCTGGTCTGTTCTCTCTCAGCATCATCAGTAAACTTAGTTTTTGTTTACTGGTGAGGGTAGTGCTAAACTGTCCCTCTATTAATTCCTTCAGAAGTTCTTCTAGTGGGTCTTGAGAAGATATCTGGTATATATCAAGTGAAAATTTCTTTTCCTTGTTAGTACCAATGGTGATGTGCCTATTTTTACTGTTGTAAATATCTATGCCATACATCCTCTGGTAAGCTGTTCCCAGTAACAACCCTTGGATGTGGGCATCATCAAGCACTACAAACTCTGGGTGGAGTCTGATATTACCCTTCCTGTGGGGTATAATGATCTCTTTGATAATTGTCCCAATGGAAGTCATCTTCCCTGATGCACTTTTAAAGTTCTTTGCCTTAGTGGGCAAGAGCTGTTTTTCCCAGTTTGGGAAGTGGGTATGAAGATAGTTTCTGGCCACTATGGAGCAGTGTTCTCCACTGTCAATGATCAATGGATGTTGAGCATTGGAAATACATACAGTCATCTTTGTGGCTGTTCCATTTATGTATGCCATTCCTTTGGTTGGTGTAACCAGGAATGTTTGTGCATCTTGTGTGTTTTTGCACAAGTTTTTGTTGGCAGTGTCCTGTGGCATACCTGCTTCCAACTGTATGTCCTGAATTTCTAGTGGGGTTTCCTCTTGGTATTCCACTAGAAATTCCTCTCTTGGGTCTTGATCATCATCAGATGGTTCTCTGATGGCATCACCCATGGAGTCTGATTCAGAATCCTCTGTTGGAGGTTCTTCCTCAGGGACATTCCCTATGGCATAGACTTTTTTCTTTGCATTTGGACAGTTGTTGGCATAGTGGTCTGTTGAACCACAATTTTAACAAGAATTCCTCTTCTTTGCCACTTCTGCCACCCTTTCTTTGGGTTTGTCTTGAAACTCTACCCTGAAAGGTTGTTTCTCTTTGAAACTACTGCTCTTATATGGGGTGAATTTCTCTATATTAGTCCTTTTCCTTATGTCTTGTAAGGTGTTGGCAATGTCATCTAGAGTGCAATTTTGGTTGCATCTGCATTTTACTGCATGCTCTAGCTCTCCTGGCAATTGTGTCAGGAGATTGTCATTCCTCATTTGGATGTTCATCTGAGGATCAATGGCTTTAAGTCTTTTAGACTGTCTAAGACACCACTCATATGGGTCTTTGTCCACAGAGTATTTGTAATTTTAAAATGACATGGTCTTTTGCCATATCCAAGTTCCATTACTGTACTTTTGGATGATTTGACTCTTCCACCATGGCCAGTCTCTCCTTCCATGGATTTCTTTCATTTCTGTGTACCATATACTAGCATGACCTTTAAATGCAGTAGTCAATCTAGCAGTGATCCAGTTGTCTGGTATGCTTGGTACATCAATGAAGAGTCCATCAATATAATCTATGAGTTCCATATGATCTTATTATCCTGATCCAAAGAATTTGGGCCAACTTGAGGCCTCAGGAAGCTGTTTCAAGGCTTCCTTCTCTGAATAAGACATGCCATCTCCATCCTGGTATTGTGATGGGGATCTTGCTTTATTCATCAAGCTGGCATCTGGTTTGATGTCATCTGGTTGATATGGAATATCCATAACCTGGCCTTGTGGTTGGGGCTTCAAGCTATGGTAGGCATTAAACAACTTGTTAATGTCTTGATCCAGACACTCCCTGTCCCTTGTGCTGTGGTGTTGTTCTTCAAAGACTATATACAGTCTTTTGTTGGTTTCTTCAGAGGCTTTGCTCAGTTGAGCATATCCTTCTTGAAGATTTTTAACTATCTGCTCCAAGGAGTCTTGGGTTTGTCTCATCCTCTCTTGGCCAGCTTTAATTTCTTCAAACTGCTTTGCAGATTGTTCAGCATATTGGGACATTTGTAACCACAGTGTATCACTGTTGATGTTACTCTCAGATGTGACAATGTTATTTTCAGTCTGAGTGGGGGTAATGTTTCTATTACTAGGATTACTGATTCTAGAGTGGTTTACAATTACTTCTGGTTCTTGTGTACTTCTTTTACCAAATCTAACAGCTTCTGGATCATGGGGTCTGACTCTTTCCTCTTCTGGTTGAAGGAGGCTTTGTTCTTGCCCTTGTTTCCTTGTCTTCTTCTGGAAACCTCCTGGAATTGTGAAGAATGGTGACTCTTTGCCACTGATCTGCTGGTTTCTAAATGTTTTGAAGCCACTGGAGAGCTGATTTGGCCTGCTCCTTGTGAGCCTGAAGGAATCTGAGTAGGCCCTGTCTGGGTTAACTGTTCTTCTATAGCTTGGATAGTGGCTTGGTTCTCCCTTATCCTCTGTGCCCTTGCCTCCAGGAGTCTGAACTTCCTGGTAGGATTCCAACCTTTGGTGATTACCATCAGGTCTTTGAAGTCTATCTCTTTGAGACAGATCTTCTGGCAACTTGCTCCAAGTTCTGCCCAGTGACTTGCCAGGTTGAACCTCTTGTTGTCCAGGCTCCATTGAAATAAGTCTTTGAGGAGTTGGTGGAGCTGAAGAATTTGATCCATATCCTTCCAGTCCTCTGGTTTGAGGTTCCTGTTAAATTGGAGTGTTAATGGCAAGGGTGATATTATCTCCCTCATTGTTTTGCCATCCACCACTGTGTCCAAAGTGTCTTCTTCCAGTTCTTCTGGTTCTGGACAAGCTTTCTCTGTCCTCTGGTTGGTTCCTTTGGAAGCCAAGGTCTCTGAGGTATGCAGGGGACATATAAGTGTTTGCAAGCAGTCAAAAACTTTATGTTCTTAGGGTATTTACCTTTGACTGGGCATTGTACAAATTTGCTATCTGCTGATTTGGGCAGTTTGCCTTTGGAGGTTACAACTGGGTTAATAATTGTAATCTTCCCTGTACAAGTGGTTAAGGTTGGTTTACCTTGTATTGAAGCAGAGTTTCATGGTTGTCTACTCCTCTGAGTGGCTATTGGTGTTCACGTTTTGGCTGTAATGAGGCCTTCACTAAGTCTTTTTCCTTTGCCCTTGCTGCCCTCTGGTTCTGAGGGTGTCACTGGTGTGTTGGCCTGTGACTGGGTCTCAAGTGGTATGAAACTTTCTTCCACTGAATCAAACAGGAAAAGAGGGCTTATGTCAGTTAAGACTTCTTAAAAGGCTGGTTTTGCACGTCTAAGAATGGCCTCTGGGCTTGTATATTATTACAATATGCCCTTGTATTATGACAGTGTAATTGAATTAACAATTCCACATCAAAAATACAGCTTACTGATATGTGGTATACTGTTTGTATACCAATATCTTACAGAATACTTGTAATTAGCAAGTATAATCTGTCAAAGATGGTGTATTACAGGGAAATTGAGTTAACAATGTGCCCAAACACGCCTCAACTGTTGGTTTATCAGTATGAGCTGTCTTGATTCAATTAAGAATTAAGACTGTATTAGTGGCTTAAAAGTTTTTTTACATACAAAACACGCCAAAAATACTGGTCTTGTGGTTATCAGCCACGTGACAGATACTCTTTAAGATATGAGTATTTTTAAAAAATAAATAAAAATATATATTTTTTAGAGAAAATGACGCCTAGAAAGATAAAAAAAGTGTCAATAAAATGATAAAAAAGGGAAAAACTTACTTGTAATAAGTCCAAAAGGTTTTAAAACACGGCCAGGCCCCCAAAATGTCAGGATGAGTCTATGTTGAAGTGGTAATAAAGCTATTTACAACTAAAAATATGACTGTGACACGTGGAAAATAGTTAAAAATGTTTTTATAAGGGTTAAGGATGGATTAATTCAATAATAAAAGGGCTTTACTATAAGGAATATAGTGGTGGTGAGCGCTGTTGAAAGCCCTGGGTGCAGCTTTACCTGTTGGGTTACAATAATAAAGACTACAATACTTTAAATTAAGAGTATACCTGTTTATTACCCAAGAGTAAAACTGTTTTTGACAGTTTACTACGTAGGGTATTCAAGAGAAGGATGAGGAGACAATTCTGGCTGTGAAAAGCCTCCTTTTTATCCTGAAATGGGGTGGAAAGGGTGCTAGACCTTTCCACGTAGAAGAAGTGAAGATTTTTCACTCTCTAAGACTGACTTGTGGTTTGCAAACAGCCTGTATTCCCTGTATTGGGCTCAGATGTGGTTTTGAAACCACATCTGGGCAATTTTCACCAATACAGGGTGAATATTTTCATCTGGGGACCTCATAGCCTGATTCTGACATGTATGAGACGTAAAATGCTGTACAGAAACTGTATGGGACCCCAGTATTGACTGACTTATGAGGTATGGAAGTATTAACATGCTTCTTCATCTATTTGACACATCATAATCAGAGTACAACTGTACCCTGTCATAATACAGTTGTATTGGTCATATTGTGGGATTATAACCTTCAAATGGCCATACCTCTGTCAGTTTTTGAGATATCATGCTCAACGTTGGTTCATTGAATAGCCCTGTATGCGCTCTACACAATGATACCCAATTTGGTATGTTTATAATTAAATATGAAAAAGTTATCCCATGTACAAGGTTTTTGTACATAGGCGTGGTTTGGGCAAAAAGCTGTATTGATCTTGTTTGCCTCATAACTTCTGTTATAGGTGAGATATGAAGAAGTGGATGGCACCATCAGATAGCCCTGATTGTTCTCTTCCCAAAAAGACCCCACTTCAAGTATCCCACACTAAAACTGTAGAAGTTAGATGAGAGGTGAATGTTTTCTTCACCCTTATTTGGCCTGAATTTGACCATAACTCAAGTAATACTGGTGCTAGCTCAGTTTGGCTGGTACCATTGGATAGCCCTGATTTAGAGCTCCATTTTGAATACCCATTTGATGGGGTTAAGCCTCTCCTTCTAAATTTTAAATGAGAGGTGAAAATTAAGGTTTATGCTCAGCAATAACTTTGAGCAAGAATAACTTTGTTATTTCTTGTCCTATGGTGATGGGACTTATGTGTTCAGAAAGAGGTGAGTTTCCTCTTTAGTTTGATACCTTTTGAGATGATTTGGCGCAGCTCCATGTTTTGGTGGTATCTTGGCTATACCATTGGTTTATGGTTTTTTGGCTGTCATGCTTGTGCTCTGGTTTTGAGCCACAGGCTGACAGTTATAATAATGCTTATTATTATATTTCATAAGAACAGTCATAGTACTGTCCATTAATAGTAATATTATCAACAGTTTCACAGACACCTCTAGGGTACCACCATTTAAATTACACACCCCTCCCAGATTTACACCCTTGTTATACTAACTGGACTCATGCAGCAAGAAAATTGCACTTGCATAAATTACACAGCCACCTTGCATTCAGACACATAAGTGTCACATGATGCAAAGTTAAACCTACTGTAATTCCCTAAGAATTAGGGGCATATCCCATTCCAGAGCTGAACAAATATTATTTTTTACTTATTATATTCATTACCCTTTCCCTACTATTACACCAAGAGCCATTGAATTGGCTTAAATTTTCAATTCAAAAATAATTGAAAAAAACTGTACACCAAGGAATTTGGTTAATATTATCAATTTATTTGAAATATTTCTTGAATTACAAGAAAGTGACTGGGAATTCTTTTGAAACACTTATTTGTGCCATGAAGGAATCAATTTAACTCTGAAGGAGTTATTTATATTAAAAATTGATGAAATGATAAAATAATTTGGGAAATTTACATATTAAAAAGACCTCAATGTGATATTTATTCCAAACAGAATTTAAAAATGCCACAAAAGCAAAAAGGAGTATTTTTTAATTGTAAACATTTGAAATTTCATTTTTTATATTTTTCAAAAGCTCTAATGCCCATATGGGTAACATAGAATCTGAACCATAAAGGGAATGGACTTGAACTAAAGTCTGAGTCACAATGATAATTCCAAAAAGGAGGAGGTGTCGCATAATAAGGGCTATTACATGAATAAATTAATCAAATCACAATCATTTGCTTATTTCATATTACTTTTAAATATTCCCAAGAGCACCAATGTGTACTGATTGGCACAAATTACCACCTTTAACCAAACAGTTCCAAGATCTTAATTGGGTATCAGGTTTATTTCTTTTAAATTGTAATTTTTCCTCATATATGTCAATTACTTGCTTTTTTATACTTGAACTAAAAAATATTTAATCCTCATTAAAACAAAATTATATCTATATAATGTATCATTCTTTATCCTTGTCAAAATCACCATAAAAAATAATGGTTGGGTAAACTGATTTCTTACACCATCCCTTATAGTGGAAGGTTTTTGGAATGAGGGTATATCCTCTTCAAAATTGGAAACCAACTCAAGATTCTCAAATGGAGAAGGGGCTCTCATCCAAAAGAAAATTATTCATATTAAAAAAATAAAAAGAGAAAAATTAATCAATTTAAAACTCAACTTTGAAAACATTTTATTATCATCATGAATCATTTGTTTATATAACAGGAAATTTTTAGAAGAATCAACAGACATAAATGATTTTGGAAATTTAGGAACAGCATTGGATACTTTTGGGAAAATATTTATCAAAAAAAGAATGATACAGAACACTGAGATGAAGATTATTTATGAAGAAAAGAAGAAATCCCTGAGGGATTGACCTCTAGACAACACAAGACCTTGGCCATTTTTTTATTATGGATTGACACCCAGTTAAACTTCAAGACTAAATGGTAAAGATTGATGGACTTAAGTATTGCTCAACTGGATCATTTATGGGCTAATGGCTCAGCTAAAAGGATGGATCAACAATATAATGTAAGACAATAAACTCAAATTTCCCTTGGGATTTGAAGGATTATTGAATACTCAAGAGGTCCTCAGCATTACACTAAACGTCTTCCCCTATAGACTTGGTCAGCGAAACTTATTGTAAGAAGAGGGCTTAAGGAGGCAGGACTATTGTGTCACGGGGGCTCTTGGAAAGAAAAACAAGAGTGGCCTGGCACTCAGCAATCAGGGAACTCACTTGGAATACTCCAAAGAAGTAAGAAAATAAAAATAAAGAATTGAATTTCTCTTAAGAAGAATGCAAGTACAAAGATGAGATGCAATAAGAGAAATGAGAAGCCAAATGGCCAAATAGCCAACCAAGTAAGTGCTTAATCACTGTTTCAACCTGCCAAAATGAACAATGGAATTAGTAAGGATATGTCCACCAAATATCCATTGACAGGCAAAGAAAGAAAAGAGAAAAGGTGCTAAATGGCTGACTTGATAATATCAGTATTCACTTAACAAAAATGATAAGATAATTAAAGATAAAATAGAATTAAAATATATTAATTAAATGGGGGAAAGCCCCCCAGGGTCAAAGGAGGCTGGTATATGTGAAAAGCTGAGAGCTTGACTCCTTCAGGCTGGCAGCTGGTCTGTATTGAATACTGGAAGCTGTATTGATTGTCTGATGGAGTGTATACCTTTCCAGATTGGCAAATGAACTGTGTTGAATAATTTTCCCATGATGTATGATTGAAATACAGGTCTTGATGAATCCAGACTTTATTGAAATGAATGTGGTTGCCAAGTAGGATTGATGGAGCATTCACATTGGACAACTGGTTTTGGAACTTCCTCTTGAATATCCCCTAAGAATGAACAGCCAGTATTCCCTTGGAGGAATACTGTGAGTGAGAATAACCAGTGATTGCTTGATGGCGTCATTGGAATTTGCAATGATGACACTTGGCCTTGAGCCTTGATGAATCCTCTGGAAGGAGTGCGTTGATTACCTGTTGAAAAGTTGAAATAACAATTTGAAATTTCTGCCATTGGATTGCTGGTGAAAAAAGATGAATAATGGTGTATAACACCATATATGGCACTTTTGGTTAATGAAGGTTGAAATGGGCCAAAGGTCTTTTGAGGTGATGTCAGGAGGATATAAATGAAATTTGGGTTTTGGAAGGCTTCAGAGGTGAGAAGGTATCTTTTGAGTGATTTGGCCATTTTTGGGTTTTTGGCTAAATACAGCTAATACAGCTTTAAAACTGTATTTCTGCAAAATTTGCAGAAGTGCGCAAAATGTGCAAAAGTACACAAAATGCACAAATCTGGCAGTTAAGCCTCAAAAGGCCTGATATGGCCTTTTGGGCATACTTCACATAATACATGAGAAATATGGCCTAAATGGCTTAATACAGCCAAATGCGTCAAAGGGCGCAAACTGTATTTACAGCTTAAAAAGAAAAATACAGGCTTTTGGGATGTATTTTCCCTGTTTTATGGAAAATACCCAAGATGCCCAAAAGCAAAGAGACAGCCTAGAATGGCTTGATGATGGTGAAGGGGCCAGGTTGGCCCCCAGATGATAAAATGACCATTAAGGCCATAAAACATGACAATGGCCAATTTGGCCAATGATTATGGATATGGCTAAATTGACATATGTTGGATATGGCATGGATATGCCATATTGAGGTCCAAGAGGGTGGATTTCAATGGTTGTGACAGTACCCCCCACCTTGAAATGGTGAGCTCCTGAGCACCAATACAAGGTAAAGCCTATTGAGGCTATTGGAAAGGGTTTTGAGAGAGGGATAATGAGGAGTTCTTTTCAGAAAAATGAATTCAATACTGATATTAAAATGTTGGCATATGATGTGGGACTTTCTTGATCTTCTTTTTACATGGGCTTCAAGATTTGATGCTGAATGAAATGAATGATAATCTTGACGTGAAATTTGACATGAGAAGAGAAAATTTAAGATGAAAATGAAAATGAAAATAAAAGAATGAAAATGAAATTAAGAAAAGAAAAAAAAGAGAAATGAATCTTGAGGAGGTTCCAATATTCATCACAGAGGGTGATAACTTATTTTGAAATTGTCCAAGGACCTGGAAAGAGAAATTTGATGCCAGGAGCTCACAAAGCAGCCAAGGTGATTTCCTGACAGATTGTAGACCCCTCAGGGAAGTGCACACCAGGAGGGGAACTTACTTTTGGTGATTACCACTCCCACCAGTGCCATAAAAGAAAATGAATTTGTTGAAAGAATGACTTGGAGTTGGAAAGAATTGGAAGTGAAATGAAAAAAGAAATGGTCCATTTTACCAAGTGAAAAATGGCCATAATTTTGGAATTGATGTTGAAAGCCAGGATCTGTGTCCAAAAGTTGCAGAATGCTCACAGAGTGGCCAAGGTGATGCTTACAACAAGAAAGAGTAGAATACCCCTAAAGGTGCATACCAGTAGTGGGCCTTACTTTTGGTAATTCATCTCCCCACCAAGCACCATAAAAAATAAAGCTCTTGAAGAATTGGGTCCTGGCTTGTCAGGATAAAAAGAATGAAACTCCTTGACCAGTTCAGGAAAATTCTTGAGGCTTTCAGTTGGTTCCCAGGTGGATCTTTCTGAGTCTTGACTGAAACCTTTCCATTCCACCAAATACCATAATTTGGCTCTCTTAAGATTTGAGTCCAGTATTTGAGAGAGTTCCAATTCCTCTTATTCTTCAATGATGATTGGAGGAGGAGGCTCTTGATGCCCATTTGGGATTTTTGATGTCTTGAATGGTTCTAAGAGTGAAATATGGAAGACTGGGTGGATGGACTTTTATTTAGATGGGAGCTCGAGGTGGTAGGCATGGGTGCTGACCTTCTTCACGATTGGAAAAGGACCCAACCATCTTTCAGACAGTTTTTGGTGGGTCCAGTTGATTTGATGTTGTTGGAATAAAGCCATACCATGTCACCAGGATTGAAAACAGGTGGACTTGCTCTACTTTTATCTGCATACCTCTTAAACCTGTTTATGGAAACTTCAAGTTCTCTCTTGACATCTTGCTGTATGGATTGTATTTCTGTTTAAAACTTTCCAGCAGGAGTATCTTGAGTAATGTGAACTGAGTCACAATGTGGATCTCTTCCATAAACAGTTAAAAATGGTGGTTGTTTTGTTGAAGAGTGGTCAGAGTTATTGTAGGCAAATTCAGCCAGAGGGAGCCAGGTGTTCCAATCATCTTGATGATAACTGAAATACATCCAAAGGTACTGTTCTTGTATCTGATTTACCCTCTCTTGCTGTCAATCCGTTTCTGGATGGTAAGCAGTAGACAGATCTCTTGAAATCTTGAACTTCTGACAAAGATTGGTCCAAAGGAAGAAAAAAAAAGAGAACCTCTATCACTAAAAATCCTTGAAGGAAGGCCATGCTTTGAGAAAATATTCTTGATGAATAAATGGGCCAAATCTAATGAAGTTATGGAAGACATCGTTGGAATAAAAACTGCCATTTTGGAGAATCTGTCCACTATGACAATGATTGAGTCAAATGAATTGGACAGTGGCACTTGAGTGATGAAATACATTGAAAGACAAATCCAAGGACCATTTGTAATTGGAAGAGGTTTGAGGAGTCCAAACTTCTTTTGGTGTAAATTTTTGTTTCTTGAGCACTGTTGAAAGGATGATACATAATCCTTGATAAATTGAGTCATGCCAGACCAGTGAAAATCCCGCTTGACAATTTTGAGAGTCTTCTCTTGGCCAGGGTGTCCAGCTAGAGGAGAGTCATGCCTCTTTTGAAGTATGCTGAGTTGAATTGTTGGGTCATTTGGGACCACCACCTGATCTTTGAACAGGAGAAGTTCGGAGGAGGAATCAAGAGAATAATCTTGGACAGATTTACCTTTACCCAAATCTTGAAGGATACTTCTATATTGAGAATCTTGTCATAATGCCTTCTGAATTGATTCAATCAAATTTGAAAATGCTTCCACCTTGACTGCAAAGAATTTTGAGTCTTGAATTTCATCTTGCTTGATTATTTTTGATAATTCATTGGATTCTTGCTGATGAAATCTTCCCCCCTCTCTGGGTAAATGTTGTCCTGAGGTGAAAATGCATCTGGAAGGGTAGCCAAGTGGCCAGGGGGTAGTGGATTGAAAAGTGGAATTCAGAGATAAATTCAGCCAAGCGGCTGGACAGTGAGTGAGAATCTTTGATGAAATAGAATATTGAAGTGAGGAATGATCGGTGAGAACTTCAGAAGAGGAAGAAAGTGAAAGGAGAAAGGCTCTCCAGCGCTTGAGAGCCCAGACTATGCCAATGAGTTCCTTGTCATGAATCTCATAATTGAGCTCAGCTGGGAGAGGCTTGCAGCTATCAAATGAAATGGGATGTTTTCCTGTGTCGGAAATCTGACTCAGTACAGCACCCAAGGTATAATCTGATGCATCAGTCTCTACAATGGTGGGTAGAAAAGGATAAAAGTGAGAAAGGATTTGAGCAATGGTGAATGCCTCTTTGAGTTGATTAAACTGTCTAAGAGCTTTCTCATTGAGGGGAAAACGGCAATCGTTATTGAGGAAACTTGTGAGTGAACTAAGCGTCTTTGAATAATTCTTGATGAAACAGCGGTAAAAGTTGGCAAAGGCAAGGAATGATTGAAGAGCCTTGAGGTTTCTTGGAGGTGGTGAATTGAGAATTTACTGGACTTTTGCTTGTTCCATCTTGAGGCCTTCAGAAGAAACAACATAATCCAAATACTCTACACTAGAAACATGAAACAGGCACTTGGAGTCCTTAGTAAAGAGATTATTGCCTCTGAGTCTGGAAAGAACAGTGGACACATGAGTGACATGTTCTTCTTCATATTTGGAAAAGACCATAATGTCATCCAGATAAGCCACAACATAGATATCAAGAATATAATAAAATATATCATTGAAAAGGTTTTGGAAAGAGGCAGGAGAATTGGTGAGTCCAAATGGCATAACCAAATACTCATAGCTGCCATATTTAGTTCTAAAACATTTCAAATGGGAATCACCCTCCTTGATTCTGAGCAGGTTATATGCACCACACAAATTAATCTTGGAGAAGATAGAAAAGCCATTGAAAACAGTAAGAAGCTGATTCATAGGAGGAACAGGATATTTGTTCTTCCTAGTAACAGCATTGAGTTTGCGGTAATAAACACAAAAATGGAGGCCACCATCTTTTTTTTGACCAAGAGGACAGGTGCTCCTGCTTAAGAGGGGCTTCAACAGATGAAACCTTTCTCTACATTCTCTGAAATGTAGGCCCTGAGTGTATCTGACTCTTTGTTTGATAAAGAGTAGATCACTCCAACTGGAGGTATAGACCCCTCCAGCTCAATATGATGATCACAGGCGCAGTGAGGAGGAAGTTTCTCTGCTTTCACCTTGGAGGATACATCCAAGTACTGGTGATAAACAGAAGGAACAACCTTCATCATGGTTTCTCTTTCTTCTGGCGCTTCCTCTTCATCCCACAACTCCTCCAGGGATTCATGATAAGATGAAAGAGGAAGTTCCATATTCCCAAAGAAGAGATGAAGTGAAGATACAGAATTATCTTCTCCAACATATTGAATCTCTTTGAAGACTTCATCTCTAGATGATAGTAATGACTGATGGGAATTAAGGGAAGGAATATGGACAGAAGATGGAAATGATGGTGTTCTAGAATCACCAACCAGAGCTGCATATGATTCGAAAGAAGAAAAGTCATTACTGAAAGATTTTGAAGGATCATAATAGTCCTTATGATCAGCATTAAAGGTTATCAGCTCTTACCTCCAATCAATAGATGGATTAAAATTATTGAGAAAGTCTAAGCCCAATATGAGGTCTTCTCCCTTGGGAGTATCAATGACTAAAATATCTCATTCAAATCTTGGGAAAGAAGGGAGCTCAACCATATATTCCGCATGGTGAGTCACAAAGAAAGAAGGAAACTCTGAGGAGTCAAGACTGATAAGGGGAATCTTCTCTGGGAGTTCTGACATGGTGAAAGAATACTTGTGAACAAACTGCTCTGCAATAAATGAGTTGGTAGCACCAGAATCAAGGATAATACTGTAAAACATTTCAGAGAGAGAAGAAAAAACAAAAAATTTAAGAGAATTTTTGACACCAGTATTCAGAATGCACAATTGTGCTCTGGATGGAAAACAGTGAAGACCATTGAACACAACATGATCTTCACTCAGTCTTTTCCCTGGCTGGGAACTTTTCCTGACGGTTAGGTAAGTTTGTTCTGAGGCGTTTGGGAACAGGAATCAAGACTATGCTTCCCACCACAATAGGTACATAAAACCTCCTTGATTCTTCTTTCTTTTTCAGAATTCAACAACTTGAAATCTTTATTTAATAAAGAAGAATGGGGCTTGTCCCTCTTCTGAAAATTTGTCTTCTTTTGACTTGAGCTTGAAGAACTTTGAGGATGAGAAGAATTTGACTTTGAGGCTTCTGGCTTCTTCTCTTGATGATGACTCTAGTCATTTTGCCTCTCATGGTACCTGGTACCAAGCTCCAGGGTAATATCCATTAGTTCTTGAAGAGAGTCAATTCTTGAAGGATGGGAGGCCAATTGATTCAAAATCCTGGATGGCAATCCCTTCCTGAAATGATGGATAAGAGCCCTTTAACCCCAATTTCCAATTCTTGAGACAACACTTCTGAAATCAGAAATGTATAAATATACATTCCCACCTTCTTTCATTCTTAAAGAATCCAGTTCTCCTTCAGCCTTTCTGACTTCATTTGGGTCCCCAAATAAGGTGAAGAGTTGAGATTCAAATAATTTCCATGAATTGAGAAGTTACTTTGGATCTTGATTGGTGAGATTGGAAAGATAAGGCTCAATCCATTTTGCAGCCCTGCCAATGAGAAATGAAGTGGAATAAAGGACCTTCTTTCTGTTTTGAGAGAACTTTGCCGGATCATTATGGAAAATCAGTTGACAAGACTGAATAAAGCTTCTAACTTTGAAGGGTTGAGTCCCGTCAAAGCATTCTGGTGCCTTCATAGATAGAGTCTTGAAGGCTGGTGGTCTTGATGCTTCAGAGGATGAAGTTGCTTTACGATTGGCCATAATCTGATTAATTTGCTGCATAATGGCCAATAAAGATGGTTCAGACTGATGAGAGACAGGCTTGTTAGACTGGGCTAGAGTTTGTCCTTCAGTACCTTGGGATGCCCCCACAGGAGCAGGAACACATTCAGTACCATCAGACTCTTCCTCTTCCACAGAATTCTCCTCCTCCTCTTCACCATCGTCACCTGGACCCTTGAAAATGGTCATTGAAGTTCCTGGAAATCCGCCAGCTACTCCTGAGAATGAGCTTGATCTTCTGGCACTCTTCCTTCCTTCCTGGACAGTGTTGCGCCTTCCAAAATGGGTCCTCTGTCCAATTTTCCCCTCAGTTGAGAAATGGCTGGGATGCCATCAAAAGGAGCCCTTGGAGTTGGAGTAAGAACAGCTTGAGTTTTGGCCTGAGATCTTGTCTGCCTCGCAGGAGGTGATTTTTGGATGGGAAATATTTCAGGATAAAATGAGATAAAATGAATAACGATCAAGATTTGAAGATGAAAACTTGAGGCAATTGGAAATAAAGCATGAAGTCAAAAGTCAAAATCAAAATCTTGAAGAAAATCAATAAACAAAATTGAGATCTTAAGGTAAATCAATCCATTAAATATCAAATGAAAGCTTGAAGTCAATGAATCAAATAAGTCAAATAAAGCAAAATCAAAATCTTGCAAAATCAATCAATCAATCAAATGAATTCTTCAGGTAAAATCAATTTTTGTCAAAGTTCTTGTTGTGAAAAATCAGCAAAATAAATGAAATCTTCAGGTCAATCCATTTTCTTGAGGTCAATATCAATTTATGTCAAAACAATCAATCAAATAAAAATCAAGTGAGTTCTTCTTTAAAAATCAAAATTCTTGAAGAATAAATCAAATATTAATCTTGATTTGAAGAATGTGTCTGAATAACTTGATGAAATATTTGAAAATCAAATGAAAATTAAGATTGCGCCTGAATTAAGAATGAATGCAAAATGATGATTTGAGATACGATTTCAAAAAAGAGAAACAAAAAATAAAATTGGGGTCAGCTTTCAATTTTCAGAACAAAGAAAGAATGAGAGAAAATTGAGAGGTGATGATGAATCATAAGGTTCATAAGCATTAAAGCGTCATAATTTCAATGAAATGAGTGAATGAAATTATAAAGAAAGAATGAACAGAATGAAAAGGAATTATGAGTTGATTAATATAATGTCACAGGGGCTCTTGGAAAGAAAAACAAGAATGGCCTGGCACTCAGCAATAAGGGAACTCACTTGAAAGACTCCAAATAATTAAGAAAATAAAAATAAATAATTGAATTTCTCTTAAGAAGAATGAAAGTAAAAAGATGAGATGCAATAAGAGAAATGAGAAGCCAAATGGCCAAAGAGCCAACCAAGTAAGTGCTTAATTACTGCTTAAACCTGCCAAAATGAACAATGGAATTAGTAAGGATATGTCCACCAAATATCCCTTGACAGGCAAAGAAAGAAAAGCAAAAAGGTGCTAAATGGCTGACTTAATAATATCAGTATTCACTTAACAAAAATGATAAGATAAATAAGGATAAAATAGAATTAAAATATATTAATTAAATGGGGGAAAGCCCCCCAGGGTCAAAGGAGGCTGGTATATGTGAAAAGCTGAGAGCTTGACTCCTTCAGGCTGGCAGCTGGTCTGTATTGAATACTGGAAGCTGTATTGATTGTCTGATGGAGTGTATACCTTTCCAGATTGGGAAATGAACTGTGTTGAATAATTTTCCCATTATGTATGATTGAAATACAGGTCTTTATGAATCCAGAATTTATTGAAATTAATGTGGCTGCCAAGTAGGATTGATGGAGCATTCACACTTGACAACTGGTTATGGAACTTCCTCTTGAATATCCCTTGAGAATGAACAGCCAGTATTCCCTTGGAGGAATACTGTGAGTGAGAATAACCAGTGATTGATTGATGGCGTCATTGGTATTTGCAATGATGACACTTGGCCTTGAGCCTTGATGAATCCTCTGGAAGGTGTGCCTTGATGACCTGTTGAAAAGTTGAAATAACGATTTGAAATTGTGCCATTGGATTGCTGCTGAATAAGATGCATAATGGTGTATAACACCATATATGGCACTTTTGGTTAATGAAGGTTGAGATGGGCCAAAGGTCTTTTGAGGTGATGTCAGGAGGATATAAATGAAATTTGGGTTTTGGAAGGCTTCAGAGGTGAGAAGGTGTCTTTTGAGTGATTTGGCCATTTTCGGGTTTTTGGCCAAATACAGCTAATACAGCTTTAAAACTGTATTTGCTCAAAATGCACAAATCTGGTAGTTAATCCACAAAAGGCCCGATATGGCCTTTTGGGAATATTTGACATAATACATGAGAAATATGGCGTAAATGGCTTAATAAAGCCCAATGCGCAAAAGTGCGCAAAATGCATCAAAGTGTGCAAACTGTATTTAAAGCTTAAAAAGACAAATACATGCTTTTGGGCTGTATTTTACCTGTTGTATGGAAAATACCCAAGATTCCCAAAAGCAAAGAGACAGCCTAGAATGGCTTGATGATGGTGAAGGGGCCAGGTTGGCTCCAAGATGATAAAATGACCATTAAGGCCATAAAACATCACAATGGCCAATTTGGCCAGTGATTATGGATATGGCCAAATTGCCATATATTGGATATGGCATGGATATGCCATATTAAGGTCCAAGAGGGTGGAATTCCATGGTTGTGACATATTGTTAGTCTTAGCCAATATCACGAACAGGGGAGACACTCTTGAACCTAGGAGTAAAAAGAGAGAGAAGACAAACAGGATGAGATTTCAAGGAAAGAAAATAGCAACAACTAACAAGTAGACACCTTAAGGAGGCAGGACTATTTTTAGTCTTAGCCAATATGAGGAACAGGGGAGACACTATTGAACCTATTAGGAAAAAGAGAGAGAAGACAAACCGGATGAGGCTAGAGTAATCACAAAAAAGGGTTTGTATATAGACACCACTACAACAGTCTTATTGGGGCTTTGTCTCAGATAATAAATTATCTTGGGTATACGTATTGAGTGAGATTATCCGAGATAAGGATAAATAACTAGAAGAAGAGGGTTTCTATGATCAAAATACTATTGTTCGTCTAAGATAAAAAAGAGATTACTATGACATGAATAGCATTGATTCACTTCTTTTACTTATAAGACAATAAAACAACCAAGAAGCTGGAGGGGATTGCCCTAGTCAGGAGAAGTGCTGAAGGACCATTTTTGTCCTTAGCATGATAATAAACTGCTCCCCTTGTGTAACAGTAAAAGGGGGCTTCAAAGGTGTTTATAATTATTAAACTCACCAAAATGAAATGAAAAAAGTGAAGTCCCAAACCATCAATTAAGACAAGAAAATCCTTCATCAAGAAATAAAACAACCAAAGGAATCTTGCATCAAATGGGAATCATGAATATTGAAGAATAAAACAATAGTCAAGTGGAATCCAAAATCAATCATAAGTGATCTCAATAATCAATATAAGCCCTTGAATGAAGCAAAGAGGTCCATGAATGACTTAAACTATAGGACTTGTATACCTAAATACAGGGGTTACACACCTAGTTGTAGTTCTTTAATGACCTTAGACTACATTTTTATGGAAGAAAGAAGAAATATAAATTATGCAGACCTCAAGATTTCAGGTAGCTAGCAAATTCTTTGTGGAATTAAAATACCTAATTTAAGATTCATCACAAAATTTTAGCAGCCAAATATAAATCAGTACTTAAGACGGTAAGACCAGTCAATGAGCCAATGCCTCAAGACCTTAACTCACCTTTGGAAAGACCACCTCTGTTAAGAGATCCATATTAGACACCCTTATCACAAAACCCACATATATCTCAAGAAACCCTTAAGGTCAACCATGAAATACTGGAAGCAGTTACTTTGGACCAACCAGGATGGTTATCAAATGAAGAAACAAATTTACTCAAAAATGTAATTACCGTAAGGAAAAAGGAAATAGGTTTCTGTGAAGAAGAAAGAGGATTACTTAAACACTCATCTGGAAAACCTTACAAGATACCAATAATACCACATGAACCTTGGAAAAAGAAACCAATTCCCATACCCAAATCAGTTTTACCTCATTTTACTGAATTATTCAGAGAAAGAATAGGAACTGGAATCTATGGGCAATTCACCTCAAGACACACAAGCCCAATTCTTTTTGTGGACAAATAAAATGGGAAACACAGAATTTTCTATTAACTTCAAAAGCTCAACAAATTCATTATTAAAGATTCTGGCTTACTACCTCACATTGAAAAATTTGTAGATTCATTTTTCAGGAAGAGCATTCTATGGACTATGTGACATTATGGGATTGTAGATGAAAGAGAATGAGATGTCACTACAAGACTTCTTACCACTTTTGAAAATCCCTTTGGAAGGATGCAAATAACAGGATTACTGTTGTCAGGCTGAGTCTGTGATGAAAGTGTATGATTGTATTTACAGGCTTTAACTATGACTGTGACATGTTAAAAAATGGTAATAAAAGATTTTTTGATTGTAATAAGGGTTTAAAACAAGATAATAAGGGCTTTACTATAATGATATAGTGGTGGTGAGCATTGCTGAAAGCCCTGGGTGCAGTCTTACCAGTTGGATTATTATAATAAGAGCTAAAATACTTGAGTTTAAATTATAACCTGGTTATTTTCCAAGCGTATAGCTGTTTTGAAAGTTGTACTACATAGGAACTTAAGAGCAGGATGGGAATTCCTTTTCTGGCAGTGAAAAGGCCTCATTTTATCCTGAAATGGGGTGAAAAGGCTGCTAGACCTTTTCACGTAGAGGAAGTGAAGATTTTTCACTCTCAAGGACAGGCTTGTGGTTTTCAAAAGGCCTGTATAGCTTGTATTGGGCTCAGATGTGGTTTGCAAATCACATCTGGGCTGTTTTCACCAATACAGGGTGAAGGGTTTCATCTGGGGACCACACAGCCTGATTCTGATGTGTATGATGCATAGAATGCTGTACAGATCCTGTATGGGACCCCAGTATTGTATGAACTATGAGGTATTGTAGTAAAAACAAGCTTTTCATCTGTTTGACACTTCATAATCATAGTTATGGGATATTGTAACGTTTGACTATGAATGTAAGGTGTGGATATGAAACTTTGATTAAAAATCAAGTACTTTTCCTGTCCTCAAAATTTGTATAAGGTAAAAATCAATTAAAAATAGTATGAAATATTATTTTTAAGAGATAACACGCCAATTTTATTGTTTATAACTTTATTAGTATAAAACAATAATATTATAAAAATTTATTGTTTTACCAACAATAAAAATTTATCCAAAAAATACTCTACAAGAGATATTTTAAGGCTACAAAAGAAATTTCTTCAAGAGCAATTTCAATTGGAATTAATTGAGCAAAGAACTGCAAGCAATTAATTAAAGAACAAAGTCTTTAAAAAGAGTATTAAAGAGAAAACACGCCCAAAAGTGACCAGAGTGAATTTGGAAACAAAGTGACAAAGTTTACAGTGATGAAAGATGCTTTAATTCACTTTTGGGGTGGTTCAGGGGAAAAAATGATTATGAGAGTTACGTACAATGATTATAATGATTTTTTCACGTGGTTAAAAGGATTAAAATGATTTAAAAGTGGTGGTTGGAATCTTTGATCGATTGGTTTAACAGTTTTAAACTAATTAATAAAAGGAAAAGATTCTAACATGAAGAGAAAAGTGGGGCAAAGAAGACATTCTTTTATAGCCATCAATTCTCTTACTCCAAAAGTAAAATTTACTTTTGTCAGTCGTGAAAAACAGTCTGACAACAGAAAAGCCAATTATGGCATCATTGAACCCTGGTTTAGACCAAAAAAGGGCTGGTTTAAGCCATTTTTAGCCATTTTTTAGCCATTTTAGACCCTTAAATCAGCCATTACTATAGCAATACCAGGCCTAGAGCCTTCAAAACACGTCAGAATGTGTGTCAGAGGCGTAGAAACCAGTTAAAACTGTTTTTATTATGATTGTTTTATCTTAAGGGTAGTTTTACCCTCTTGGCAACAGCTAAAACTACCCCAGTTGGTATCAAAACCTCATCATCAATTGAGTCCACAGACCCTGTAACTCAATTCCAGGCCAAAAGTGATGAACTTTTGCGTGAATTTTGACATCCCACGCCTGTCAGCAAGGATTTTGGGGGTCTAGCTCCCCCTTAGAGCTGGAGTTCCTTTTCCCCCCCAAATTTAATCTTTCCAATTTATTTTTCCTTTAATTCCTCATCATGTATTATACTTATAATTTACATATGTAATTCAATTCAATTGTACAGTACAATACAGTAATAATTAACACCTCATATGTAAATCAAAGTTCACTTATGTAATACACGCGCACATTTTGACATTTCAATTGAATTCAATTGAAAATACTTCAATTCCTCATAACTTCTAAACTAAACACAACACCTCAATTTTAACACAAAAATTGATGGTTAACACCACATGTGGTGTGAATTAAATTAAGGTTTTGAGGATTTTCAACTTTTGTATTGAAAATACTAAAAACTTAATTTAAGCTTATTTAGAGTTGAGTTACAAGAATTTCACTCAGAGGTGACCCCACCTGATTTTTTATGAGGAATCCAATGGTGAAATAAATTTTATATGTTTATTTATTGGATAAAAAGTTATAATAAATTTTATTTAACTTTTTTCCAAATTTATTTATTTTTTCACAATTTTGTTAAAATTTCATTTTTACTTAATTTTTTTAAGTATAAATGTAATTTTATATTTACAAAATTTAATGTATTTTTATTTTTAAATTATAATTAATTTTTTATTTTTGATATAATTTTATATTTATATTTTGATTTTTATTTTAATAATATAAATAAATTTATTTTATTTATATTAATATGTTATTTTTTATATTTGTGGTCTTTTGGGTATATGAAATTACCTCTAAGGCTCACAATGAAACAATAAGTAAAAATTACTAATAGTTTACTTATTGTACTATGAACATCCTTATAAGTAAAATTAATAAGATAAGAAATAATTATGATAAGAATGAATTGTTATAATTATGGCTTAAAAATAATTATATTATTAACTAAATATAATAATATAATTTATATTATAAGAAAATAATATAATAAATAAATATATTAATATAAGATAATTCATATCTTTAAAATAACTATATTATTGTTACCAACAAATAATAAAGGATTAAAAAATTGTTTTTTATTAAGAAAAAACAATCAATAACAATAATATTCCAAATATTAAAGTTATATATTAATATGAATACTATTTGTATTAACTAAGGAATTATTCATAGTAATACTAGACAGAAATGATTATAATAAGAGAAAATAACCTACTTTTGATGCTTAATATAATACTTTTGGATACATTTATGCCAAATAATGTAAATACAACTTGTTTTAATTGTATTTACAAATAAAAATAAGATATATTACAAATTTTCTTGATTTTTACATCGAAATGAGATTTTTAAGAGAATTATAGCAAAACAGCAGAACAATTGAAGTAATCACATCAAGGAAGGATGAATATAAGAAAGCTTATCTTTGGTATTTGATAATATAAAAGATTTATATATAAGGAATAAGTATCTTACCTTTGCATTTGATTGATTTAATGTTTTGATGTGTCTGTGGGGAAAAAAAGTAAAAAGAGCTCTATTTATAGTAAATACCTCCCTTCTAGAGTCCATTAGGCTTCTAGTAGACGTGGACTGATGGTATCTACTAGAAAGTATCAGTACTTTAAGGTTTAGTGATGATTACATCGGGATCAAACCATCTTATCTCATTATTACGCCATTATTTAGAGTTATCACTATAACTCTAAGTTTTATGACATCATAGGCTTGGCAGAAGCCTAAAAGTTGAGGATTTTATTAGTATTAATCATAATCTAACATTATTCACCAGTTTCATCACTTATATAACTGTTAAACTTAAAATAAGATTACAGTGAGTGATCATAAATGATTAAATTTAAGCTTAAGCTTTGATCATTAATAACTTTTAGGTTATACATGCTACAGATATTCTGAGAGTGTATTTTGATAGCTTAGCATGTACCTATAAATCTTGCAAGAGAATTTCATTACATGTTAAAAACTCTATTTTTGATGATTTTTCTTGTAGCTCATCTTTTCTGTTGAAATTGAATATTTTAAACTTCAAACCATTATTTCAAGGGTTTATACCTTGAGTATTATAATAAACATTAAATCATTCTTCACGTATGAGCTATTAAAATCTGACTGTCTACTTGTTTTTAAGTTTGAACCACTTTCACAACAAAGTGGTCAACAGCTCCATTGATTTTAATCAATAATCCATTACATGTTTTAAACTTGTTTATATATTGTAGAATGAAGCTCATATCTGTGTTCTTACAGTAATTAGGTGGTGACTTTATTTTTGGTTTGTCTCTCTATCTTGTATATTTCAAGAGATAGTAGCTAAAAACCATGAATATATGCATCAACCAAAAAAGTGCATATACGCAGCTTAATTCCTGAAGTATTGGCTTTAGAGAATGGCTTTATGGTTGTTTTATGTGTGATCCTTCATGGAGAATTCAATGGAAAAATATATTTCACATGTTGTTTCATTGTTTTATTAGTTAAATAAGGTTTTATACCTATTTTTTATTCTTTATTCTTCAGTAATTATTGACTTTTCAGATATGCCATAAAATTGAAATATGTGTATTGTACCATAAGGAATCTAATGGTGTAATTTATTTCACATGTTTACTTATTATATTCTGAGTTAATTCAGATTTTGTACTTATTTATGGTCTTTTTACTAGTCTTTGAGATAATTATTATAAGTATATGTGGTCACATATCAAAGGCTCACATTCCCTACCACCAAAAAAGATTGTACCACAATCTGGTATATCTCATTAGGGTATTGTCAGGCTGTGACTCAAAACCAGAGCACAAGTATGACAGCCAGATACCATAAATCAATGGTAGAGCTAAGTTACCACCAGAACATGGAGGTGAGCCAAATCAGCTCAAAAGGTATCAAATGAAAGAGAAATCTCACCCCTTTCCAAAGATACAATTCCCATCACCATAGGACAAAGAATAACAGAGTTATTCCTGCTCAAAGTTGTTGCTGAGCATACACCTTACTTTTCACCTCTCATCGGAAATACAGAGTAAGAGGCTTAACCCCATCAAATGGGTATTCATAATGAAGCCCTAAGTCAGGGCTATCCAATGGTACCAGCCAAACTGAGCTAGCACCAGTATTACTGAGCTTATGGCCAAATTCAGACCAAATAAGGGTGAACAAAACATTCACCTCTCATCTAACTTCTACAGTTTTAGTGTGAGATACCTAAAGTGGGGTCTTTTTGGAAAGGGCACATTCAGAGCTATCTGATGGTGTCATTTATTTCCCCATATCTCAAGTTGAGCAAAAGGTATAGGGCAAACAAGCCCAATACAGCTTTTGCCTAAAACCATGCACATGTACAAAATTCTTGTACATGGGATACCTTTGTCATATTTAATGATAACCATATTAAATAAGGTCCCATCGTGTAGAACACATACAGGGCTACACAATGAACCATCTTTGAGGTTGATATCTCAAAATCTGACAAATGTATGGCTGTTTTAAGGTCAAAATCCCACAGTCTGGCCAATACAGCCCTACCATGGGATAATATCCCAGAACCATGACTATGAGGTGTCAAACTGACAAAGCTTTTTTTAATTCAATACCTCATAGTTCATTCAATACTGGGGTCCCATACAGGTTCTGTACAGCATTCTACATGTCATACACATCAGAATCAAGCTGTGCAGTCCCCAGATGAAAATTTTCACCCTGTATTAGTGGAAACTGCCCAGTTGTGGTTTCAAAACCATATCTGAGCCCAATACAGGCTATACAGGCCTTGTGAAAACCACAAGCCAGTTCTAAGAAGTGAAAAATCTTCACTTCCTATATGTGGAAAGGTCTAGAAGCCTTTTCACCCCATTTTAGGATAAAAAGGGGCCTTTTCACAGCAAGAAAAGGTTTCCTCATCCTGCTCTTGAATTCCTATGTAGTACAACTGTCAAAAACAGTTATACTCTTGGAAATAATCAGGTTATAATTGAAATTTAAGTATTTCAGTTCTTATTATAGTAATCCAACTGGGAAGACTGCACCCCAGGTTTTCAATAGCACTCACCACCACTACTCTTCAATAGTAAAGCCCTTTTATCTCAATAATAAACCTTCATTTTATTTTAATACCCTTAATTTTTAATATCTATAACTGTGTCATGGTCATATTTAAGTTGTAATTAGCCTACTTACTGCTTCATAATGGACTCAGCCTGACATTTTGAGGGCCTGGCCGTGCTTTTTTGATCTTTTGGACCTCAACAGTGAGTATTTTACTTATTTTTCTTCATTTCTAACATTTTGTTTTATCCTTTTAGGCCTAAAAATCATTCAATATATATATAAGACATATCTTATAATATATATATATATATATATATATTTGGTGTATGTCTTATACCAACTTATTTTAAAATTATTATTAATAATAATACATGGTTAATAACCATCATGAGCTTATTTTTGGCATGTTTTACATATACAAACACATTACAGCCATTAATACAGTCCAAGTTTTCAATTTATCATGGACACCTCTTACTGTAAACCCAACAGTTGAGGAATGGTGAGGTGTATTGTTAATTCAATTACCCTCTTATACAGCCACCTTTGTACAGCTTATACTACCTAACTACAAGTGAATCTGTGAGATACTGGTATACAAACAGTATACCAGGCATCTTTAAGATGTAATATTGACGTGAAATTGTTAATTAAATTACACTGTCATTATACAGGGCATATTATAGTGAAATACAAGCCCAGAGACCATTCTCAATTGTGCAAACAGCATTTTAAGAAGTTTTAACCAACAATAAGCCCTCTTTTCCTGTTTGATTCAGTGGAAGAAAACTACATCCCACTAGAAACCCAGTCACAGGACAACACACCAGTGACACCCTCTGTCAGCCTGTGACTCAAAACCAGAGCACAAGCATGACAGCTAAAATACCATAAACCAATGGTATAGCCAGAATACCACCTAAACATGGAGCTGAGCCAAATTAGCTCAAAAGGTATCAAAAGAAAGAGGAAACTCACCTCTTTCTGAAAATATAAGTCCCATCACCATAGGACAAGAAATAACAAAGTTATTCCTGCTCAAAGTTATTGCTGAGCATAAACCTTAATTTTCACCTCTCATCTAAAATCTAGAAGGAGAGGCTTAACCCCATCAAATGGGTAATCAAAATGAAGCTCTAAGCCAGGGCTATCTAATGGTGCTAGCCAAACTGAGCTAGCACCAGTATTACTTGAGTTATGGTCAAATTCAGACCAAATAAGGGTGAAGAAAACATTCACCTCTCATCTAAGTTTTACAGTTTTAGTGTGAGATACCTAAAGTGGGGTCTTTTTGGAAAGAGCACAATCAGGGCTATCTGATGGTGCCATCTATTTCCTCATAGCTCAACTACAACAGAAGTTATTGGCAAAACAAGCTTAATACAGCTTTTGCCCAGACCACACCAATGTAAAAAAATACTTGTACATGGGATAACTTTGTCATATTTAATGATAGCCATGTCAAGTTGGGTACCATTGTGTAGAGCTCATAAAGAGCTATCCAATGAACCAACTTTGAGCTTGATATCTCAAAAACTGACAGAGGTATGACCATTTTAAGGTCAAAATCCCACCTGCTGTCAGATACAGCCTTACCATGGGATAATATCCCATAACCATGAATATGAGGTGTCAAATAGACAAAGAAGCATTCTTTTACTTCAATACCTCATATGTAAGTCAATACTGGGGTCCCATACAGTTTCTGTACAGCATTCTACGCGTCATACACGTCAGAATCAGGCTGTGAGGTCCCCAGATGAAAATCTTCACCCTGTATTGGTGAAATCCGCCCAGATGTGGTTTCAAAACCACATCTGAGCCCAATAAAGAGTATACAGGCTGTTTGCAAACCACAAGCCTGTCATAGAGAGTGAAAAATCTTCACTTCCTCTATGTGGAAAGGTCTAGCAGCCTTTCCACCTCAATTTCAGGATAAAAGGAGGGCTTTTCACAGCCAAAAACCTTTCCTCATCCTGCTCTTGAATAACCTACGTAGTAAACTGTCAAAAAAAGTTTTACTCTTGGTTAATAATCAGGTATAATTATAAACTTAATTATTGTAGTCTTTATTATTGTAACCCAACAGATGAAACTGCACCCAGGGCTTTCAGCAGCGCTCACCACCACTATATTTCCATAGTAAAGCCCTTAAAATCTCAATTCAATCATCTTTCATCAACCTTTTTATCTTTAAAAATCTATTTTTTACCGTGTCACAGTCATAGTTTTAGTTGTAAATAGCCTTATTACCTCTTCAACATAGACTCAGCCTGACACCCTCAGAACCAGAGGGCTGCAAGGGAAAAGGAAAGAGTCACAGTGAAGGCCTTATCACAGAAAGGAATTGGACACCCATTGCCACCCAGAGGAGTAGAAAACCACGGAACTCTGCTTCAATACAAGGTAAACCAACCTTAACAGCTTGTACAGGGGACATTACCATCATTAACCCAGTTGTAATCTCTAAAGTTAAATTGCCTAAATCAGCAGACAACAAATTTGTACAAGGCACAGTCAAAGGTAAATACACCAAGAACATAAAGTTTTTGACTGCTTGCAAACACTGATATGTCACCTGTACACCTCAGAAACCTTGGCTTCCAAAGGAACCAACCAGAGGACAGAGAAGGCTTGTTCAGAACCAGAAGACCTGAAAGAGGACACCTTGGACACAGTGGTGAATGGCAAGACAATGAGGGAAATCATACCCACTCTGCCATTCACTTTGCAATTCAACAAGAACCTCAAACCAGAGGACTGGACAGACATGGATCAAGTTCTTCAGCTCCACCAACTCCCCAAAGATTTATTTCAATGGAGCATGGACAACAAGAGGTTCAACCTGGCATCCCACCAGGCAGAACTTGCAGAAAGTTGCAAGAGGATGTGTCTCAAAGAGATAGATTCCAAAGAATTTATGATAATGACCAAACGTTGGAATCCCACCAGGCAGTTCAGACTCCTAGAGGTGAGGGCAAACAGGATAAGGGAAAATCAAGCCACTATCCAAGCTGTACAAGAACAACTGACCCAGACAGGGCCTCCTCAGATTCCTTCAGGCTCACAAGGAGAAGGTCAAATCAGCTCTCAAGTGATTTTACACCATTCAGAAACCAACAGATCAGTGGCCAAGAGTCACCATTCTTCACAATACCAGGACGCTTCCAGGAGAAGACAAGGATACAAGGGGAAAAACAAGACCACTTTCAGCCAGAGAAAAAGAGATTCAGACCCGATCATCCAGAAGCTATTGAATTTGGTGGAGGAAGTACACAAGAACCAGAAGTAGTTGTAAATAATTCTAGACTCAGTAGTCCCCTTAATAGAAATATTACCCCCACTCAGATTGAAAACAATGCTGTCTCATCTGAGAGTAACTTAAACAGTGATGCACTGTGGCTACAAATGTCCCAATATGCTGATCAAACTCAAAAGCAGTTTTCAGAACTTGAAGCAAGCCATGAGAGGATGAAAAAATTAACAGCCTCTGTGGATAAAATTGTTAAAACTCTTCGAGAAGGAAATGTTCAATTGAGAAAAGCCTCTGAAGAAACCACCAAAATACTGAAAATAGTCTTTGAAGAACAACACCACATCAGAAAGGACAGGAATTGTCTGGATCAAGACATAAACAAATTGTTTAATGTCTACCATAACATGAACCTCCAACCACAGGGCCATATCATGGATAATCCATATTACCAAGATGAAATCAAACCAGATGCCATGTTGGTTAAAAAGGCAAGATCTCCATCATAATACCAGGCTGGAGATAATATGTCTTACTCTGGAAAGGAAGCCTTGAAACAGCTTCCTGAGGCCTTAAGATGGCCCAACTTCTCTGGAAATGGAGGATAACATCATATGGAACTCATTGATTATATTTATGGACTCTTCATTGATGTACCAAGCATACCAGCCTACTGGATTACTGCTAGACTCAATACAGCATTTAAAGGTCATGTTAGTATATGGTACACAGAAATGAAAGAAATCCATGGCAGGAGAACTGGCCATGGTGAAAGAGTCAAATTTTCAAAAAGTACAGCAATGGTACTTGGATATGGCAAAAGCCCATTTCATTTGAAAATGGCAAGTACTAAGTGGACAAAGATCCATATGAGTGATGTCTTAAGCAGTCTAGAGGACTCAAAGCCTTTGATCCTCAAATGAACACTCAAACAAGGAATCACAAACTTCTGACACAAATGCCAGGAGAACTAGAGCATGCAGGAAAATGCAGATGCGACCAAAATTTCACTCTAGATGATATTGCAAATACCTTACAAGATGTAAGGAAACGAACCAATATAGGGAAACTCACCCCATATAGAAGCCGTAGTTTCAAAGAGATGCCTCCTCTCAGGGTGTAGTTTAAAGACAAACCCAAGGAAGGAGTGGCAGAAGTGACTAAGAAGAAAAATTCTTGCCATAATTGTGGTTCAAAAGAACACTATGCCAACAACTGCCCAAAGTCAAAGAACAAAGTGTATGCCATTGAGAAAGTCCCATATGAGGAATCCCCAATAGATGATTCTGAATCAGACTCTATGGCTGATGCCATCACAAGGAATCAGATGATGAGCAAAACCCAAAAGAAGAATTTCTAGTGGGATGCCAAGAGGAAACCCCACTATAAATCCAGGACATAAAGTTGGAAGCATGTGTGCCACAGGACACTGCTAATAAAAACCTTTTCAAAAATACACAGGATGCACAAACATTCCTGGTCACACCAACCAAACGAATCGCATACACACATGGAACAGCCACCAAGGTGACTGTCTGTATTGACAATGCTCAACATCCATTGATCATTGACAGTGGAGCACACTGCTCCATAGTGGCCAGAAATCATCTGGACAACAACTTCCCAAACTGGGAAACACAGCCCTTGCCCACCAAGGGAAAGAACTTTAAAAATGCATCAGGGAAGATGACTTCCATTGGGACAATTACCAAAGAGATAATTATACCCCATATGAAAGGTAACATCAGACTCAACCCAGATTTTGTAGTGTTTTATGATGCACACATCCACGGGATCTTACTGGGAACAGACTACCAGAGGATGTATGGCATAGATATTTACAACAGTAAAAATAGACATATTACCATTGGTACCAAGAAGGAAAAGAAATTTCCACTTTATATATACCAAATATATTCTCAGGATCTACTTGAGAAACTACTGAATGAATTCACAGAGGGCCAATTTAGCACTGCTCTCACCAGTAACCAAAAACTAAGCTTACTGAAGATGCTGAGAAAGAACAGACCAGCATTTGCCATTGGGGAAGAACCATTAGGCAAGATTAAAGGCCATGATATAGAGCTATAACTGGATGTGGGGAGACCTTATCCACCCATGCTCAGGAGACCTCCTTACCCAGCAAGTCAGGAAACCAGGAAAGAAATTAAGAAAGATATCAATGGACTCCTGGACATGGATGTCATCAGAAAGATTGGACACAATGAAATAGTGGAAATTACCACTCCAGTCCTGGTCACCTGGCATGATGGCAAGTCCAGGCTGTGTGGAGATTTCAGAGCCCTGGATAACTACACAAAGGCTGACAGGTATCCTATACCCAGGATACCACATGCCTTAGACAAACTGGCAAAAGCCAAATACATAACCAAAATGGATTGTATGAAAGGCTTCCACCAAAACGGAGTTAAAACAAACTCCATGAAGCTACTCAGAATAATATGCCATATAGGCATATATGAGTATACCAGGATGCCATTTGGCATTAGAAATGCACCAGCCCACTTCCAAAGAATGATGGACACAATATTTCAAGATGAATTGCTGGAAGGCTGGATGGTAGTATATATTTATGATATCATGATATACTCAGAGACATGTGAGGACCATCTACAAGACATAGACAGAGTGCTGAGTAAATTTAAACCCATCAATTTCAAAATTTCATTTAGAAAGTGAAATTTTGGCCAACAAGAGCTACTAGCTCTAGAGCATAAAGTCTTAGGTCTTAGTCTGGCAATTGACCAGAACAAAGTAGCAGCAGTACTGCAAAAGCCAGTACCAAGAAACATCAAAGAGATTCAATCTTTACTTGGGTTTGCTAGCTACTATAGGAACCACATTAAAGCTTTTTCTCACATGACTAGTAGTTTCTACAAGTTATGTTGAAAAGATGTAGTTTTTGAAATTACCAAGGAAAGAAGGGACGAATATGAGAGGATCAAACATGAACTCACAAAGGCACCTGTGCTCATCTTACCTGACTTTGAACTACCATTCAAGTTATATATAGATGCAGTATGTAGCCAAGGCTTAGGAGCAGCCCTTCACCAGAGACAAATTGTTGATGGTGAACCAAGAGAAGGAGTAATATGTTACATCTCTAGGCAACTGAAGGATTCAGAAGCCAGGTATGGGGCCACCCAGACTGAATGTCTATGCTTAGTCTGGGCTCTGGAGAAACTCCATTTTTATTTGGAGGGTGCAGTCTTCAAAGTCTACACAGACTACACAGCCTTGAAGTCTTTACTAAACATGAAGACTACAAATAGACACATGCTGAGATGGCAAATAGCCATCCAGGAGTATAGAGGGAATATGACCATCATATACAAAGAAGGTAAAAGTCATACCAATGCAGATGGCCTTAGAAGATGGACACTGGATAATGTCAAAAGCAATCCAGCTTATGACCCTGAAGCTGCAGCTAAGATCCCTATCCCTTTCATGGAAATAGATAGAAAGAAGAACTTCAGATAATCTGAATGGAAACCAGACAGTGGTACCTTGACAGTGGAAGCACTGATTCAGAAGGAACAGAAAATCCCATACTGGGAATAGGCTCCTCAGAACTGCACAATGATTCTTTAGTGCAGTACTAAAGTCTTATGCCAAACAACAAAAGTGTGGCATATTAATGCAACTCCTTCAACAAAAATACAGGAGTCCAGAACTGGAATCCCAGATGGAAGAACCCTGGTTGAGGGCCTATAAGGACAACAAGTTCTTCCTTATAGATGGCCTGCTCTACCACAGAGAAAAGCACACAAGTGCACTCACAGTGGTAGAAAGGGACCACATCTCTCTGATCCTGCAAGAATGCCATGACTGCTCTTACATGGGATCCATGAGTCAGGACAGGACCAAAGAGAGGGTAGCAATCACAGCTTGGTGGCCCAAGTGGGAACAAGAGTTGAGTGAATACATCAACACTTTTTAAAGATGCCAGAAGGCAAATTGGAAACATGGGAAGAAATATGGATTACTTCAACATATAGAAGAACCCAAACACCCATGTGAAATGATCAATATGGAGTGGGTTACAGGACTTGTCCCAGGAGGCAAAGAAAACTACAATGCCTGTATGATCATAGTTGATAGGTTCAGCAAGAGTATGCGTTGTCTACCATTCCATAAAGAGGACACAGCCATGGATACTGCTCTGTTATTCTGGAGTAACATCATATCTACCTGTGGAGTCCCTAAGATCATCATTAGTGATAGGGACCCAAAATTCACATCTGAAATTTGGACCAAATTGTATGACATGCCTGGAACTAAACCTGCATTTTCCACAGCTTACCATCCACAAACAGATGGACTATCTGAAAGGATGATCCAGACAATGAAGGACATCCTTAGAAGATTCTGTGCCTATGGCATGGAATATAAGGACCATGAAGGGTACACCCATGACTGGGTTACCCTTCTAACAGAAGCTCAACTGGCTTAAAACACAAGTAAGCACTCTACCACAGGAAAAGCACCTGCACTGGTAGAGAAAGGGTGGAATCCCCTACTTCCCCTGGATCACCTGAAGAAGAATCTTCTAACCATCCACCCCACAGCCAAAGATTTCCATGAAATGTCTAAGAGGGCTTGTGACACAGCTTCCAAATGCATAGCTGAAGCAAAGGAATATTACAAGCAGAGGTGGGACAAATAACACATGGAACCTGACTTTGAAGAAGGGGACCAAGTGTTAGTGTCTACACTTAACTTTAATAATCTCAAAGGACCCAAGAAGATGAGAGACTCATTTGTAGGGCCCTTCACTATCATTAGAATGATAGGGAACAATGAAGTGGAAGTCAAACTCACAGAGTTTTCTAGGAAACACCCAGTCTTTCCAGTAAGTTTAGTCAAGCCATACTTCCAAAGAGAGGAGAACAAATCCCCTCGAGGAAGAAGAACCCCACACCACCAGAAATAGTGGAGGTGGAGGATTCCCCTGGACAAGTGAAGAAGATCATCAGGGCCCGGAAGATTTGACTTGATGGTAAGGATCAGAGGAAATACTTAGTCAGATTCAAGAACCAAACAGCTGATAAAGACAAATGGTTGGCAGAAGATCCCATACCAGATGGGAACCTTCATTTGAGGAGATTCAGAACCTCCAGGAGGACTTAACAGTCGCATCAATGATGAGACTTTTTTAGAGGGAGGGTATGTCAGCCTGTGACTCAAAACCAGAGCACAAGCATGACAGCCAAATACCATAAATAAATGGTATAGCCAAGATACCACCAAAAAATCAAAATGAGACAAATCAGCTGAAAAGGTATTAAATGAAAGCAGAAACTCACTCCTTTCCAAAGATAAAAGTCCCATCACTATAGGACAAAGAATAACAGAGTTATTCCCACTCAAAGTTGTTGCTGAGCATAAACCTTAATTTTCACCTGACATCTGAAGTACAAATTAAGAGGCTTAACCCCATCAAATGGGTATTCATAATAAAGCTCTAAGTCAGGGCTATCCAATGGTCCCAGCCCAACTGAGCTAGCACCAGTATTACTGAAGTTATGGACAAATTCAGACCAAATAAGGGGGAACAAAACATTCACCTCTCATCTAGCTTTTAAAGTTTTAGTGTTGGATACCTAGAGTGGGGTCTTTTTGGAAAGCAAACAATCAGGGATATCTGATGGTGTCATTCATTTCCCCATATCTCAACTAGAACAAAAGTTATAGGGCAAAGAAGCCCAATACAGCTTTTTCCTAAAACTACACACATGTACAAAATTCTTGTAAATGGGATACCTTTCTCATATTGAATGATAACCATATCAAATAAGGTACCATTGTGTAGAACACATACAGGGATACACAATGAACCAACTTTGAGATTGATATCTCAAAAACCGACAAAGGTATGGCTGGTTTAAGTTCAAAATCCCACAGTTTGGCAAATACAGCCCTAGAATGGGATAATATCCCATAACCAAGACTATGAGGTGTCAAACTGACAAAGATTCTTGTTTTTACTTCAATACCTCATAGTTCATTCAATACTGGGGTCCCATACAGGTTCTGTACAGCATTCTACGCATCATACATGTCAGAATCAAGCTGTGTGGTCCCAAGATGAAAATTTTTACCCTGTATTAGGGAAGACTGCCCAGATGTGGTTTCAAAACCCCATCTGAGTCCAATACAGGCTATAAAGGCCTTTTGAAAGCCACAAGCCAGTGCTAGGAAGTGAAAAATCCTCACTTTCTCTATGTGGAAAGGTCTAGAAGCCTTTTCACCCCATTTGAGGATAAAAAGGGGCCTTTTCAAAGCCAGAAAAGGTTTCCTCATCCTACTTTTCAATTCCTAAGTAATACAACTGTAAAAAACAGTTATACTCTTGGAAATAATCAGCTTATACTTTAAGTTTAAGTATTGTAGTTCGTATTATAGTAACTCAACTGGTAAGACTGCACCAAGGGTTTTCAATAGCGCTCACCACCACCATTCTTTAATAGTAAAACCCTTTTATCTAAATAATAAACCCTCATTATATTTTAATACCCTTATTTTTGATATTTATAACCATGTCACAGTCATATTTAAGTTGTAATTAGCCTATTTCCTGCTTCATCATTGACTCAGCCTGACAGGTATCATCCACTGGCCTACCTCTTCAATAGACTTTGTTAGTCTTGAAGCTCAATAATGTCTGATTTTTCTCTTCTTTAGGCTTTCTTTCATGTCTGAACCTTCTTAAGAGTTTATCAGTACTTGTTATACCCTTCTCAAGTTGCCATTCATCTTCTTGAGCTGGATTTCTATACCTTACAAGGTATTCCCTTTCTTTTTTGTTTCTTGTGCTTCTTTCTTTACGGAATTTTACAATTTTCTTTTCTTCTCCTTCTTCTAAAGGGGGTATTTCAAGTGGGGGTTTATTTTTTAGTGGAAATAATTCCTTTTCACCTGAGCTGTAACGCTTTATAAGACCTACAGGGAATGTTGGGTGTTTGTTCATTAGTTCACCTGCGAGATCTAATTGAACAGCATTAGGTCCATGTAGTGCTTTTATCATAAATGGTCCTGCAAAGGAATATTTCAATTTGTTTGGGCCTTTTATCTTATTGAAATTTAGAGTTGACACTAGGAACAAGTCTCCTGTTTTGAATTCAGGTGGTTTATGACTTTTATCCCATCTTTCTTTTGCATACTTGAAAGAATCTTGCATACATGTGTTTGCATGGTGTCTTGCTTTGTAAACCATTCACTTGAAGCTACTTGCTGTTGGGTGTATGTACACTAAGTCCTTATTGAGGGTATCATAAGGGAGTCTTGGATTCCAGCCTTTTTCTAGTATTGCAGGTGTCTTGCCATTTGAAGAATGGATTTAAGTTTTATATGTCAGTTCAAGAGCTGGTATTAATGTACACCAATCAAGGGTAAAACCATCAGAATCCTTGAATTCTAGACAATAAGCACAGAATCTTCTGATCATTTCCTCTAACATCTGTATCATTCTTTCATCTAGAACATCAGTTTGGGGGTGGTAAGCTGTTGAGAATGATAGTTTTGTTCCAAACAGGTCATGGAGGTTTTCCATAATGCTGAAGTGAATTTTGGGTCTCTATCACATATGATGTTTTGGAATAAGCCTGTGTGGCTAATAACTTTATTCCATATCATTATGGCTTTATTCATAGCTGTATCATCCTTGTTACATGGTAAAAACATTGGGGTTTGCTGTATCTGTCAACTAATACTAGGCATGCATTGTAACTTCTGCCTCCTCCTGGAGGTAGTCCTGTTACCCGATCCATTTGAACTATTTCCCAAGGGGATTTTGGTTCTTGGATTTGGATCATTATTCCAAATTTTTTACCTGTGGCTCTGTTTTCTTTTTGGAATCTGTCACAGGTTTGGCAGTATTCTGCAACATCTTTCTTCCAATTTGGCCACCAAGAGCAGGCTTTTACCCTCTCTAGTTTTCTGTCTTCTGTAAGATGTCTAGCTGTGACACTATCATGACATTCATATAGTATAGTGTTTATTAGATTTCTATCTGTTAAAGCCATGACACATGTATGTTTAGCTCTAGGGTAAAGGATTCCATCAAGGAGGTGGAATATTCCTTCATCATGTGCTTTTTTCCATGTTTCATCTAGTTTTGATGAAAGTGATGGGTCTTTACAATCTTTCATTAGAAGTTGGAATAAGATATGGAAGTTTTTGTCCATTTTATAGCTTTCTTTAACTTGGTTGAAAAATTCTGTGCCTATATGTGTAACACATATTGTAAGATTTGACTATGAAACACTAAGTAAAAATTACTAATATTTTACTTATTGTACTATGAATGTCCTTATAAATGAAATAAATAAGATAAAAATAATAATAATAATAAAGAATTATTAAAATTATGGAGTAAAAATAACTATATTATTAAATAGATATAATAATATAATAAGTAAATATATTAATATAAGATAGTTAATATATTTAAAAGCACTTTATTATTGTTACCAACAGATAATAAAGGCGTAAACAATTGTCTTTCATTAATAAAAGACAATTAATAAAAATAATACTACTAATATTAAAGTTATAAATTAATGTAAATACTATTTATATTAATTATAGAATTATTAAAGTAATAATAGATAAAAATTATTATAATAAGAGAAATAACCTAATTTTAATATTTAATATAATAGCTTTGAATAATTTACGCCAAAACATGTAAATACAACTTGTTTAAATTGTATTTACAAAGACTCTTAAGAGAAATTACAATTTATCTTGATTTTACGTGGAATAGAGGCTTTTAAGAGAAATTTAAACAAAACAATTAAATAATTCTAATAATAATGTCAAAGATGATGATTATAATAAGATTTTGTTTGTTCTTTAAAAATATAAGAGTTTCATATATAAAGAATAAAGAAATTACCTTTTGATAGAATGATTTAGTGTTTTGTAAGCGTCTGAGGGGAAAATAGAGTAAAAATAGCTCTATTTATAGTAAATACCTCCCTCCTAGAGTCCAGCAGGCTTCTAGTAGACGTTTACTGATGCTTTCTACTAGAATTAATCAATATTTTAAGGCTTGGTGATGATTATATCATGATCAAACCATCTTACCTCATAACTACGCCATTATTTAGAGTTATCACTATAACTCTAAGTTTGATGACATCATAAGCTTGGCAGAAGTATAAACTTCGTGAATTTTATTGTTATTAATCATATTCTACTAGTATTCACCAGTTTCATCACTTATATTACTGTTAAACCTAAAATAAGATTACAGTGAGTGATCTTAAATGATCAAATTTAAGCTTAAACTTTGATCATTAATAACTTTGAGGTTATAAACGCTACAGCTATTCTGAGAGTGGATTCCAATAGTTTGGGATGTCTTCATTACACTGTTAAGAGCATTTAATTACATCATCAGAACTCTATTTCTGATGATTTTTCTTGTAACTCATCTTTTCTGTCAAACCTTAATATTTTAAACTTCAAACCATGATTTCAAGGGGTTATACCTTTAATATTATAATAAAAAAATGTAATTCTTCACAAATGATCTAGTAGAATCTGAATGTCTATTTTTTTTAAGTTTGGACCACTTTCACAACAAAGTGGTCAACAGCTCTATTGATTTTGATCAATAATCCCTTACAGGTTTTAACCTTGTTTATAGCTTGTGAAATGAAGTTCATTTCTGTGTTCCTACAGTAATTATGTGGTGACTTTATTTCTGGTTTATCACTCTCTCATGTATATTTCAAAAGATATTAGCTAAAATCCTTGAATATATGCATTGACCAAAAAAGTGCATATATTCAGCTTAATTCCTTAAGTATTTACTTTGGAGATTAGCTTCTTAATTGTTTTATGTGTAGAGTTTCATGGGGAATCCAATGGTACAATTTATTTCACATGTTGTTTCATTTTTATTTGAAATAATTAAGGATTCATGTTTTTTATAAGGTGTTATTACTTATAACTCCATAAATATTGACTTTACAGATATGCCATGAAAATGGTATATGTGTATTTTACCAAGAGGAATCCAATGGTGTAATTTATTTCACATGTTTATTCATTGGTGTTTAGGTTAAACCAAGTTTTATGCCTATTTATGGCAGTTTTGTAGTTTGAAGGTAATTATTTTTAAAGTATAATTATTTTAAATATTTCTTGTGACCTTTTTGGGTATGTGGTCATATCTCAAAGGGTCACACATATTCCTTTTATATGCTTCTCTTTCTGTTGTACCCATTCTGGATTTTCAGGTGTACTTGTCAGAGCCCATCTGCATTTTTATGAATGTTACCAGATTTATAAACTATATTCATAATTTTCCATCTTAACATATGTCTATTTAGGGCTTGCATGTTTAATAAAGATTTTAAATCATTTCAATATGTAATTACATCAAAAAATGTCCCATCTAAATAATAGTTTAATTTTTCCAAAGCCCACATTAAGCAGAGGCATTCCATTTGGCTTGCTGCATACCTTGCTTCTGTTGGCTTTATTTGTCTTGAGATGAAGCAAATTGGTCCTTCAACAGGTTTGTTTTTGAGGATTTTTGTCTGGTGTAGTGCAGCACCTAGTCCTTCTCCACAAGCATCAATGTATAGTTTAAATGGTAGCTTCCAATCTGGAATTAGAAGAAATGGGGCATTTGTTACACAATTTTTCAATTCTTCATATTCCTGAACTATTTCATCAGTCATTTTATAGACTGTCTGTTGGTCACAGAACTTATACAATGACTTAGAAATTCTTTCAAAACATTTTATATGTTGTCTGTAATAACCAGAAAATCCTACACATGATTGCATTCCTTTCTTAGTTTGGGGCATTGGTTTCAATAGTACTTCTGATACTTTGTTCTTGTCTATGCCCAAACGTAGTCCAGATACAACATGTCCTAGTGCTTTCAGTTCACTGTATGCAAAATGACACTTTTTTAGGGAGATTTTTATTTTTACTTGTACTATTTTTTGCAAGACTCTTTCTAGTCTTGATAAGTGACTGTCTCAAGTCTCTGAGCAAATTATGATATCATCAATATAAATAATCAGCCATAATTCTGATATTTCTTCAGGAAAGATGGTATTCATCATCCTTTGGTAATTGGATGGTTCATTTTTTATACCAAATGGCATTCTGAGATATTCAAAAATTCCACAGTGGACTATTATCCTTAGTAGATTCTTGAAATTGTCTGTTAAGACATTTTGATGAAAGCCCTTTAGGGCATCCATGGCTGTGATGAACTTAGCCTGAGATAATTATGTTAATGTCTCATGGATTCTGGGTATTGGGTGTCTTTCAGGGATAGTATAGGTGTTGAAAGCTCTGAATTCCCCTACCATCCTTGATTTTCCATTATGTCAAGTTATAATGAAAGGTTTAGTGATCTCTAACTGTTCATTATGTCGTACTTTCCTTAATACTCCAAGGTCCATTAGTTCTTTAATGTGTACCTCTAAAGCTTCTCTAGTTCTTAGGCTGGCTAGATAAGCTGGTCTTCTTAATAGAGGTGGATAAGGTTTTTCTACATTAAGGATTATGTCTACCTCATGTCCAATTATGGCACCTAGTGGCTTTTGTCAGTTTCGAAGGCACATTTATATTTAAATAAGAGTTCAATCAATTTTTCTTTCATTTTTACTGTCAATTCATGATTGAATTCTGCCTTTTTTAGCTGTTCAGTTGTGAAAAAAATCCATTTCTGGGGTTTTTTCTTCATTCTTGATAACTGTAATTTGTCTTTTGTTATTGAAAAAGCAAAATGTTTGTCTTTTGTTATTGAAAAAGCCAAATTTTTATCTTTTATTATCTCCTATGGTAAAATATCTATCTTTTTGGTTAGAGATATCTATGCCATAAATTGACAAGTAGTCATTTACAAGTATAAAATCGTTACTAGTGCAGTTGTCCATTACTACAGATTCTACTTTCAATCTGATACATTGTGAAGGATGAGGAAAAATTAGTGTTATGTCAATTATTCCAAGGGGCTTCATGCTTTCACTTGCACTACTGAATTTGACTGCTTTTATTGGTATAGGTTTTTCTTCCCAATCTGGTACAATTGCTTTCAAATACCTTTTACCAACACAGGTAAAATATGCTCCTATATCTAAGTTCACTTTTTCCTCTTGGTTTCCCACCATGAAAGTACTTATACTTGATTTGCCAGCTTTATATCCCATCCCTTTTTCTGTTGTGGTTCTATACAATCTATCATCTTTTATGTTTGTGGGGCTTCCATCAGATGTTCTAACTTGCGGTAAGTTTGAATTGACATCCATTACTTCAGATATTAAATCAATATTATTAATTTGTGCATTAACTATATTCATTTCATCACTTTTAGAAGTTTCTGATTCTTCAGTGTCTTCTTCAGAATCAGATTCTTCTTCTTTATCATTGTGGTCCTCTGTTTCCACAATTTCATTTATTTTTTATTTTTTAAGGCAATTATTGGCTAAGTGTCCAATACCTCCACACTTGTGGAACTTTCTTTGCTCATTATCATTGGATGTATTGGGCTTGAGAGTTTCTCTTGGTTCATCTTCTTTGATAAATTGTTTGTTTGGACTTTTGCTTTCCAATTTCTTCCAATTTCTGCCAATTTTTGTCCTTTTTACTATGTCTTCTATTCCATTAATATACTCTTCTGTGAAGCATGGCTCTATGCACCTGCTTCTCAGGGCATGCTCCAATTCTCCTCCACATTTCTTGTGTATTTTCATGTGTACCATTCTTTGTGACATTTTTGGGTACAGTGCATTTAATCTTTCAACTTGTTTTAAGAACCAAGTCAAAGGTTTATCTTTGTCTGGGTTAAAGAAGCAGTTTTCAAATGCATTTTCTATTTTGTACGTCCAGGCATCATTAGCCCACTTGGTGATTATTTCTTGTTTCCACCAAGACCAGGTACTTTTGCCATTTGTCTACCTTATGCCATAATACCATCTTTTTGCAGATTCCTCAAATAGTGAGTGTAATCTAGCAGTGATAAATTCATCTGGTATGCCATAATCTTCTTGTAACATGTCAATTGGTTCAATAAATGACATATGGTCATATTAACCTTCTGCTGTGAATGTTGGCCATTCTTTTAATTGAGGTGCTTCCTTAATTAAGACTTGGTTATTGTCTTGATGACTCAAGTCTGTTATGAATGGATTTGTTAATTCCTCTTTTGGTTTAACAGGGCTTCTTATGTGAGAAAATGGGGTTGATAATTTTGGAATATTTAAGTTAGCCTCATTAATTTTATCCCTTTTTTCAGTAATAAGCATCATCTCACTTTGAATATCATCTTCAAGATGCATTCTTGCTTCATCACTTTTTTCCACATGGTTTAAAAGTAATTTTTGGTGTGATGAAGTCTTTTCTTGAAATCTTTCTACAGAAATACTTAATTTGTGAAATTGTTCTGTAAGATTATCAATACTCATGTCATAATTGATTGTCAAAGCTTTATCTTTGATATTGTTTATGTGTTTATACAATTCTTGTTGTCCTTGTATTAATTCTTGAGTACTGTCAATTAAAACTTTTGGTTTGTTTTTTTCAACAGTAAATTTAATGTTGTCAATTTCTTTTTTATTCTGTACAACAATTTTAGTTAAAGAAGAGAAATTATTATTTATTTCTTGTAATGATAATAAACTATTTTTAATTTCTTTTAGAGGTAAAATACTATTTTCAATTTCTGTTAAATTATTTAAAACATCTGGGGACAAGGTTATTTTTTGGTAAATGAGGTTGTCTCATTCTTTGCTCCTCCTTGTCCTTGAATTCCATCAAGGTTCTGGCCATGTTGAAGACATTGTCCATGGCATCTTTTTGGATTTTTGGAATCCTGTAACTTGGGGAATATGGTTTTCTCCAGTTCTTTTTCTTGTTCTTCTTCCCTTCTTGGGGAAGTGTGTTGGCTTGGGGCTTGTTGGTAGAAACTACTGGGGCTTCTTCCTTGGTTTCCTCCTTCTTTTTGGCATGGTACTCCTTCATCTTTTTCATTTGAGGTTTGTATGATAGTGGATTCCATCCATTGGAGCATGTCAGCCTGTGACTCAAAACCAGAGCACAAGCATGACAGCCAAAATACCATAAACCAATGGTATAGCCAAGATACCACGAAAACATGGAGCTGAGCCAAATCAGCTCCAAAGGTATCAAACAAAAGAGGAAACTCACCTCTTTCTGAAAATATAAGTCCCATCACCATAGGACAAAGAATAACAAAGTTATCCCTGCTCAAAGCTATTGCTGAGCATAAACCTTAATTTTCACCTCTCATCTGCAATACAGAGGAAGAGGCTTAAACCCATCAAATGGGTACTCAAAATGAAGCTCTAAGCCAGGGCTATCCAATGGTACCAGCCAAACTGAGCTAGCACCAATATTACTGGAGTTATGGTCGATTTCGGGCCAAATAAGGGTGAACAAAACATTCACCTCCCATCTAGCTTCTACAGTTTTAGTGTGAGATACTTGAGGTGGGGTCTTTTTGGAAAGAGCAAAATCAGGGCTATCTGATGGTTTCATCTATTTCCCCATAGCTGAACTAGAACAAAAGTTATGGGGCAAGTAAGCTCAATACAGGCTTTTGCCTATACCACGCAAATGTACAAAACTCTTGTACATGGAATAACTTTTCCATATTGATTGATACCCATATCAAATGAGGTACCATTGTGTAGAGCACATACAGGGCTACACACTGAACCAATCTTTAGGTTGATATCTTAAAAATTGACAAAGTTATGGCTGTTTTAAGGTCAGATTCCCACCTGCTGTCATATACAGCCTTGCCATGGGATAATATCCCATAACCATGAATATGAGGTGTCAAATAGATGAATAAGCTTGTTCTTACTTCAATACCTCATATGTCAGTCAATAATGGGGTCCCATACAGTTTCTGTACAGCATTCTATGTGTCATACATGTCAGAATCAGGCTGTGAGGTCCCCAGATGAAAATCTTCACCCTGTATTGGTGAAAACTGCCCAGATGCGGTTTCAAAACCACATCTGAGCCCAATACAGGCTATACAGGCTGTTTGCAAACCACAAGCCAGTACTAGAGGGTTAAAAATCTTCACTTCCTCTACATGGAAAGGTCTAGCACCCTTTCCACCCCATTTCAGGATAAAAAGGGGCCTTTTCACAGCCAGAAAAGGTTTCCTTATCCTGCTCTTGAATATACTACATAGTAAACTTTCAAAAACAGTTTTACTCTTAGGTAATAATCATGGTATAATTATAATTTTAATTATTGTAGTTCTTATTATAGTAATCCAACTGGTAAGACTGCACCCAGGGTTCTCAATAGCGCTCACCACCACTATTTTTCAATAGTAGAACCCTGTTATTATATTATAAGCTATTATATTATATTAAAACTCTTATTTTAAAATTATTTCCACGTGTCATAGTCATAGTTCTAGTTGTAAATAGCCTAATTACTGCTTCAACATAGACTCCAGCTGACAGAGCATCTCACTATTTCCTCCTCTTTGAGGAACCTTTTGAGGTTGTTCGAGGAGTTCATCACTCCTTCATGTATTTGTGGCAACATTTGCCAGTCCTTGTCTTTGTACACTGTGTAGTATTGCTTGTACTGGCTCATGTAAATGTCTATCTGAGCCCTCTGAATGTGATTTGTACCTGTTTGAGTTACTCATACTTAGTTCTAACTCTGGTTCAGATATAATTGGCATTTCTGGGACTTTCCTTTGGGATAAGGCACTTCCTTGTGTGGATTCTTTTTCACTGGGGATTTTTCCCTTTCTTTTCCCTATTGAGGGATCAATTCTACCTCTGAGTCCATCTCAATCTGATTGGATGGAGTATTGGGAGTCTCTTCTTGTATTCATAATTTAAGAAATAAGAAATAAGAAGATTTCAGGACAAGAATTCTTCTTATGGCAATTCATAAAGGAGGTACTCACCTTCAGAGTCCTGAATAGTGGGTCCCGGAAATTCTAGTTTCTTAGCTTTCTTTTTCTGAATGAAAATTCGTGTTGGAGAACGTGGGAAAGTTTCTTCCACCAATGTTTCAACAGTGGCTTGATTGTCCTTGGTTGGATTGTCTTCAAACACTAAAAAAGAAATAAATATAAGTCTTTTATATAAGAAGAGTTATTTTTGGTAAGATATGGCAATTTTCCACATAAAAATTGCGTTTATATCTTTTAATAAGTGGAATGAATGAAAAAATGAGAGAAATGAATAAAAATAACTTTTTTTATTGGTTTTTAATATTTTTTATTATTTCGTATGTTTCTAATTTTAACAGATAAAATAAAATGAAAATGATTCTTTTATAAAATTAATTTATAATATAAAATTATTTTTAATTCATAAAATATCTCTTTTAATCACTAGAGTCACTCAAAGAAAGTTCTTGCAAGTCTAAGGATGTGAAAAATCATGTTTAAGACAGTACAATTGCTTTCCAAATGCCTTAACAGCTTTTAAAATAAATAAAAATAAAATTATTATATAATTTTATGATTATAATTATAATATATCATTGGATAAACCCTATTAGAATATTATCAAGGTCTTTTAAAGTAAATATCATGGCCAGGACCCCAAATGTAAGGTTTGACTACGAAACAATAAGTAAAAATTACTAATATTTTACTTATTGTACTATGAATGTCCTTATAAGTAAAATAAATAAGATAAAAAATAATTATAATAATAAAAAATTATTATAATTATGGGATAAAAATAATTACATTATTAAATGAATATACTAATATAATTTATATTATAAAAAAATAATATAATAAGTAAATATATTAATATAAGATAATTAATATCTTTAAAAGAACTATATTATTGTTACCAACAAATAATAAAGTCTTGAGAAGTTGTTTCTCATTGATAAAAAACAATTAATAACAATAATATTACCAATATTAAAGTTATATATTAATATAAAGACTATTTATATTAATTGAAGAATTATTAATAGTAATAATAGAGAGAAATTATTATACTAAGAGAAAGGAACCTACTTTTGACGCTTAATATAATACTTTTGGATGAATTTATTCCAAAAAATGTAAATACAACTTATCTAAATTGTATCCACAAATAAAAATAAGAGAGATTGCAAATTTTCTTGATTTTTACGTGGAAATGATATTTTTAAGAGACTTATAGCAAAAAAGCAGAACAATTGACTTAATCATGTTAAAGAGGGATTATTATAATAAAGATTATCTTTGTTCTTTGATAATATAAAATATTTATATATAAAGAATGAAGATTTTACCATTTTATTTAATTGTTTTAATTTTTTGAAGCGTCTGAGGGGAAAATAGAGTAAAAAGAGCTCTGTTTATAGTAAATACCTCCCTTCTAGAGTCCAGTAGGCTTCTGGTACACGTGTAATGATGGTATCTACTAGAAATGATCAGTATTTCACGGTTGAATGTAGATTACATCATGATCAAGCCATCTTGTCCCCTTATTATTCCATTCTTTAGAGTTATCACTATAACTCTAAATTTGATGACATCATATGCTTGGCAGAAGCCTAAGCTTTGTGTATTTTATTAGTATTAATCATAATATGATAGTATTCACCAGTTTTATCACTTATATCACTGTTTAACATAAAATAAGATTACAGTGAGTGATCATAAATGACCAAATGTAAGCTTAAATTTTGATCATTGATAACTTTTAGGTTATACACGCTAAAGCTTTTCTGAGAGTTTCATTTTGATAGCTTGGGATGTCCCTGTGAAATTGCCAAGAGCATTTCATTACATCATCACAACTCTATTTTTGATGACTTTTCTTGCAACTCAGCTTTTTTGTGGAAATTTAATATTTTAAACTTCAAACCATGATTTCAAGGGGTTATACATTGAATAGTATGATAAGAGATACATTATTCTTCACGTATGAGCTAGTAGAATCTGAATGTCTACTGTTTTTTAAGTTTTGACCACTTTCACAACAAAGTGGTCAACAGCTCCATTGATTTTAATCAATAATCAATTACAAGTTTGAACCTTTTTTATAGCTTGTAAAATAAAGTTCATATCTATGTTCTTACAATAGTCACATAGTGTCTTTATTATTGGTTTATCTCTGTATCTTGTATATTTCAAGAGATATTAGCTAAAAACTATGAATATATGCATCATCCAAAAAAGTGCATATATTCGGCTTAATTCCTTAAGTATTGACTTTAGAGAATAGATTTATAATTGTTTTATGTGTGTCTTTTTTAAGGAGAATCCAATGGAACAATTTAGTTCACATGTTGTTTCTTTGGTTTCTGAGTTAAATAAGGTTTTATACCTTTTTTAAGGTGTTATTACTTATTCTTCAGTGATTATTGACTTTTCAGATATGCCATAAATATGATGTATTTATATTTTACCATGAGGAATTGAATTGTGTAATTTATTTCACATGTTTACTCATTAGGTTCTCAGTTAATTCAGTTTTTTTACTTATTTATGGTATTTTTACAGGTCTTTGAGATAATTTTTATAAGTATAATTATTACAGTAGTTTTGTTGTGACCTTTTTGGATATGTGGTCATATCTCAAAGGCTCACAGATATTATCCCACACTAAGGCTGTATTGCCCAAGCTATGGGAGTTTGACCTTAAAGCAGCCATACCTTTTTCAGCTTTTGAGATATCAACCTCAAAATTGGTTCAGTGTGTAGCCCTTTATGTGTTCTACACAATGGTACCTCCTTTGATATGGTTATCATTAAATATGGCAAATTTATTCCATGTACAAGAGTTTTGTACATATGCGTGGTTTTAGGCAAAAGCTGTATTGAGCTTGTTTGCCCTATAACCTTTGTTCTAGGTGAGATATGGGGAGATGAATGTCACCATAAGATAGCCATGATTGTGCTTTTTTTAAAAGGACCCCGCTTTAGGTATCTCACACTACAACTGTAGAGGTTAGATGAGAGGTGAATATTTTATTCACCCTTATTTGACCTTGTTTTGGTCATAACTTCTGTAATTATAGTGCTAGCTCAGTTTGGCTATTACAATTGGATAGCCCTGACTTAGCGCTCCATTTTGAATATGCATTTGATGGGGTTAAGCCTCTTCCTATGTATTTCAGCTGGGAGGTGAAAATCAAGGTTTGTGCTCAGCAGCAACTTTGAGCAGGAATAACTTTGTTATTCTTTGTCCTATGATGATGGGACTTGTATATTTGCAAAGGGGTTAGTTTCCGATTTCCTTTTGATAGCTTTTGAGCTTTTTTGGCTCATGTTAAGGTTTTGGTGGTATCTTGGCTATGCCATTGATTTAAGGTATTTGGCTGTCATGCTTGTGCTCTGGTTTTGAGTCACAGGCTGATATACCCTCCCTCTAAAAAAGTCTCATCATTGATGAGAATTTTAATTCCTCCTAGAGGCTCTTAATCTCCTTAAATGAAGGTTCCCACCAGGTATGGCATCTTCTGCCAACCACTTGTCCTTATCAGCTGTCTGGTTCTTGAATCTGACTAAGTAGTGTCTCTGATCCTTACCATTAAGTCTGATCTTCCTGGCCTTGATAGTTTTCTTCACAAGTCCAGGGGTGTCCTCCCCTTCCACTAGTTCTTCTGGGGTGGGGTTCTTCTTCCTTGAGGGGAATTTATCCTCCTCTTTCTGGAAGTATGGCTTGACTAAACTCACTGTAAAGATTGGGTGTTTCCTGGAATATTCCTCTGTGAGTTTGACTTCCACTGCATTTTCCCTATCAATCTAATGATAGTGAAGGGCCCTACCAATGAGTCTCTCATTTTTTTAGGTCCTTTGAGATTTTTAAAGTTCAGTGTAGACACCAACAATTGGTCCCCTTCTTTAAAGTCAGGTTCCATGTGTGATTTGTCCCACCTCTGCCTATTGTATTCTTTTTCCTCAGCTAAGCATTTTGGAAGCTGTGTCACAAGTCCTCTTCCCCATTTAATGGAAATCTTTGGCTGTGCAGTGGATGGTAAGAAGATTTTTCTTCAAGTTATCCACAGGAAATAGGGGATTCCTCCCTTTTTCTACCAGTGCAGGTGTTTTTCCTGTGGTAAAGTGCTGACTTGTGTTATAAGCCAGTTGGACTTCTGGTAGAAGGGTAACCCAGTCATGGGTGTAACCTTCATGGTCCTTATATTCCATGCCATAGGCACAGAATCTTCTAAGGATGTCCTCCATTTTCTGGATCATCCTTTCAGATAATCCATCTGTTTGTGGATGGTAAGTTGTGGAAACTGCCAGCTTGGTGCCAAGCATTTCATACAGGTTTCTGCAAAATTCAGATGTGAACTTTGGGTCCCTCTCACTGATGATGTTCTTAGGGACTCCACAGGTATATATGCTGTTGTTCCAGAATAACAAAGCAGTATCAATGGATTTGTCCTCCTTGTGACATGGTAGGCACCTCATACTCTTGCTTAACGTATCAACTATGATCAAGCAGGAATTGAAGTTTTCTTTACCTCCTGGGACAAGTCCTGTAACCCAGTCCATGTTGATGGTTTCCCATGGGTGTTTGGGTTCTTCTATGTGTTGAAGTATACCATACCTTTTCCCATGTTTTCTATTTGCCTTTTGGCATCTTTCACAATTGTTGATCTCTTCACTCAACTCTTGGTCCCATTTGGGCCACCAAGCAGTGCTTGCTACCCTTTCTTTGGTCCTATCTTCACTCATGTGTCCCATATAGGGGAAAGCATTTAATTTCTGTAGGATCAAAGATATATTTTCTCGTTCTATTATTGTTAGTGCACTAGTGTGCTTCTCTCTATGGTAGAGCAGGCCATCTATAAGAAAATGTTTATTCTCCTTATATCCCTCAACAAGGGTTCCTCTAACTGGGATTCCAGTTCTGGGCTCCTGTATTCTTGTTGAAGGAGTTGCAACAATATGCCACACTATTTGTGTTTGGAATATGTCTTCATCACTGCATTGAAGAATTCAGTGTGCGGTTCTGAGGAACTTATTCCCAATATGGGAGTTTCTGTTCTTTCTTAATCATTGTTTCCACTGTCTGGGGTACCATGGTCTGGTGCCCATTCAGAAAATCTGAAGTTTTTCTTCCTGTTTATTTCCATTAAATGGATATGAATATTAGCTGCTACTTCAGGGTCATGAGCTGGGTTGCTTTTGACATTATCCAATGGCCATCTGCTAAGGCCATCTGCATTGGTATGAATTCTACCTTCTTTGTATATGACGGTCATGTTCCCTCTATACTCTTGGATGGCTATTTTCTACCTAAACATGTGTCTATTGGTAGTCTTCATGTCTAATAAAGACTTCAAGGCTATCCAGTCTGTGTAGACTTTAAAGACTGCACCCTCCAAATAATAATGTAGTTTCTCCAGAGCCCAGACTAAGAATAGACATTCAGTCTGGGTGGCCCCATACCTGGCTTCTGAATCCTTCAGTTGCCTAGAGATTTAAAATATTACTCCTTCTCTTGGTTCACCATCCACAATTTGTCTCTGGTGAAGGGCTTCTCCCAAGCCTTGGCTACAAGCTGCATCTATGTATAACTTGAATGGTAGCTCAAGGCCAGGAAAGATGAGCACGGGTGAATTTGTGAGTTCATATTTTATCCTCTCATATTCATCCCTTATTTCCTTGGTAATTTCAAAAACTACATATTTTGAACATGGCTTGTATCAACTACTAGTTATGTGGGCAAAACCTTTGATGTTGTTTCTATATTAGCTAGCAAACCCAAGGAAAGATTGCATCTCTTTGATGTTTCTTGGTATTGGCTTTTGCAGTACTTCTGCTACTTTGTTCTGGTCAATTTCCAGACTAAGACCTGAGAATTTATGTCCTAGAGCTAGTAGCTCTAGTTGGCCAAAATTTCACTTTTTAAGGGAAATTTTCAGATTTATGGGTGTGCTTTTACTTAGCACTCTGTCTATATCTTGCACATGGTCTTCCCATGTCTCTGAGTATATAATGATGTCATCAATATATACTACCATCCAGCCTTCCAATATTTCTTCTTGAATTATGCTGTCCATCATCCTTTGGGAGTGGGCTGGTGCATGCTTGATGCCAAATGGCATCCTGGTGTACTCATATATGCCCATATGACATATAATTCTGAGTAATTTCATGGAGTTTGGTTTCACTCCATTCTGGTGGAAGCCTTTAATACGACCCATTTTGGTTATGTATTTTGCTTTTTCCAGTTTGTCTAAGGCATGAGGTATCCTGGGTATAGGGTACCTGTCAGCTTTGGTGTAGTTATTCAGAGCTCTGAAATCTGCACACAGCCTAGACTTGCCATCATGCCAGGTGATCAGGACAGGAGTTGTAATTTCCATTATTTTTTTGTGTCCAATCTTTCTGCTGACAGCCACGTCCAGGAGTTCATTGATATTTTTTTCAATTTCCTCCCTGGTTTCCAGAATTTCTGCGTAAGGAGGTCTCCTGAGCATGAGTGGATAAGCTCTTTCCACATCCAGATATAGTTCTATATAATGGCCTCTAATCTTGCCTAATGGCTCTTCACCAATGGCAAATGCTGGTCTATTCTTTCTCAGCATTTTCAGTAAGCTTAGTTTCTGTTTACTGGTAAGGTTAGTGCGAAACTGTCCCTCTCTGAATTCATTCAGTAGTTCTTCAAGAGGATCTTGGGCAGATATTTGCTATATATCAAGTGAAAATTTCTTTTCCTTGTTGGTACCAATGGTAATTTGCCTGTTTTTACCCTTGTTAATATCTATGCCATACATCCTCTGGTAATCTGTTCCCAGCAAAAACCCTTGGATTTGGGCATCATCAAGCACAACAAACCCTGAGCTAAGGCTGATGTTACCTTTCCTATGGGGTATAATTATCTCTTTGATAATTGTCCCAATGGAAGTCATCTTCCCTGATGCACTCTTGAAGTTCTTTGCCTTGGTGGGAAAGAGCTGTTTTTCCCAGTTTGGGAAGTGTTTGTCCAGATAATTTCTGGCTACTATGGAGCAGTGTGCTCTACTGTCAATGATCAATGGATGTTGAGAATTGTCAATACAAACAGTCATCTTTGTGGATCTTCCATGTATGTATGCCATTCCTTTGGCTAGTGTGACCAGGATTGTTTGTGCATCTTGTGTGTGTTTGCACAAGTTTTTGTTGTTGGCAGTGTCTTGTGGAATGCCTTCTCCAGCTTTATGTCCTGGATTTCTAGTGGGGTTTCCTCTTGGTATTCCACTAGAAATTCTTCTCTTGGGTCTTGCTCTTCATCAGATTGTTCTCTGATGGCATCTCCACAGAATCTGAGTCAGAATCCCCTGTTGTGGATTCCTCCTCTGGGACCTTCTCAATGGCATAGACTTTTTTCTTTGCCTTTGGACAGTTGTTAGCATAGTGGTCTGTTGAACCACAGTTGTGACAAGATATTTTCTTCTTTGCCACTTCTGCGACCCTTTCTCTGGGTTTGTCTTTAAGGTCCACCCTGAAAGGTTGTTTCTCTTTTAAACCACTTCTTTTATATGGGTTGTCTTTCCCTATATTAGTTATTTTCCTTACATCTTGTAAGGTATTTGCAATGTCATCTAGAGTGCAATTGTGGTTGCATCTGCATTTCACTGCATGCTCTAGTGTTACTGGAATTTGTTTCAGGAGTTTGTGATTCCTCATCTGAATGTTCATTTGAGGATCCATGGCTTTAAGTCTTTTAGACTGTCTGAGACACCAATCATATGGGTCTTTGTCCGCAGAGTATTTGTCATTTGCAAATGACATGGTCTTTTGCCATATCCAAGTACCATTTCTGTACTTTCGGATGATTTGACTCTTCCACTGTGGCCAGTTTCTTCTGCAAAGGATTTCTTTCATTTCTGTGTACCATATACTAGCATGTCCTTTAAATTCTCTATTAAGTCTATCAGTAATCCTGTAGTCTGGTATGCTTGGAACATCAATGAAGAGTCCATCAATATAATCAATGAGCTCCATATGATCATATTATCCTGATCTAAAGAATTTGGGCCAACTTGAGGCCTCAGGAAGCTGTTTCAAGGATTCCTTCTCTGAAGAAGACATATTATCTGCATCCTGGTATTGTGATGGAGATCTTGCCTTGTTTTGATGTCATCTTTGTGATATCCATTATCCATAACATGGCCTCATGGTTGGGGGTTCATGCTATGGTAGACATTAAACTGTTTGTTTATGTCTTTGTCCAGACAATCCCTGTCCCTTTTGCTGTGGTGTTGTTCTTCAAAGACTATATTCAGTCTTCTGTTGGTTTCCTCAGAGGCTTTGCTCAATTGAGCATGTCCTTCATCAAGGCTTTTAACAATTTTGTCAATGGAGGCTATTAACATTTTCATTCTCTCATCGCTTGCTTCAAGTTCTGCAAACTGCTTTTGAGTTTTCCAGCATATTAGGACATTTTCAACCAAAGTGAATCACTGTTTAGGTTGCTATCAGGTGTGACAACATTATGTTCAATCTGAGTGGGGGGAATATTTCTATTAATAGGACTTCTGATTCTAGAGTTATGTACACCTACTTGTGGTTCTTGTGAACTTCTTTCACCAAATCCAACAGCTTCTGGATCATTGGGTCTGACTCTCTCTTGCTCTGGCTGAATGTGGTCTTGTTTTGCCCTTGTATCCTTGTCTTCTCCTGGAAACTTCCTGGGGTTGTGAAGAATGGTGACTCTTGGCCACTGATATGTTGGTTTCTTAATGTTTTGAAGCCACTGGAGAGCTGATTTGGCCATCTCCTTTTGAGCCTGAAGGAATGTGAGTATGCCCTGTGTGGGTAAGCTGTTCTTTTATAGCTTGGATAGTGGCTTGACTCTCCCTCATCCTGTTTGCCCTCATCACCAGGAGTCTGAACTTCCTGGTGGGATTCCAACCTTTGGTGATTATCATAAGGTCTTTGAAGTGTATCTCTTTGAGACAAATCTTCTGGAAGCTTTATCCAAGTGCTTCCCAGTTGGATGCCAGGTTGAACCTCTTGTTGTCCATGCTCCATTGTAACAAATCTTTGAATATTTGTTGGTGCTGTAGAACTTGATCCATATCTTTCCAGTCCTCTGGTTTGAGGTTCCTGTTGAATTGGAAAGTGAATGTCAGGGTAATTATGATTTCCCTCAGTGTCTTGCCATCCACCACTGTGTCTTAGGTTTCCTCTTTCAGGTCTTCTGGTTCTGGACAAGCCTTCTCTGTCCTCTGGTTAGTTCCTTTGGAAGCCAAGGTTTCTGAGTTGTACAGGTGACATATCAGTGTTTGCAAGCAGTCAAAAACTTTATGTTGATAGGGGATTTACCTTTGATTGTGCCTTGTACAAATTTGTTGTCTGCGGATTTTGGAAATTTACCTTTAGAGGTTACAATTGGGTTAATTATGGGAATCTTTCCTGTACAAGTGGTTAAGGTTCGTTTACCTTGTATTTAATCAGAGTTTCATGGTTTTCTATTCCTCTGAGTGGCAATGGGTGTCCACTTCTTTTCTGTAATCAGGCCTTCATTGTGCCCCTTTCCTTTGCCTATGCCCTCTGGTTCTGACGGTGTCACTGGTGTGTTGGTGTGTGACTGGGTCTCAAGTGGTATGTAGTTTTCTTCCACTGAATCAAACATGAAAAGAGGGCTTAATTTCAGTTAAGACTTCTTCAAATGCTGTTTGCATGTCTAAGAATGGCCTCTGGGCTTGTACATTACTACAATATGCCCTTGTATAATGATAGTGTAATTGAATTAACAATTCCACGTCAGAAATACAGCTTACAGAGATCATGTACACTGTTTGTATGCCAAAATCTCACAGCATAACTTGTAATTAGCAAGTATAATCTGATAAAAGTGGTATGTAGGAGGGTAATGGAATTAGCAATACACCCAACCACGCCTCAACTATTGGTTTTGTAGTAGGAGGTGTCCTTATTTTAATCAAAAAAGGACTTTCCTAATGGCATAAAGTGTGTTTATATGTAAAACATGCCAAAAATATGGTTTATGTGGTGATTCAATTATAATCAACTATTCCACAATGTGATTAAAGAAGATAAATTATGGTGGTATATGACATATACCACTGTAAAGATATATATTATGTATATTTTTATTAAGAAATTATGCCTAAAAAAATAAAAAAATTTGTCAGAATAGAGAAAGTAAGAGAAAAAACTCACTTTTAAGGTCCAAAACGTTAAAACAACACACCAGGCCCCCAAAATTTCAGGCTTAGTCTATGATAAAGGTGTATTATTGTATTTACAGGCTTCAACTATGACCTTGAAATGGTACAAAGTGGTAATAAAAGATTTTTTGATTGTAATAAGGGTTGAAAATAAGATAATAAGGGATTTACTATAATGATATAGTGGTGGTGACCGCTGCTGAAAGCCCTGGGTGCAGTCTTACCAGTTGGATTACCATAATAAGAGCTACAATACTTAAATTTAAAGTATAACCGTTTTTTAACAGTTGTACTAGGTAGGAATTTAAGAGCAGGATAGGGATTCCTTTTCTGGCAGTGAAAAGGCCTACTTTTATCCTGAAATGGGGTGAAAAGGCTGGTAGACCTTTTCACATAGAGTAAGTGAAGATTTTTCACTCTCAAGGACAGGCCTTTATAGCCCGTATGTGGCTAAGATGTGTTTTGGAAAACACATCTGGGCAGTGTTAACCAATACAAGGTGAGAGTTTTCATCTGGGGATCACACAGCCTGATTCTGACGTGTATGACGCGTAGAATGCTGTACAGAACCTGTATGGGACCCCAGTATTGTATGAACTATGAGGTATTGGAGTAAAAACAAGCTTCTTTGTCTGTTTGAAACCTCATAATAATATTTATGGGGTATTATCCCACAGTAAGGCTGTATTGGCCAAACTGTGGGATTTTGACTTTAAAACAGCCATACCTTTGTCATCTTTTGAGATATCAACCTCAAAATTGTTTCAGTGTGTAGCCCTGTATGTGTTCTACACTATGATACCCCCCTTGATATTTTTATCATCAAATATGGCAAAGTTCTGCCATGTACAAGATTTTTGTACATATGCACCATTTTAGGCACAAGCTGTATTGGGCTTGTTCGCCCTATAAATTTTTTTGTAGGTGAGATATGGGGGAATGAATGGCACCATCAGATAGCCCTGATTGTTCTCTTTCCAAAAAGACCCCACTTTAGGTATTTCACACTAAAACTGTAGAAGTTAGATGGGAGGTGAATATTTTACTCAATCTTATTTGACCTTATTTTGGCCCTACCTTCTGTAATTCTGGTGCTATCTCATTTTGGCTACTACCATTGGATAGCCTTGAGTTAGAGCCCCATTTTGAATACCCATTTGATGGGGTTAAGCCTCTTCCTCTGTATTGCAGATGAGAGGTGAAGATTAAGGTTTATGCTCAGCAACAACTTTGGGCAGGAATTACTTTGTTATTCTTTGTCCTATGCTGATGGGACTTGTATATTTGCAAAGGGGTTAGTTTCCTCTTTCCTTTGATACCTTCTGAGCTGATTTGGCTCAGCTCCATGTTTTGATGGTATCTTGGCTATACCATTGATTTATGGTATTTGGCTGTCATGCTTGTGCTCTGGTTTTGTGTGAGCCTTAGAGGTAATTTCATATACCCAAAAGACCACAAATATAAAAAATAACATATTAATATAAATAAAATAAATTTATTTATATTATTAAAATAAAAATCAAAATATAAATATAAAATTATATTAAAAATAAAAAATTAATTATAATTTAAAAATAAAAAATACATTAAATTTTGTAAATATAAAATTACATTTATACTTGAAAAAATTAAGTAAAAATGAAACTTTAACAAAATTGTGAAAAAATAAATAAATTTGGAAAAAAGTTAAATAAAACTTATTATAACTTTTTATCCTATAAATAAACATATAAAATTTATTTCACCGTTGGATTCCTCATAAAAAATCAGGTGTGGTCACCTCTGAGTGAAATTCTTTTAACTCAACTCTAAATAAGCTTAAATTAAGCTTTTAGTATTTCCAATACAAAAGTTGAAAATCCTCAAAACCTTAATTTAATTCACACCACATGTGGTGTTAACCATCAATTTTTGTGTTAAAATTGAGGTGTTGTGTTTAGTTTAGAAGTTATGAGGAATTGAAGTATTTTCAATTGAATTCAATTGAAATGTCAAAATGTGCGCGTGTATTACATAAGTGAACTTTGATTTACATATGAGGTGTCAATTATTACTGTATTGTATTGTACAATTGAATTGAATTACATATGTAAATTATAAGTATAATACATGATGAGGAATTAAAGGAAAAATAAATTGGAAAGATTAAATTTGGGGGGGAAAAGGAACTCCAGCTCTAAGGGGGAGCTAGACCCCCAAAATCCTTGCTGACAGGCGTGGGATGTCAAAATTCACGCAAAAGTTCATCACTTTTGGCCTGGAATTGAGTTACAGGGTCTGTGGACTCAATTGATGATGAGGTTTTGATACCAACTGGGGTAGTTTTAGCCGTTGCCAAGAGGGTAAAACTACCCTTAAGATAAAACAATCATAATAAAAACAGTTTTAACTGGTTTCTACGCCTCTGACACACATTCTGACGTGTTTTGAAGGCTCTAGGCCTGGTATTGCTATAGTAATGGCTGATTTAAGGGTCTAAAATGGCTAAAAATGGCTAAAAATGGCTTAAACCAGCCCTTTTTGGTCTAAACCAGGGTTCAATGATGCCATAATTGGCTTTTCTGTTGTCAGACTGTTTTTCACGACTGACAAGAGTAAATTTTACTTTTGGAGTAAGAGAATTGATGGCTATAAAAGAATGTCTTCTTTGCCCCACTTTTCTCTTCATGTTAGAATCTTTTCCTTTTATTAATTAGTTTAAAACTGTTAAACCAATCAATCAAAGATTCCAACCACCACTTTTAAATCATTTTAATCCTTTTAACCACGTGAAAAAATCATTATAATCATTGTTTGTAACTCTTATAATCATTTTTACCCCTGAACCACCCCAAAAGTGAATTAAAGCATCTTTCATCACTGTTAACTTTGTCACTTTGTTTCCAAATTCACTCTGGTCACTTTTGGGCGTGTTTTCTCTTTAATATTCTTTTTAAAGACTTTGTTCTTTAATTAATTGCTTGCAGTTCTTTGCTCAATTAATTCCAATTGAAATTGCTCTTGAAGAAATTTCTTTTGTAGCCTTAAAATATCTCTTGTAGAGTAATTTTTTGGATAAATTTTTATTGTTGGTAAAACAATAAATTTTTATAATATTATTGTTTTATACTAATAAAGTTATAAACAATAAAATTGGCGTGTTTTCTCTTAAAAATAATATTTCTTACTATTTTTAATAGAATTTTACCTTATACAAATTTTGAGGACAGGAAAAGTACTTGATTTTTAATCAAAGTTTCATATCCACACCTTACATTTGGGGGCCCAGCCGTGATATTTTACCTGTGACATATTTTTTTTACTCTTTTTAAATCTTTTTTCTTATATTGAAAAATTTAAAAACACATAAAAAATACTTATAATTCAAAAAACCTATAAAAAATAACTTTTTTTTCATATTATAAGTGAGGCTTATATTTTTATTTCTTTTTTGAAATAACCTTTTTTTACTTAATTAATTGGCTTTTTCATTAATTTTAGTGTCTGACAACGTGGTAAGACAAGAAAACATTGAAACAGCCTCAACAGTAACCAGCATTATCCCTGCCAGTACTGTTAATTCTGATCATAATAGTACTGTTATTGTGAGTCAAAATAACCAGCCTGAACCAATATCTTCTGAATTAATTAACTTGGACATAAGTAATACTCTTCAGAAGGCTAAGAATTTGGCCAATAGTAAGTTTTTGACGTAAAAGTACTATTTTAAGCCTTTTTTAACCATAATTATGCCTTAAACCAGGTCAGGAGCCATCTACAACCCCTCAAGCAGCTCCCAAAAAGGTAATAGACGTGATTATGGCAGAAGCCAACCAGGTACAGAAGGAAAAGGGTCAGTTGATGACTTCCAAACAACTAAAATGGGTCATTCTGAAGCTGATAATACCATTTTACCTTCAAAAAGAGCTGACACCGCCACAACAAGCCTCTGTGGACATATACAAAGCCAGCCACAGTGCATACAACAATGCACTTCAATTCAAAGAGTACCAGATCCTTGCAGACCTGTGGAAGAATTGCATGAATTCTTACCTGACAGTAAGAAAATTCTTGGGCCATCCCAACACTTGCAAATTGCTCAATGGATGGCATCCATTGATGGAGAAGAAAAACATGATGCTTTTGACACTAGAATGGAGGAAAAACAACCCTCCACCACCCAAACCAGTGCCAAAAACAGCCCCAGTGGCCAGCAGCAGCAATTCCAACGTGAAAAAGCAGCCACAAGCTCCAAACAAGGGCAAAGGGAAGGCACCAGCCCCAAAACCTTACAGCCAGGGCTACAGAATCCCAAAGATTCAGCAGGATGCCATGGAAATGTATTTCAGAGGGCCAGAACCATGATGGAATTACAGAAGAAGGAGGAAGCCAGATTAAGGTTCCAGAAATGATTTCTGACATATTTGATTCCATCCCAGAGTTGTATAATGCTATAAATGACGTGAAAAAACATCTTTCTGATAAAAATGAAACCATTTGTAACAACATTCAAACAAACAACCTGAGTCTGTGCCAAATTAATGAAACACTTATGTGTTTTGAAAAAGTTTTAAGAACAATTAAAAATTCTAATAATGACAATTCTTCTAACATTAAAATAAATGAACAATCTGCCATTATTAAAGAATTAACAGATAAATATTCTAAATTCAATATTGATGACATGATTGAAACAAGAATTAAACAAGCCATAAATATTATCAAAGCAGATAACAAGAAAGTCGTTGATGACATTTCAAATTCATTTACTGAAGTAAAGACATATACCATTGCCTTGAAAAAGTGTTTTGATGCTTCACAAGAAGAAGTATCAAAATTATCAATGAAATTGAACCAAGTCACTTCTGATAATACAAGACAGACAGAGTTATGGCAAGAACAGACACATAAGGAAGACATGTATAAAATTGAAATAATAAATTTAATACAAAGCTTCCAACATGAATACAGAAATTCCCAAAGGTGTAGCAACCGTAAAATGAATGACATTGAACAAATACTGAACACCTTACCAAGAATGTCTACACCTCTAAATCAAAATGAGGGCACAAGAATTTCAAATCCACAAGTATTGGATCCTGATAATTCACAATCAAAAAATGAATTATCCACTTCTTTTCATAACTTGGAACCATCAATGGGCCAAGCACTCTTGAAAGAAGTTCCAAAACTTAAAGAATGGCCTCACTTCAGTGGTGAAGGAGAGTATGACCATATGGAATTCATTAGAGGTATTGACATGATCAAAGAGGATTTTGAATTACCAGACAGATTGGTAACAGCCAGGTTTAACACCTTGTTTACCAGATCAGCTCACAGATGGTACATCAAAATAAGACAAGCACATGAACACCAGAGTTGGACTTGGTGGAAAACCCAAATCATCAACAAATGGGCAAATGATGCTTGGAGGTTTAAAGTTGAAACAGCCTTTGAATCTGCCAAATTTAATGCTGATAAAGACAAAGCTTTACCATGGTTTTGCCAACAGAAGGACAGATTAACAGCATTATATCCTGTCATGTCAGAATTTATGATCCATAGAAAAATTCTGAGACAATGTGGGGGTGACTTAGAGCATGCTGTCAAAAGCAGGACTACTGAACAATCTTCAGCAGAGGATATCATCAATATACTAGAAGAAGTAACCACCAGAACCAAAATTGGTTCTAGTAGGGTGAATCTTAAAACAAGGTTTAATACACCTTGGAAAGATTCTGTGGACAAAAACCCCAAAGAAAATTCTAGTAATATTAAATATAAATCTGCAGATACAGTCAGAAAATGCCATATTTGCCAAAGCACCACCCATTTAGCCAATACATGTCCAAAAAGGGGGAAAATCAATGAAATTGACATTGAAAAGGGACCAGATGTTGAAAAAGAAGACATAATTGAAGACACTTCAGATGATAAGTCATCCATATTTTCTGAATCTTCAAAAGATATAGAAAATATCAATGCCACTTTTGACATCATGGAATCTTATTCCCACTTACCACAATTGAGCAATGGTCAAGTTGATTTATCAAAAGTTCAAGATGCACAACTTATGAAGACAAAACCAAACAGAGGAAAAGGTTATACAGCTGGTAACTCCTGTATAACACAAGTGGTGATTGACAACAAGCCCACCAAACTTTTGCTTGACCCAGGAGCCTTCTGCTCTTGTGTTGGAAAATCCTTTCTTAAGACTTGTGTGCCAAATTTTGAAGACCAATTGTTACCAATTGATGGTATAAAATTCAACAGTGCAAGTAACCCAATGAAAGCATTGGGAATCTTTGAGACCAATGTCATATTCCCACACATCAATGGGAATTTAAGGATCACAGTTGAATTTGTTGTTATGGAAAATTGCTCTAGTACCCATTTTATATTGGGAAATGACTATTTGATCATGTATGGGATAGATTTACATAATAACAAAGACAGATACTTTACAATTGGGGACAATAAGCGCCAGAAATTTGCCTTTTTACCATTTAAAAGACAAATTACAGTAAACAAAGTATCACCAGTCAGCTTAGAGCTAGAAAAATTCAAGTCTGAACAGTTAAATGAGGCTGAGATAAGCCTTCATCTGACTGATAAACAAGAAAATGAACTTTCTTCCCTTTTGTATGACCACAAAGGAGCATTTGCTACAGACAAAGAACCTCTGGGAGAAATTATTGGTCATGAAGTTGACATCATTCTTAACATTGAGAGACCTTATCCACCACTCTTAAGAAGACCTGCTTATCCAGCAAGTCCAAAATCAAGAGAAGCTCTAGAAATTCATATCAAAGAACTTCTAGACCTTGGTGTAATAAGAAAAGTAGGCCACAATGAGGAAGTAGAAATAACTACACCAGTCATAGTGGCGTGGCATAATGGAAAATCAAGAATGGTTGGGGACTTTAGAGCTCTGAACACTTACACTGTTCCAGACAGATACCCAATACCAAAAATCCAAATTGCCCTTACTCAAATATCTCAAGCAGTGTATATAACCACTATGGATGCCCTTAAAGGATTCCATCAAAATGTGGTAACACCAAGAGCAAGAAAATACTTGAGAATTATTGTTCATTGTGGAGTGTATGAATACTTAAGGATGCACTTTGGTATCAAAAATGCACCTTCACACTTCCAAAGAATGATGAATGAAATCTTCCCTGAAGAACTCTCAGAGGGATGGTTAATCATTTACATTGATGACATTATTATCTGTTCAAAGACTTGGGAGGAGCACATGTACAGATTATCAAGAGTTTTGACAAAAATCCAATCAGTAAACATGAAAATCTCCTTGAAGAAATGTCATTTTGGATTTAAAGAACTTAAGGCACTAGGACATGTTGTATCTGGTTTGTCCCTTGGAATTGACAGAAACAAAGTTGCAGCAGTATTATTGAAGCCCATGCCTCAGAATAAGAAGGAAATTCAGTCATTCTTGGGTTTTGCAGGATATTACAGGCAACACATTAAAGACTTTGCATCCATAGCAAGACCACTTTATAAGTTGTGTGACAAAGACACAGTATTTGAGATGACTGTTGACAGAGTCAAAGCTTTTGAATCTCTAAGAGAAGCATTGACCACTGCTCCACTCTTACTGATGCCAGACTTTAAATTACCTTTCAAACTGTATATTGATGCATCAGGGGATGGACTAGGTGCTGCACTTCACCAACTTCAGATCATAAATGACAAAGCCGTAGAAGGACCAATATGTTTCATATCCAGGCAAATCAAACCAGCTGAAGCCAGATATGGAGCAAGTCAAATGGAATGTCTATGCCTTGTCTGGGCCTTGGAGAAATTGAACTATTTCTTAGAGGGATGTGTTTTTGAAGTAATAACAGATTGTACAGCTGTAAAATCACTTTTGAACATGAAAACACCTAACAGACACATGCTCAGATGGCAAATAGCCATACAAGAATACAGAGGCAATATGACTATTGTTCATAAGGATGGGAATATTCATAAGAATGCAGATGGACTAAGCAGATGGCCATTACCAAATAACATTGATAATCCTGCTTATGTTCCAGAAGAAGCTTCACCACAAATTCCAATAGAAGGAATAAGTGTTACAGACTTGAACACCACCTTCTTTGAAGAAGTCAGAAATAGTTACACTCAAGATAAGAATTGTAGCATCTTATGCCAATTACTTAACAAAGACTGTAAAGACAACTCTCTAATACATGCCTTGGATGAAGTATGGAGAAAATCTTATAATGAAGGAAGATTTCACCTACTGGATGGTATAATTTACCACAGAACCAAGCACACATGTGTCATGACAGTTGTAGACAGGTCATTAATCAATCTTGTACTGAAAGAATGCCATGATAGTCCCTTTTCAGGACATCTTTCTGAAGACAGAACAAGAGAGAAAGTGAAGACCTGCATATGGTGGCCAATGTGGCAAAAAGATGTTGCAGAGTATTGCAAAACCTGTGACAGATGCCAAAAGGCAAATAAATCCACTGGCAAAAGACTTGGAAATATGATGAAAATCCAAGAACCAAACAGACCTTGGGAAATTATCCATATGGATTGGGTAACTGGCCTACCACCAGGAGGTGACAGGAGCTACAATGCTTGCCTAGTAATTGTGGACAGATTCAGTAAAACTCCAATCTTTTTACCATGTCACAAAGATGATACAGCCATGGATACAGCTCTTCTGATATGGAATAGAGTAGTGTCATGGACTGGGATATTTACAAATATCATCAGTGATAGAGATCCCAAATTCACTTCAGCACTATGGACAAATCTTCACCAATTATTTGGCACTAAACTGTCTTTCTCTACAGCCTACCACCCACAAACTGATGGCCTGGCTGAAAGAATGATCCAAACCTTAGAGGACATGGTGAGAAGATTTTGTGCATATGGCCTTGAATTCAAAGATTGTGATGGATTTACCCATGATTGGTGTACTCTGTTACCAGCACTGGAATTAGCATATAAAACATCAATCCATGCTAGTACCAATCAGACTCCTGCTTTTCTAGAAAAAGGATGGAACCCCAAGTTACCCCAAGACTCCTTGAGGAAAGACTTAATTGAAATACATCCCACAGCTGCTAGCTTCAAAGGAATGCTAGACAAAGCTAAGAAGCATGTAGTAAGGTGCATGGAGGACTCTTTTGCATATGCTAAAGACAAATGGGATAAATCTCATGCAACTCCAGATTTCAAAGTGGGGGATCTAGTTCTTGAACCACCACTAACTTCAATAACATCAAAGGATGTAAAAAGTTGAAAGACTCCTTTGCAGGACCTTTTGTGATTAAGGCCCTCCATGGAGAAAATGCTGTTGAAGTAGAGTTATCTGAAGAACTTAGCAATAAGCACCCTACATTTCCAGTGAGCTTGATAAAACCATATAAATCTAGTGATGCTGAGAAATTTCCCTTGAGGGATAAGGTTCCCCAAGTTATACCTCCTATTGAGACATCTGGTACTAAGAAAATAACCAAAGTTCTTAAAGAAAGGAAATTAAGAACCAAGAAAGTAAGGGAATACCTTGTTAGGTACAGTGACCCAACTTGTGAAGATGAATGGTTAGAAGAAAAAGATATACCAGAAGCTACCAAACTCCTGAGGAGATTCAGACACACTAGAAACACCAATATTACAAAGTAATATTCTTTTTTTAGGGGGAGGGAATGTGAGCCTTAGAAGTAATTTCATATACCCAAAAGACCACAAATATAAAAAATAACATATTAATATAAATAAAATAAATTTATTTATATTATTAAAATAAAAATCAAAATATAAATATAAAATTATATTAAAAATAAAGAATTAATTATAATTTAAAAATAAAAAATACATTAAATTTTGTAAATATAAAATTACATTTATACTTGAAAAAATTAAGTAAAAATGAAACTTTAACAAAATTGTGAAAAAATAAATAAATTTGGAAAAAAGTTAAATAAAACTTATTATAACTTTTTATCCTATAAATAAACATATAAAATTTATTTCACCATTGGATTCCTCATAAAAAATCAGGTGGGGTCACCTCTGCGTGAAATTCTTGTAACTCAACTCTAAATAAGCTTAAATTAAGTTTTTAGTATTTTCAATACAAAAGTTGAAAATCCTCAAAACCTTAATTTAATTCACACCACATGTGGTGTTAACCATCAATTTTTGTGTTAAAATTGAGGTGTTGTGTTTAGTTTAGAAGTTATGAGGAATTGAAGTATTTTCAATTGAATTCAATTGAAATGTCAAAATGTGCGCGTGTATTACATAAGTGAACTTTGATTTACATATGAGGTGTCAATTATTACTGTATTGTATTGTACAATTGAATTGAATTACATATGTAAATTATAAGTATAATACATGATGAGGAATTAAAGGAAAAATAAATTGGAAAGATTAAATTTGGGGGGGAAAAGGAACTCCAGCTCTAAGGGGGAGCTAGACCCCCAAAATCCTTGCTGACAGGCGTGGGATGTCAAAATTCACGCAAAAGTTCATCACTTTTGGCCTGGAATTGAGTTACAGGGTCTGTGGACTCAATTGATGATGAGGTTTTGATACCAACTGGGGTAGTTTTAGCCATTGCCAAGAGGGTAAAACTACCCTTAAGATAAAACAATCATAATAAAAACAGTTTTAACTGGTTTCTACGCCTCTGACACACATTCTGACGTGTTTTGAAGGCTCTAGGCCTGGTATTGCTATAGTAATGGCTGATTTAAGGGTCTAAAATGGCTAAAAATGGCTAAAAATGGCTTAAACCAGCCCTTTTTGGTCTAAACCAGGGTTCAATGATGCCATAATTGGCTTTTCTGTTGTCAGACTGTTTTTCACGACTGACAAGAGTAAATTTTACTTTTGGAGTAAGAGAATTGATGGCTATAAAAGAATGTCTTCTTTGCCCCACTTTTCTCTTCATGTTAGAATCTTTTCCTTTTATTAATTAGTTTAAACACTGTTAAACCAATCAATCAAAGATTCCAACCACCACTTTTAAATCATTTTAATCCTTTTAACCACGTGAAAAAATCATTATAATCATTGTTTGTAACTCTTATAATCATTTTTACCCCTGAACCACCCCAAAAGTGAATTAAAGCATCTTTCATCACTGTTAACTTTGTCACTTTGTTTCCAAATTCACTCTGGTCACTTTTGGGCGTGTTTTCTCTTTAATATTCTTTTTAAAGACTTTGTTCTTTAATTAATTGCTTGCAGTTCTTTGCTCAATTAATTCCAATTGAAATTGCTCTTGAAGAAATTTCTTTTGTAGCCTTAAAATATCTCTTGTAGAGTATTTTTCTGGATAAATTTTTATTGTTGGTAAAACAATAAATTTTTATAATATTATTGTTTTATACTAATAAAGTTATAAACAATAAAATTGGCGTGTTTTCTCTTAAAAATAATATTTCTTACTATTTTTAATAGAATTTTACCTTATACAAATTTTGAGGACAGGAAAAGTACTTGATTTTTAATCAAAGTTTCATATCCACACCTTATATTTTGAGTCACAGGCTGAGAACTGCAGAGAGCCACTAACTCAGTAGCATTATAGTAATCCCAGATAGCCTAGATACTTTAAGAAAAAATACCATAAAGTGGAGAATTTTTTATTGATGATGGAGAAAAAAAAGGACCAAGATCACTTTAAAACCAATAAACACTACTAGAAAACCCCTCAATAAGAAGATTCATATGGGAATATGCCATGAATTTAAAATTAACTTTATTTAGGATTTAAGAATCAGGACTTACTATCTCAGGATCAAATTCTTTGTGGTGTGTGCCAGCTTTGGGAATAGTAGGGCATGTTGTTTCATTCAAAGGAAGCAAAATCTCAAAAAAACTCAACACAATTCAAAATTGGTAAAAGCCTCTCAACAAAAAGGAAATAAGAGGATCTCTTGGACTTTGTTCCTATGTAAGATCGTTTATTGAAAACTTCTCTTAAGTTTCAGCACCACTTAAAAGGCTTACCAGGGAGGAATTTGAGTGAAATTGGCATAAAAATTGTGAAGAGTTCTTCAACAAGCTCAGGAAACCTTTCAGAGAAAAAGAATCAGTAAAAATAAAATTGGAAGTAGACTCAAGCTACATTGCTTCAGGAGAAGTACTCACTCAAGAAGAAAAAGAAGAAAATGACAGACCATTGTTATATGAATCAATAACCTTTTCAAAGTTGGAATTAAAATACACACAACCCAAATTGAAACTTTTTGAAGCTTCAAAAAATATTTTTGGGAAAAAAAAAGAGTTACAGGTTGATGCCAAGGCCTTAATTTAAATTATTAACACCCCTTGCTGACCCAATACTCCCATGACCAGATGGGTGTCTTTCATTCAACTATCTTCTTTTAATCTGGTACAAAAACCAGGAAAAATTTCCCAATTCCATATGAGCTATACAGAAGACAAAAGACTCAGAAGAAGATGATGGATATCAACCAGAATTTGATGAAGAAGAAAATTGATCAAGGTATATGCTGGATTCGGAACTAAGAGTGTAAATTAATTCAATTTTTCATAAATTCAAGTGCCAACAAAACAAGAAGGATTATGTAATATTATGAAAGAATACTAAAGTAAAATGAAAACCCACAATTAAATAAGGATGAAGAATTTCAAAGGATAAAAAAATGGTCACCAAAACCTTTCTTGGAAAAGAGCCATCTCAAAATAAAAAATAACCCAAAAAACTGAATTTGTTATATCAAGTCAAGAAGCTCAAAGCTACATTTTGAAATCACTTCAGTAAGAAATGGGAGACATAGGAGAAAATGAAGATTACAGACAGATTAAAGCAAGATTTTGGTGCAAATGAATGAAGAAAGCAGTCAAGAAATGGGTTCAATATTGCCTTTCCTTCCAAAAAGAGAAGTCAAAGCTTACAAAGGGAACAAGAAAAGTTTATAAAAACAACACTTTTTGAAAGGGTCTGCATGAATGAATTCCATATCAAATCTGTAAGATGGAATTACATGGTTGTGGCCAGAGGTGATCTTTCAGGATGGCCAGAAACAAGTGGACTTATATAACTAACAGTAAAAGCAATTAAAAAATGGTTCATCTCAGAATGGATATGCAGATATGGCTCACCAAAGAAAATTACTGTTGATGGAGCACCAGATTTTGTAAAATAATTGCATGATGCAGTGAATAAAGCAGGATCAAGGATCAGAGTCACACCCCCTATTGCCCACAGTCTGAACAAAGGGTTAAAAGAGGCCATAAACAACTTAAGGATGCACTAGTCAAGATGTGGGAGAAAAGGGTGCAAAGTGGAGAAAATATATCACTTTGGATACTCTTGCTGAAAGAATTTAAACTCAAAGAAAAACTGGTTTCTCACCATTTTAACTCCAGTTTTGAACAACTAGCAGTATTCACAATTGACATTGAAACAAAAACATTTTTAGCAGTAGAATAGCACAAAATATCCACAAATGAGGAATTATTGGAAGCCATAGCTAAATAATCAAAAGGAAAATAAGAAATGAGAATTAAAGAAGCAGAAAAACTCAAAAAAGAAATGGAAGACTCTATCAAATATTGAGACATAATAACTACACAACAACTAAGATTACCACTTAATACAGGATATTTGGTTCTGGTTTACAAAAAAACCATAGAACCTAATTGGGGACTAATGTTCAAAAACAAATTGAATGGGACATAGATATTAATCAGACAATTCAAAGATAGACCATATTAACTGGAGGAGCTGTATGGAACCAAATTATTAAGAATATTTGCTTCCTCTCAGTTCAAGAGATTTTACCCAAGCACAAAGTTGATATAAACAAAGGAAGACACAGAAGAACAAAGTGAAGAATGTGAATCAATAAATGAGCAAGATGTATTGGAGGCAAACACAAAATCAGGTGAAGAATAGGGAGCTCTCACCTGGAATGCTGGGTACAAAATTAAATGGAGAGAGGGATGTGGTATTAATTACCATTTTCCTCAGCGGGCTCAAGCTCATATTAGCCCATAACAGCAGTAAATACAACACACAGGCAGACTTTCAGTGAAATCTTTCACCAAAAGATTATTTTTACAAAAAAAAGCTGGAGTTACTTCATAAGACCATGGCACAGGCACCAAAGGGAAGTGTATGTGTTGAAATAAATTACCTATTTTCATGATGAATATGTAAGAATAAAGTTACATAAAGCAAAATAGTTACAAAAACTGGGGTACCACCCATTAAATTACACACCCCTCTCATAGCCACTAGGCTCATGCAGAAAGAAAAGTACACCTGCATAAATTACACAGCCACCTTACATTCAGACATAGCAGAGTCACTTGATTCAAATTTTAACATACTGTAGTTCCTGATATGAATCTCCAGCAAAGCCACAGGCATAACCCCTTTTATATCCACCGTAGCTCCACTTCAAGCCTTCAAACAGAATCAAAATTCTTTACACCACTCATCACCTCATGCAAGTAAAAACTAGTTACAACAGGCTGCATGTAGTTCATGCCCTTATTTAAATCTCAACCACATTGCTATCCACAGCATATGATGTGTCAAACTAAAAAAACTGGATCACATTATCTCATGCATAACAGTATCTTAATAAGTGCAAGAAATAATCACCTGTCCTTACTTTAAAATTCAAACAGAGAAAACACTGCTATGATACCTGCATAAATTACACAGTAATTTCTACCAAGCCTAGAAAAATGAAATATTCTAGTAAAAGTAAAAGTCATCATGTGATACTGCCCCCACCAAAAGCATATCATGTGACAGAAAAAAGACTGTGAAAAAAACCATCCCCGGCCAAAATGAAAACACCTAATGCATGCAAGGAAAATCCAAGAGTATAATTTTATAACAAGTTCACCAAAAGATCAGAATGTGATAAATTGAGGCTGTGTAGAATAAAAATCTTCACCAAACCTTAAATAACCTCACACTTTCAAGAAAAATCCTCACCAAAAACAAATTCACATTCTGGAATCAAGAAGAATTAAAGCTGAAAAATACAGCTCCCATGGAGGGACGCCTGGGCTACCAAAGGGTATAAATAGAAGGGCTCTTTCTCCTCAGATTTGAAAATACCCCCATGCACATTATAAGAACAGGAATAATTAACCCCTCACCTGGGAGGTAGTCCAGTATATGATCATTAATTTAATTTCCCAGTAGCTAAGCTCAGTGGAAGTATAGTGTTGAAGATTCCCCATTAGCTTATCTCAGTGGAATCTGAGTATTAAAAGTAAGTTAAACCACACCAAATATTAGCGTTACTACTCTATTATAATATTTTATCCAGTAAAAAAGCCTATTTATCAAAATTTTGAATTAACCTACCTCTTTACATAACCAATATAAAATAATTTTATTTTTTGAATAACAAATAAAATTCTATCTCATTATTAATCACTCTGAAAAAATAAAAAACCTTTGAAAAATTATTTTACTCTATCATGACTCAATCTTGTCAAAATTAACCTTATCAAAACTCATCAACATTCTCAGAATACCTTAAATAACCCATCTTACCAAAATTTTTTACCAAGGAGAAACCATTTACCCAATTTCACTGAAAAATAAAAATAAAACAGACAAGTATTTCATCAAGAATATCAAAATTATCAATTTCACTAAAATTATATTTCTTATTAGATATTGAGTATGTCTGATCTGAGACTGCTGAATTTTGTCTTCTGCAGTTTAAAAGCCACTTACTAATTTAATTTTTTTTGTGAGCTCCGAGGAAGATTTTGTTCAGTATTTTAGGAGGGGCAGGAAATACACCCTTACCACCTTTGGTTATAGGAGCTAGTAGCAATTAAAAACTAGTTACCTGTAATTTCCCCTCCAGGTACTTCCTCATGTTAATCCCACACAAGAGGAGTTTCAACAAAAAAATTTCTTCTGTTTAAAAAAACATTTATTTATTTTTTTCCATTGGAAAAGAATAATTTCATTAAGCCTTGTTTGGAATATATGAAAAAATACAAAGTTGAGAAAATGCCACATGTAACATATCACACTATATATGTCATAAGCTTCCAACCTTTCATTTTTCACATAAATAATTCATGAAAACAAGGGATTATGCTTAAAATATATCTAAATATATGAGCCTTAATTAATATCATAACCTACTTCATTCCTTACCTGAACAGGAAAACACCCCTTGAAACTTTGTGACCCTAATGAGCTCTTTTGATGCTAACTCACCAGAATTGATCCTCTGCATTATGGAAAAATTTCTTTTCTTTTAGAGTTAATACAAATATTTCAGCAAATATTCCATTTCAATTGTATATAAATTGAAGCAAATTTTATATTTTGAATTTTGGGTTGAAAATTTCAATTTTTACCCAAATCTTTGATCATAGTTAAAATTTGGGAAAATTTTACTTTCAATAAAACCTGCTATAAATGTAAGTAAAAAATTTACAATTTAATTTCTATTTTATTCCCTCAAGGGTTTTTTCACTTTGAACCCACAAAATTCCAAGTATCAACATGAAGGAGTGAAAAATAGACACATAGGAATGGATATATGACCCATATCACCCAAGTACTGAGATACTCAGAGAAAGAACTAATTTATCTTCTTGTTGAATCTCTAATTACTTAAAAAAAGATATTTCAAATTTTAAATAGATCAGTATGAAGCTTCAGAAATTCACAGCATTGTACAATAGCAGACATCAACCCTGCAACTGTGTACAAATCTGTTAAGATTTTATGAGAGGTATTTTTGAAAACTTATTGAAGAAATAATGTGGTTGACTTTCAAATAATGATTTTTTCTAAATATTTCAAAAATTTCCTTTTTCAACCGGAAAAAGAAATCAATTTCAATCTTTTTTACCCAGCTTATTAGGTTTAGAAGAAGCCTTTAAAAAGAGGTTATTTGAGATATTTTTTACATTGATATTCATTTTGCATTAGAAATATTCTTTTAGTGTTATTGTCTTAATATAGAAGCCCATGTTCTCAGTCAAAAATGCCTTGATAATATCTTATCTTTAATAAGAAAAATCTATGCCCTGAAAACAAGCTTTTTTGACTCTTTTTTTCCAGAAAAATTTAAACATAAAGTTCAAAACATAATTTTGTTTGTAGATTTTCAGACTTTTGTTTCCCTTTCATGTAACCTCTGAAGTTTTGATACAGCTTCCTCTTTTGTTATTTTATAATTTTTATTCATTTCTTATCATTAATATGTTAGTGAGGTTTTCCTTTTGTTGTTGAAATTTATTATTGGATCATTCTATTTTGATTATTTATTTTCAGTTCTTTATAGTTTTAATTTATTCATATATCATTCTATTTACATAACAAAAGATTGTCTTAAATTTTTGGTTCTTTTTGTCATCCTTCAAAACATGTAGTAGTTTAAAAATTTGATACATGAATTTTTGTATTTTGGTGAGTTTCCAGCTTCAATTAATCATTAAGTATTCATTTATTTTAAGCTTAAGTTGGCTAAATTATTTGTATCATATTTTAATTCTTATGATTTTATATCTTTGTGTCTTTTTTATTAACTCTTTTCAATTCTTTGTTTGATTTTTTTGGGTATATATTTCTTTGTTCTCTCCCATTCTAATTACCTCCCACTCTTTTTGAGATTCTCATGTTCTCTTATCCACATAAATTTTTTAGATAATTTTTTTTATTATCTTCTTCAACTTCTCCTTTGCTTTTTGTGCATTTAAATTAGAGTTTTTGTAAACTTCTCAATGTTCTTAATTTTTCTACAATTTCTGAGGACTTGAATTCTCTAATGCTATAGTTCTCAGATTTTCATGGTATTTTTGAATTGATCATAGTCTCTAAGCTTCAAAAGTGTCTTGAATGTTGTAGATTTTTTCATTTTTTTGAATTGTAAAGACTTGGTAGCTGTCTTATGCTTTTTTAAGGTTAATTTTTTTTGATAACTTGCCTTTGTGTCTTTAAAGAAAAAACACAGCTGTACAGGAAATACAGGTGCGCCAGCCTTGTTGCTCCAACAAGGCTTGCGCACCTGTATGACCTGTATTGCTGTATTTCAGCTATACAGGCATTAAATCCAATAAATTGAAAAGGAAAAGAATTTGAAAATTGGGAAAATGAAAAAAATAAACATAAAAGGAAAAAACTAGAAGAATTAAATCAACTATAAAAAGTTGAAAAGAAACAAAACAATAGAAAAAAAGAACTAAGAAAAGAATTAAAAAAAAAACAAATATGATGAATAATTCATCAGTTAAGTAGAATAAGCTAGATTACTTTCATTAATTTAATAAATACAAGACGTTTATTAAATAGAAGGAGTGATTTGTATCAAGAAATTTGGAAAAATCTTAGATTTTAAAAGAAGTAAAAAGAGTTAACTGATCTCAAAAATAAGAAAAATTGATATATTACATTAATAATTCCAAAAAAACTAAAAAATTCAATCTTCACAAAATATAGCTAAGAAGAATATGACAAATAGACCAAAAGTCAAGAACATTCAAATAAAAGAATAAAAAAATCAGTGGAAATAAAACATATAGAAAAATAACACTTTTAAGATAAGTATGACAAAATACAAACTATAAAGTAATTAAAATTTTATGAGAAAGACAGAAAAATCCCAATCCCTCAAAGTTTTGGTCAAAGTAAAATTTTATTATTTTTGGTCTGAATTTTAAGGTCTTTCACACATGAATTTGTTAAATCTACACATCTTTATGCAGTAATTTTGAAATACCATGGAATATCATTAGAGCAGTTAGGATTTTATCTACTTATTTAAATAATAGAATAAAGAAATACAGAAAATCAGTGGTTTCAAGTCCATGAAGGCTTCAAATTAATGTTTCTTTGAGCTTGTAAAGTAATTTTATCAGCTAATATGAGGACACTTATTGAGGAATTTTCAGAAATGAAACAGAAATATTAAGTCAAGCTCCTGTTGAGAATCTTTTTTTTCACATTGTCAAATATTTTTTCAATTTGAAAAGGACATAAGTGCCATTAAACCAAGATTATCAAATATTCTATATATATTTAAGGCCTTTTTCTGGGATATCATATCTAATATATAGATTCATTCAAGATTATATGAAGCTTACTCTATAAAGTATTAACAGAAGCTTTTTCTTGGTTGGAGAATGGACATTTTAACAGTTCATTTGGTGCAAATAATTTACCCAGTATATTGAAAAAAATTCAAACAAGGTTTCACCCCAATTTGAAGGCTTTATTAAAGTGTGGTCAGGCCCATCATAAAACCCCTTCTGGGTTGCATCACGTTGATACTGTAAGAATACATATGTTGTGAAGTGTGGATTATTTTAGTATTCCTTCATCCTTCTAAGGTTGAGTCTGAATCCTATTTTAAACTCTTTCCAGACTTGGAGAATTGCAATTATCAAATATCTATTTTCAAGAATGTTTGAATATTCTGCCAATAGTGATGAGGACAGAGAAGGATTCTCAACTCAATCATAGAGAGACCTATCTAGAAAAATTCTGATCATATGCATTTTTAGTTTTAAACGCTCATAATTGTATAAAGACATTTATCTGTGATGATCAATAGCTCTTAGTTAATCTTTGACTTAGGGTATTTTCCTAGTCAAACACTCGGCATATTACCACTGTGCTATTTTACTTCATTTGGTAGTGAAGATAAAATCTTTCATGCCATTATTTAATATTTCACTTTTTCTTTCTCCTTATATGATAAATATTTTGAGACTCTTTCAAACACAAATATATCCACATATCTTTTAAAAAATACAATAAAGAAGCCTTGAGATTCGGAAGAATTCCACCATAGATATAAAACTTATCATGTGAGAAAACATATTGAAAAAAATCTTCAAGGAGATGTAACAGGCATATCTAAAGCCATAAGGATTCAAAATACCTCCAATTTTCCTGTCACAGCCATGTGTAATCACCCCCCCAATGGGTGTTTATGGAAAATATACCCTGACCCCATTTTATTTCCAATTGAGAATGTAATCAGTTTTATGGCCAATTGGAACATTTTTGTGCTTTATGGACTTTGTGCCATATCACCTTTCACTGGCCACTTGTGGCCTCAGACCATATCTTGCAACCATTGGCCCTTTTGGCCAATTATCCACCTCACCAACCCCCAGTCCAATACCTTTTTTTGGGGCCTGGTGTCCATCTGGTCTTCCAGGGACTTCTGGCCCCTCTATCCATCACCAGGGCCTTTAGCCCAACCCTTTGATTATGCAGTCTAGGGCCTAAATGGCCTTTTTGGGCCATTTAGGCTGCCTACATCCTCTATAGCCCATGGTCACTGGGATCCTTAGGTCCCTTCCAGCCTAAATCCAATGCGGCCAGAAAGGGCCAAGGGGGAAATCCACCAGCCCCCAAGGCCAGGTGGGCCCACCTGAGCCAGTTTTGGCCCCCAATCTCAACAATCCCAAAAATGGCCAAAAGGACCCCAGGAACCACATTTTGTCCACTTTAAACACCTGGCCTCTGGTAACTACCAGAGGCCACCAGCTCAGGTCCAGAAAGGTTTCCCCTCAATTCAGGGGAAGACCTCTCCTTCACCAATGTCCTGCATACCAAAGGATTGAGGTGTGGTTCATATATGATATTATATACCATTATGCACCAATTTTGCTCAGCAATCCAATGGTGATTTTTTCAGGACCATATTACATATTTTCAATGAAAGTCCCCAAATCAATCACCCATTTCAAAGGAAGTCTTTTCAGTAATTCAGTCTTGCAATCCCTGGCGGCTACCAGAAGACCATTCAAGGACCCCAACCACCTGACCCTGAAGGAGTTGGGTTGTATTTTCTTTTCAGGATTATTCCAAGGGTAATATCAAGAGGTTATCAATCATTCAGTCAGCTTTCAAGGCATCAAGTACTTCAGTATTCTTTGGACAACTCAATTGATCCATACAGGCTGTATTTAAGCAAGCTGTGTGGCCTTGGCCATTTTGGGCCAATTCATATTCCACTGTGGTAATTCAGTCACAAATTTAGATTATCAATATGTCCCCATCTGTATCAACCCAAAACAGTCAATACAGCTGGGTGATCAACCCTCCAGGATCAGTTGTTAACATTTCACAAATACTGGCCACCGTTCCTTCCATGGGGACTTTTTCCCCAGTTAATTAATATATTGAATTTATTTTTATCCTTCTTTTCTTTTCTCTTATTAAATTAAATACTGAGAAGCCTAAGTCAGTCATTTGCACCTTTGCTTCTTTGCCTGTCAGTGGATATTGGTGGTCATATCCTTTAATAATCTCATAGTTCTTTCTGGAAGGTTGAAACAGTGAATTGAGGGTTCATTTAATTGGCTTCCTTCTTCTTTTATATTTGGCATATTTTTTTACTCTTATTCTTGTTTAAAGAAATATAATCCTTGTTATTTCTTTATCTTTTTGGAGCCCTCCAAGTGAGTTCATGATTCCTGAGTGCAAGGCCACTCTTGTTTTCAACTAGAGCCCTTATGAAATTATATTAATGAACTCCTAATTTCTTTTCATTCTGTTCATTAATTTTTCATAATTTTAGTCATTCATTTCATTGAAATTATGACTCTTTAATGCTTATTAATTTTATGATTTATCGTCACTTCTACATTTTCTCTCATTCATTCTGCATTCTTGAAAATTGGAAGCTGACCCATTTTATTTTATGTTTTCTTTTAAATCTTGATTCTAATCTTCAATTATTCTTGAATCTTAATCCAAATCTTATCTTTAATTTTAATTGAGTTTCAACTTGGTCATCAAGATTATTCAGACACATTATTCATATCAGGATTCAATTTGATTTAAGGAAGAATTCACTTTATTTTGATTTTATTGACGTATTTGACATAAAATTGAAATTCACTTCAAGAAAATCTGATTGAGCTGAAGGTTATTGCTTCTGTTGATTTTTCACCACAAGAATTCTGACATAAATTGATTTTTCCTCAAGATCTTATTGATTGATTGATTTCTGCAAGATTTTGATTTGATTGAATTGACTTATTGATATTAACTTCAAGACTTCATTTGAAATTTTATTGATTGAAGTACCTGAAGATTTTCATCTGATTCATTGATTTCCTCAAGATTTGATTTTGATTGTGACTTCAAGCTTATTTTGATTTGCCTCAAGTTTCTCATCTCCAATTTTGATTTTTTATTCATATATTTCAATTCTTATCCAGTAATCATGCCTATCCAACACTGACCTCCTGAAATAAAGATAAGATCTCAGGCCAGATCTCAAGCTGTCCTCACTCCAACTCCAAGAGTTTCTCTTGATTGCACCCCAGCAGTTCCTCAACTGAGGGCCCCATTTGGAAGGAAGAGGGCCAAGAAGGCCCAGTTCTTTTTCAGGAGTAGTTGGCGGATTTCCGGGACTTTCAAGGACCACTTTCAAAGGTCCTGGTGACAATGGTGAAGAGGAGGAGGAGAATTATGTGGAAGAGGAAGATTATTATGGTGTTGAAAGTGTCCCTGCTCCTGTGGGGGCATCCCAAGGTATCGGAGGACCAACTCTAGCCCAGTCTGATCAGCCTGTCTTATCAGTCTGAACCATCCTTGTTGGCCATTATGCAGAAGATGACTCAAATTATGGCCAATCTTCAAGAAGCTTCATCTTCTTAATCATCAAGACCACCAGCCTTCACGACTCCATTTGTGAAGGCACCAGAATGCTTTGATGGGACTCATCCCTTCAAAGTTCGAAGCTTTATTAAGTCTTTTCAATTAATCTTTCACAATGATCTGGAAAACTTCTTTCAAGATAGAAAGAAGGTCCTTTATGCCACTTCATTTCTCATTGGAAGGGCTGCAAAATTGATTGAACCTTGTCTTTCCAATCTCACCAATCAAGACCCAAGCTATATTCTCAATTCTTTGCAATTCTTTGAATCTCAACTCTTTACCTTATTTGGGGACCCAAATGAAGTTAGAAAAGCTGAAGAAGAGTTTGATGCCTTGAGAATAAGCAAAAGTGGACATGTTTCTATATACATTTCTTACTTCAGAAGTTTGCTTTCGAGAATTGGAGATTGGGGTAAAAGGGCTCTCATCCACCCTTTCAGGAAGTGATTGCCATCCAGTATTTTGGATCAGTTGGCCTCCCATCCATCAAGGATTGACTTTCTTCAAGACTTAATGGATATTACCCTGGAGCTTGATACCAGGTACCATGAGAGGCAAAAATGGAAGAGTCATTATCAAGAGAAGAATCCTGAAGCTTTGAAGTCAAATTCCTCGCATCCTCAACATTCTTCAAGCTCAAGTAAAAAGAAGAAGGGTTTTCAGACAAGGGAAAATCCCCATTCTTCTTTGTTGAATAAAGATTTCAAGCTGGTGAATTTGGAAAAAGAAAGAAAAATCAAGGAGGGCTTATGTACCTATTGTGGTGGGAAGAATAGTCTTGAGTCCTGTTTCAAAAGGCCTCAAAACAAGCTTACCCAACCAGCAGGCAAATTTCCCAGCCAGGGAAAAGCCTGAGTGAAGATCATGTTGTGTTCAATGGTCTTCACCCTTTCCCCATCCAGAGCACAATTGTGCATTCTGAATTCTGGTTTCAAGAATTATCTTAAATTCTTTGTTTTTTCTTCTCTTTCTGATGTTTTTTACAGTATGCTCATTGATTCTGGTGTTACCAACTCATTTATTGCAAAGAATGTTTTTCAGAAGTATTCTTTGACTATGTCAGAACTCTCAGGGAAGATTACATCTATTATCTTGGACTCCTCTGAGTCACCTTCCTTATTTGTGACTCACCATACCAAATATATGGTTGAGCTTCCTTCATTCCCAAGCTTTGAATGGGACTTTTTAGTCATTGATACTCCCAAGGGAGAATACCTCATATTGGGCTTTGACTTTCTTAATCATTTTAATCAATCTATATACTTGACGCAAGGGATGATGACGTTTAATGCTGATCATAAGGACTATCATGATCAGTCAAATTCTTTCAGTAATGATTTCTCTTCTTCCAAATCATGTGCAGCTCTGATTGGTGATTCTAGAACACCATAATTTCCATCTTCTGTCCATATTCCTTCTCTTAATTCCCATCTGTCATTACTTTCCTCTAGAGATGAAGTCTTCAAAGAGATCCAAGATGTTGGAGAATATAATTCTGTATCTTCACTTCATCTCTTCTTTGGGAATATGGACCTTCCCCCTTCATCTTATCATGACTCCCTGGAGGAGTTGTGGGATGAAGAGGAAGAGCCAGAAAAAGTAGAATCCGTGATAAAGGTTGTTCATTCTGCTTATCACCAGTATTTGGATGTATTCTCCAAGGTGAAAGCAGAGAAACTTCCTCCTCACCGCGCCTGTGATCATCATATTGAGCTGGAGGGGTCTCTACTTCTAGTTGGGGTGATCTACGTTTTATCAAAACAAGAGTCAGATAAACTCAGGGCCTACATTTCAGAGAATGTAGAAAAAGGTTTCATCTGGAAAAGCTCCTCTTCAACAGGAGCACACATTGTCTTTGTCAAAAAGAAAGATAGTGGCGTCTGTTTTTGTGTTGATTATTGCAAACTTGATGCTGTTACTAGGAAGAAAAAGTATCCTGTTCCTCCTATGAATAAGATTCTCACTGTTTTTAATGGTTCTTCTATCTTATCCAAGATTGATCTGTATGGTGCATATAACCTGCCCAGAATTAAGGAGGGTGATGAACACTTGATAGCTTTTAGAACCAAATATGGCAGTTATGAGTATTTGGTTATGCCATTTGGGCTCACCAATGCTCCTTCCTCTTTTCAAAGATATCTTCTATGATCTTCTTGATATTTATGTTTTGGTTTATTTGGATGACATTATGGTCTTTCCCAAATCTGAAGAAGAACATGTCACTCCTGTGTCCAATGGCCTTTTCAGACTCAGAGCCAATAACCTCTTTGCTAAGGCCTCCAAGTGCCTATTTCATGTTTCTAGCTTAGAGTATTTATTTTATATTGTTTCTTCTGAGGTCCTCAAGATGGACCAAGCAAAAGTCCAGAAAACTCTCAATTGGCCTCCTCTAAGAAACCTAAAGGCTCTTCAGTCATTCCTTGTCTTTGCCAATTTTTACCGCCGTTTCATCAAGAATTATTCAAAGAAGATTAGTTCACTCACCAGTTTCCTCAAGAAATATTCCTGTTTTCCCCTCATTGAGGAATCTCTTAGCCAGTTTCATCAACTAAAAGAGGCCTTTACCACATCTCCAATGCTTGAGCATTTCAATCCTTCTCGACCCACCATTGTATAGACCAATGCATCCAATTATGCCTTGGTTTTTGTACTGAGTCGGGTTTCTGACTCAGTACAACATCCCATTGCATTTGATAGCCGCAAGCTTATCCCAGCAGAGCTCAACTATGAAATTCATGACAAGTAACTCCTTGGCATATTCTGGGCTCTCAAGTGCTGGAGGGATTTTATTCTTTCACTTTCTCCCCCTTTTGAAGTTCTCAGCAATCACTCCTCCGTGAAATACTTCATGTCTTCAAAATTCCTGACCCGCCGTCAAGCCCGCTGGGCTGAATTCCTTTCTGAATTTCATTTCTCCATCACTTACCGCCCTGGCTGCCTAGCTACTCTTCTGGATTCCTTATCATGTCAGGACAATTTTTATATGGAGAGGGGGGAGGATTTCATCAGCAAGAATCCAATGGATTTTCAACAAATCATTAAGCAAGATGAAGTTTAACCCTTAAGAATTTTTGCAGTTAAGGTGGATTGTTTTTCAAATTTGATTGAGTCAGTTCAGAAGAGATTATGGCAAGACTCTCAGTACAGAATTATCCTTCAAGAATTGGGTAAAGGTAAATATGTTCAATATTATTCTCTTGATTCCTCTTTTCAACTTCTTTTATGCAAAGATCAGGTGGTGGTCCCAAATGACCCCACAATTTATCTCAGCATTCTTCAGAAGTGTTATGATACTCCTCTAGGTGGACACCCTGGCCAAGAAAAGACTCTCAAACTGGTCAAGTCGGATTTCCACTGGTCCAGCATGACTCAATTTATCAAGGATTATGACTCATCCTGTCAACAGTGTTCAAGAAACAAGAATATCCACCACAAGAAGTTTGGACTCCTCAAACCTCTTCCAATTCCAAATGGTCCTCAGATTTGTCTTTCAATTGACTTTATCACTCAACTTCCACTTTCCAATCACTTTGACCCAATTCTTGTCATAACGGACAGATTCTCAAAAATGGCAGTTTTTATTCCAACAATGTCCTCAATAGCTTCACTGGATTTGGCCCATTCAGTAATCAATAATATCTTTTCAAATCATCACCTGCCTTCAAGCATTGTTAGTGATAGAGGTTCACTTTTTGTTTATTCCTTCTGTACCAATCTTTGTCTGCAGTGCAAGATTTCAAGAGATCTGTCAACTGCTTACCATCCAGAAACTGATGGACAGACAGAGAGGGTAAATCAGATACTATAACAGTACCTTTGGATGTATGTCAGTTATAATCAAGATGATTGGAACACCTGGGTCCCTCTGGCTGAATTTTCCTACAATAATTTTGATCACTCTTCTACAAAACAATCACCTTTTTTTACTGTTTATGGAAGAGATCCACAATTTGACTCAGTTCACATCACTGAAGATACTCCTGCTGGAAATTTATCAAAGAAAATTCAATCAGTACATCAAGATTTCAAGAGAGAACTTGAAGTTTCCATAAACATGTTTAATAGGTAGGCAGATAAAAGTATAGCAAGTCCACCTGTTTTCAATCCTGGTGACATTGTATGGCTTTCCTCCAAGAACATCAAATCAACTAGACCAACCAAAAAACTTTCTTAAAAATGGTTGGGTCCTTTTCAATCTTGAAGAAAGTCAGTACTCATTCTTACCACCTCAAGCTTCCATGCCAATGAAATTCCATCCACCCAGTTTTCCACATTTCCCTCCTTGAACCAGTCAAGACATCAAGATCCTCCTCCTCCAATCATCATTGAAGAAGAAGAGGAATGGGAAGTCTCTCAGCTTCTGAATTCCAAGATCAAGAGAGGAAAATTATGTTACTTGGTGAAAAGGAAAGGTTTCAGTCAAGACCCAGAAAGATCCACTTGGGAACCAACTGAAAACCTCAATAATTTCCCTGAAACTATCCCAGATTTTCATTCTTTATAGCCTGACAAGCCAGGACCCAACTCTTCAAGAGCTTGATTATTTTATGGTGTTTTGTGGGAGAAGAATTACCAAATGTAAGTCCCACTCCTGGTATGCACCTTTAGAGGTATTCTACCCCTTCTTGTTGTAAGCATCACCTTGGCCACTCTGTGAGGACTTGTCAAATTTCTGGACACAGGACTCTGGCCAAGCTTGAAACACCAATTTCAATCCTTATGGCAATTTTCACTTGGGCAAATGGACCATTCACTATACTGTTCACCTTCCATTTTCTTTCAAGTCAAATTTATTCCTTCAGAAAATGTTTATATTTATGGCACTGGTGGGAGTGGTAACTACCAAAAGTGAGTTCCTCTCCTGGTGTGCACTTCCCTGATGGGTCTACAATACTTCAAAACATCACCGTGGTCACTCTGTGATAAACTGGCATCAAATCTTGTGTTCCAGGTCCTTGGCCAATTGAAATCAGCTATCCACTTCAGTAATCAAGATTGGAATTCCCCTCAATCTCTCATTTCTTTTTATTTCCTTTTCTTATTTTTCTTTTATGTTTTTTTATCTTTCTTTATTTATATCTTTTCAAACTTTTCCTTCTTATAATCTTAATTCCAAAATCTTTATTTCAACTCAATTCTGCAAAACTTCCAAAGCCAAATGTCAGAAGAAGACCAAAATATCCTCATTTCATATGCCAACCTTGTACCAGTCATAAAATTTCTTTCAAGATTCAATACCTCTGGAATCCCTATGTCCAATCCTCCTAAACATCCTCAACAGGCTTTTACATCGGTTTGGTGCTCAGGAGCTCACCATTAAAGGTGGGGGGTACTGTCACAACCATGTGTAATCGTCCCCCCCAATGGGTGTTTATGGCAAATATATCCTGACCCCATTTTATGGCCAATTAGAAATTTAATCAGCTTTATGGCCAATTGAACCATTTTGGTTTCTTATGGCCTTTGGGCTATATCACCTTTCACTGGCCACTTATGCCCTCAGGCCATATCCTCCAACCATTGGACCTCTTGGCCAATTCTCCACCTGACCAACCCTTAGGACAATACCTTTGTTTTGGGCCTTGGGGGTCCAACTGGTCTTCCAGGGCCTTCTGGCCCCAATAACCATCACCAAGGCCTTTGGCCCAGCCCCTTTGATTATGAGTTCTAGGGCCTCGATGGCATTTTTGGGCTATTTAGGCCCCCTATGGCCTCTATGGCCTGTGTTCAGTGGGACCTTTAGGCCCCTTTTGGCCTGAATCCAATGAGGCCAAAAAGGGCCAAGTGGGCCCACCTGAGACAATTTTGGCCCCCAATCTCAACAATCCCAAAAATGGCCAAAAGGACCCCAGGAACCACATTTTAGCCACTTTTAACACCTGGCCTCTGGCAACCACCAGAGGCCACCAGCTCAGGTGCAGCAAGCTTTCCCCTCAAGTTAGGGGAAAACTTCTTGTTCACCAATTTACTCTGTACCAAATGATTGAGGTGTGGTGAATATATGGTATGATATACCATTATGCACCAATTTTTCTCAGCAATCCAATGGTGATGGTTTCAGGACAACATTAAGCCATTCCAAACCAAGTCCCCAAATCCATAACCCATTTCAAAGGATGTCTTTTTAGCAATTCTGTCTTGCAATCCATGACAGCTACCAGACGACCATTTGAGGACCCCAACCACCTGGCCCTGCAGGAGTTTGGTTGTACTTTTTTTCAGGATTGTTCCAAGGTCAATTTCAAGAGGTTATCGAGAATTCAATCAGCTGTCAAGGCATCAAGTACTTCAGTATTCTTTAGACAGCTCAATTGATCAATACAGGCTGTGTTAAAGCAAGCTGTATGGCCTTGGCCCTTTTGGGCCAATTCATATTCCACTGTGGGAATTCAGTCACACAGTTCAATTCTCAAGATTGCCACATCTTTATCAACCCAAAACAGTCAATACAGCTGGGGGATCAACCCTCAAGGATCATTCTTTAACCTTTCCCATAGACTGGCCACCTTTTCTTCCCTGGGGACTTCTTCCCCATTTAATTAATATATTCGATTTATTTTTATCCCTATCTTCTTTTATTTTTTCAAAGTGAGTACTGATAATCTTAAGTCAGTCAGTTGCACATTTTCTTCTTTACCTGTCAGTGGATATTGGTGGTCATATCCTTTACTAATTCCATTGTTCTTTCTGGAAGGTTGAAACAGTTAATTGAGGATTCATTTGTTTGGCTCTTTGCCTCTTGGATTTCTTTTATTATCTTTGGCCATTGGCTTCCTTCTTCTTTTATATTTGTCATATTTGTCCTTCCTCTTATTCTTCTTTAAAGAAATATAATCCTTGTTATTTATTTATATTTTTGGAGCCCTCCAAGTGAGTTCTTGATTCCTGAGTGCCAGGACACTCTTGTTTTCCACTAGATCCCCTGTGACACTTTCATTACATAAAAGAATTTTGCAGGAAAAATGTATCACAAATATTTCAAGGGAACCTTGCAAAATCTCCATAGTACCTTCCAAACGGAAAAACATCAGCCATTCAAATTCAATTACACAAAAAAGTAATTAAATAAAACTTTTCCATGCAGGAAAGGATTTCTGCTTGTCTACTGGTAACAATTTGATATTTTCTTATATCTTTGGGAGACTCAAATGCTCATAATTCATTTTTGTTTTAGCAGCTCAAGAACTATCTTGATTTAATCAATGGGAGAGAAAGTTTAAGATTAAAATTCATATAATAGGAAAGGAATAGAGCCTGAAAGGTGTAATAATAATCTTGGTAATATACAATTTTCCAAAACCCTGGGCTGGAATTATGGATAAATACAGAACTGGGCCCTGGAGCACTCAAAAAATATATCATATATAAGGCTACTTTAAATGCTTTCCAATATATTTCTGTTCTTATTTTTTGACAGACCTTGTGATTGAATTCCTTGTTGTATTTCTAAGTTTTTTTTGATCAAGATCCCATCTTTATGGTATAGGATGTTAATAAAACTCACCTGCCCTCTATAATGATTACTTATACACAGAAAATGATACACCTTGCATATTAGGAATCCTACTGAACATTTGCTACCTGGATATATAAAAGATAAAAATTCTAAAAAAAGAATTCAGAACCTTTGAGGTGAATTTTCCTCAAAAATTCTCTAGTTTAGAAAATAAAAGATCTTTTTTCCATTATTCACAAAACAGAATCATGTAGCTGTTTTTTTCTTGAAAATGAATCTGGGTGAAAAAAAATCTTTGTAATTTCTCTCAGATATAAAACCTATATTTAGCTTACATTAGAAAAAATTAGAAAAATTAAGAAGCTTCTTTCTAATGACCAGGAGAAAAAAAGAAATCCCAAATCCACCATAATAACTTGAAATATCATATACTAATTTGCAAATCGAGAGAGGATCTTAGGATTCCTTCCTGATTGGCACTTAGAAAAGAAAACAAAAAACAAGAAAAAAAATCTGTATTGTAGAGAGACTTTCCATTTTTTAAATGAAATTTTAAAATACTATTCATACCAAAAATGGCTAGTCCTAGGTGTAATCTTCTGATAAAAAGAATTACTCTTGTTATCACTTGCAAAAAAGGAAAAATCCTTCCACTTCTCAACAAATTATGATTTCAAAATCAAGGATTGAATTAAAAATGTTGTAGCTGCCATTTTGAAATAAAATTAAGGATTCTCCCTTTCTCACTCTGAAGAGCCACAGTAATAGTAAAGAAAATTATTTACTTAAAATATTATTCTTAATTTATCTATAAGCTATATTCAAAATTTGCTTCCATATATTAATATTGAAGTGTTTTCCCGGGGAAATAAATGATAAAATTGTAATAATATTTCATTATCATATTTGAGATAAACAAGATATTGAATATATTTCAGTAAACCTCAGTTTGAACCTCAACTTTCTGGAACATTGTGATCCTATCTTTTAGAGTCTAATTTAGCTCTTTTTTTTAAATATTCAATAGATGAACTAATAACCCTATGTAGGAATACTTTATAATAGATTTTCTAGCAATGTGATTAAAATATTTTCTTACTCCGATTATTTTTGGCTTTAAATTGGTAAATCTAAAGCTTTACGTCTTGAAGAATGTTGAAGATTCAAAGAATTATATATTGTGCATAATTATCTGCATTTTTTTCAAAGGGAATAACCTCAAATATTTTCTATCCATTAGTCATGAAAAAACAGAATTAATTTAATTGCCTAGGTATAAAAAGATTAATTAAGTTCTAAGTCCCATTATAACTTCTCGAAGAAGTTAATAAAACATTTTTTCAAGTGTAATTAAAACCAAATAAATTGATTCATGGATTCCTAAGATTCTTCCATGGCTGGAAACCCCTTGATTTCTTCCAATATTTTTTCTAAAAACTAATATTCATTTCACCCAAAAGTTTTGTCATAAAACAACATAGCTAAAATGAATTTTAATAAAAGAAGAAAAAAACTTTATATAATTATATTTCCCATTTTCATGTTGGACCTTTGGTAATATTCTTCATGAGGTGATGTAAATAAACTTTAATGATATATTTATTTCATTAATTAGATAGGAATGTACCTGATATTGGCAGACAATATTTTAATAAAACGCATATTCAGCTTATATGCACTGATCCTTGTGTGCTTCTGAAATATTATTTCAACCAAAATCATTATGGTCCAAGATATTTTCAGTTTCAAAAACCCAATAATTTTATTTGGATTCATATTATGAGAAGCTCAAAAGTTCCCCATTTATAATTCTACTTATTAGAGAAGGAGATCTTAAACATGATATATAACTAATGTTAAAATTGCTTTGTAAAAAATAAACAATGGTATTAGATTTAATTAAAAATTAAGCTATCACAATAAAATTCTTCCCTTCACAGATTTTGTTTTACTAATATGCTACTGAGTACTAATTCATTGCAAATTGTTATTACAGCTTCATACAAGAGCTTAGAATCTTAAATATTTTTATTATTGCTATTCACAATTCCATTAATCTCATTCCTTTATATTCTAATGGCTTATTTTAAATACTTATTACTGCATAGTAGTTACAGAGCTTTGTCTTTGAAATATTAAGTTTAACTTATTTAATAAGGAAAGTATATGGAATAATCTTGTATTCTTTAGTACCATAAAATATATCCATAATTCATTCAGTCATTTAAGATTTCTTTTACAAAAGGGTGACTATATCCCATTCTCAGTACCTTCGAATTGCAAAAAACAATTCAAATCTGATGATCTTATTATATTTGCCATATAAAAGGAGTTTCATGCTTATTCATCCACAAATGTTTGCTCAAGTCATATGAATAAGAGCTTACGAGTTTTTTTCAATTGTATCCTCTAAATAAAATGCGTGACAAAGAAAATTTATAAATTTTTATTAATAAATAAAACTAAAATTGAAAGTGAAAATATGTATTGATTTGATCAATAGCTACAACTGACATGCTATAAAAAAATTATGAAAAACGTTTTTTGGTGAAGCCCCAAGTCTTAATTCATTTCTGGGATTTTATCAATAATCTTGGATTTTATTTCTTTTCATTGGTGGTGAGATGAATTCTAAAACTTTTTTTAAGAAATGGAGATTTTCAATTATCAACCTCCATAGTTCTTTTAGTAACTAATTTTTCCTTTTTCAATGGGAAATACGGAAATTTCTTTTGGATGAATCTCATTTTTTCCAGAATGGAAAACTCTATGGTATATTTTCAGGCCTCATGTGATAATTCTTCTTTTGGTGATAATTTTAAGAAAATCATTTAGCTCTGAAATATGATAATATTGATGATTTCATTTTTCAAATAATATTATTAATAGTGAATATATCAGAAAGAATCATATAAACAACAATGTCTTTCTCCTTCTGGTAGGCCTTTGAGCCTTTGTCATTTCTATTATCCATAAAGCGGAGAATATTTAAAGAAAAAATAATATAGCCCCTTATTATTCACTGAAAACCTCTAGAAATATTGGATTTGAAATTTTGAAATGAAATAATTGTGGTGAATTTATCAGTAACAAATTAAATCTGAAAGAACTTTCTTTCAGATATGACGAAATTACTAAATGAAATTTAAAGATTTTTTATGAATCATTTTTCCTATGAAATATGAATTAGGATATTTCATATTTGATTCAAGGCTTGTTTTCTCCTATATAAGCTTAGAAAATATGACGATATATCCTTCTTTTCCCCTTGGAGATACCAAGAATTGAAGACTGTGATAGCTTATTGATAAATGGTATATACCAAGAAGAAATTCCTACACAGAATTCTAGAAAATAAAAAGTTCAGATTAAAGGAGCTCTTCTATCTTGATAAAATTATATCTATAAATAAATACTCATGAAAGATTTCTTCTATTTTTATTATGAAAAATTGGAAGGTACTTATTAATAATTACAATTTTTTCTCAACTTCGAATATTTGAAGCCAAAAAACAATTAGAACTCTCCAAGCAGTAATAGCCAGAATCTTGATATCTAATATTCTTTGGATCTTATATATGGTTTTTTTGGATTGATATTAGATATTTCGATTTGGAAATATAAATTCAAATAGCAACAGGAGAAAATACAAAGGGAAAAAATTAACCACTAATGAGCAATTACTTTCATATGTTCAAAATCAAATCACTGATCTCAATAGTATTTGAGATAAACAGGATTCATTTAGTGAAAGGTATTTCAGAAGAAATTCATTTCACTTCCCTATATATATTTCTCGCATCCATTTTTTGTATTGATCAAATATTAAACTCTTTCCAAGATATAATTTATAATATATAAGATTGAAAAATTACATCACTTATTTTCACAATCTTAGCCATAAGCCTATTAATTCCAATTTAATATATCAGAAACTTTGAAAAAAACATTACATGGCAAATTCAATAACAAAAATAATTTATATATTAAAAAAAGCTCAAATATATTCTTCTTCACTCATTTCGGACTTTTAATGTCTTAATTAATTGTAATCAAATTAATCAGAGTTAAGATTAATATCCTTCAACCTTAATATCTTCCAAATATTCAGAATAATCCAGAGGCATATAATACCTTATGGAATGAGAGTAAATGCGGGTTACTAAATTGAAATAATAAAATATTTCAAGATTAATGAGTATTTTTACTATTTGTTTCCAAATTTTCAAGAAGTGAAACAGATTGTAAGAGAATATTACAAATTATACAACTCCAATAACGGTCCTCTTTTTTTATGTGAGTAATCTGACCAAAATTTGTTAAATCATCAATTAAAATCTTTTATTCTGAAATATTAACAAGTATAAAATTGATAGTGAAAGTACGTATAAGTGGCTACGACTGAGAGAATCCGTTTCATTGAAAATGAATTATGTATGGAAGACAAATGTATGGACATCAACACATAATGAAATTCATCTTTTTGTTGTTATTTGAATAATCTCTTAAAAGTCCTAATAGGCCATGATAAAAGTCTCTATGATTTAAAAGAAACTTAAAATATGAAAACAAGATAAGGGACTTCATGCTCTGGGTATCAAACGGCATAAGGGATATATCACTCATTATCATATATATTTTCCAGTAATATTTTGATTTCAATTGATAGAGCTTCAATGTATTAGAAAAGGGAAGATCTCATTATAGTTAGAGCTTTTCAAATACATAAAAATACTCAGAAATACATATTTTAGTTCTGGTATACGTCGAATATAATTTCTCTTATGTTGACAGGGGACGAAATCAAAACTTGAAGTTTTGACGATGCTAGCAGAGAGCTATAATCAATAGCAAGTGGAAAGCTCATGTAAAAGAAATGGAATCTTCTGGTTGAATTGAAAATATTCAAGATTTTAATGAAATTTATAAAGAATTTCATATTGAGAAAAAATATCCCTGATAATGAGATGAAAATATAAAGAAATTTGGAAGATGAATGCTAATTATAGTCTATATCACTCTATTAATGCATAGATTTTTGATTTGAGATTCCCTTGTGTTAATTTTAAAGATCATAGTTCATCTAAAGATTATTGTGAATAAATTTATTGAATATAGCTATACTATGTTGATATTCTATTCTCAGCTGATTGGGTAGTACATCTATATAAATTTCCAGAAAATTGTGTTCAAACAGAAGAATCTAAAGGTTAATCTCTTATTTTACTATTTCAAAAAGCCTATTTTAGTGTTTCTGAGAAGAGTTTCAAACTATATCATGGTTGAGCTCATATTAGATCCATTTTTGACTCAAAATGGTAATCATGTTTATACTGGTGTTGAACCTGCAGCACCTGCCACCAGGCCTCGTTTTTTTATGTTTTCTGTATCTTTATATCATGCATTCTATATTATTTATAAAGTCACACTTTCAAATTTTGTAAACCTGGGAAAACTTTTTATGTACCATAATTACAATGATAGAATTCACCAGAATTTCTACAATCTCATCAAAAGAGTTCAACCACCCACATAGATGTATATAAGGTTGGAAATTTATAGCTTACGTTCTTCTTAGGATATAAGATTGTCAATTCATATAGAAACAATACTTTTGTGCCTTAAAAAACTAAGAATAATTCTTAATTATAAGAAGTGTTCATTATTTACTTTTAAAACAGAGGTTTCTTGCTTTTTTCCCCTATGTTAAATGTAATTGGCAATAAAATCAGTATTAACTTTATATTTGAAAATATGTAAAGAAAAGTTTTTTATTTAAAAGAATTGCTTCAGCTCATAAACAAAAGCATTATTTTCGCTGAAAAATTCAATTTAACTCATAGCTAGATATTTTTGAAAGAGCTTTTTGATCTACTTACTGGGAGCTACTGGATAAAATAATGTAAAGAGATCCTGATAGAAGATTTTTATACTCAAGACTTTCCAAATTTTGGATATATCAATATGCAATTTTTCCTCATGTTTTTGCTGAATGAATGAATTCAATTAATAGAAGAAGGGCTTATATCGTTTTTTTACAGAGTTTCCGATGGTAAAAGAGAAATCTTCCATGATGAAATATGTTTAAATTAATAGCATAGTATGTTGGTGAGGGTTTAATAATTAATTAATCAAGCTTACCCTGTAAAAAGTTGTTTTTAAAGCCAAAAAGACAAAAATAAAATTTTAAAGAACTGTAATTTCCACAAAAATATTCTCAACTTCAAATGAATATTCCCCTGGGAGGTCGCTACATCCATATTCTGCACAAACCTTTAAGATACAAATGCAAATTGTTTATGTCATGGACTTTAAATTTTCCCACTCATGGGTGTATTTTGGCCTCAAAGAAGGTTAAATTTCAGAGATCATCATGAAAATATTGGAATAATTCAAATACAGCTTATCTTAAGGGTCATGATGGAATCTTTTAGAGGGGTTGTGTTTCCACAAAAATGATTTATTGTTGCCTCAAAGATCTTATATTCAAACCTCTTAATGAAAGAGATATCAGGAAATTGGTGAACCTTGAGCTAACGAATCCATACCTACCTACTTTTATGAGGCAGATAGGTATGCAAACCCAAATATGGATTCTAGAGGACATGAATTTATGGGTTTTTTTTCTGTACAAGTAGAGAATTCTCAAATAAATTTAATAAATAAATGCACCTTAAATAAATTTATTTTTATATTAAGGCCTTAAAAGGTTCTCCATTTCGGGCTTTTTCAATAAACCCAGTCAAATTTATTTCTTGTTAACTGAAGCAAAGGCTAGTACAAAGCTCAGGTAAGCACAAGTTAACTATTCATCAAGCGCACTCCAACCCTTCCAATAGCTCCCTCTCATAGCTTATATTTCTTATATCATGGATTTCCTATGAGTAAATTCAACGTGAGTCATGAATTAGAATGTTGCTTAATTGTTGCTGAGAGGCAGACTGAGTATAAATAAAAATGGTCCGAGAGCTGTATCAAGCTTATTCTTTTAGACACTCTAGCTGTGCTTCTTCCAAAACCTTCCCCCGCAAATCAGTCAAGCAGGCTGAGCTTTGTGACAGCTTATCCTGCTGCATAAAAACTCAGCAATAACTCTGGCATAAATTTTGTTTCTCCGGTTTCTCAACTGATAGTGTAATTCCTTTGGATTTTAAAACGTACCCTCAAGATTACTGCTCACTTCCAAAAATGTCCACCTCTTCCATGAACCCAAGACAAAGACTTAGGCCCCCAAAGGTCAAAATCATTAAGTTGGCTAACGCCAAAACCAGACCTTCTTTGATTGTGAGCCGCACTCACAATTATCGCCTTAGAGTCTATACACTAGTACTTCTTTCTGAGTACAAGAGACGTCATCGAGATAAAGTGATTGTTTTCTGCCGCAAAGAATTCTACCGCTTTGTAACTTAAGCGAGTTAAACCAGAAAGCGAAGTCTGTCTTCCAGATGAAGAAAAAAGGTATGCAAGTATTTTAAATCAAAACAGTAAAAAAAAAGTCATTTATCATTCTCTTCCCTGATGTGCAACTATCGGCATATTCTTTTTCTACTTTGGTTCACGGTTTTTGAAATGCATTTCTTTTTTCACCTTTATGCTTTTATCCAAATATTTAAAAGGGCGACTTCGAGGGCTTTTTCGATTGTTTTTATGTTTATTTTACTCGATCATGTGTACAAAAAACTCTACATGAGTTCTACACCTGCCTTATGTAAGCCAATTTTCCTTTTAATTCTTGTCTTCCATATATTCTTATCTAGCTTTCAAACTTTCATTTATTCATCGTAGTGGACTGTTTTTCAGCACTCTCGTTTATGTCTCATTTTCAAAAAAATGGTTTTGAATATTGGTTAGTCAATTCAATATTTCACAGCTTTATTTTTTCCTCGCTAATTGAATGATATCCAGTTTGAAGTTATTATTTTCGGGAAATTTCTCTTCCGATTCGAAATAAATTTTGCCTCTCTTTGCGTGTTATTTTTCAGAATAGTAGCATTTTTGTTTCTTAAATTCCACTGTTGAAAGTGGCTTGTCACTGAGAGGTATTTAAAAGAAATTTTTGTACTTTAATAAGAAATAAAGGAATTTTTTTGGATGATTCCCAATTCAAAATTGAGTGCTTGATTTGGATCAGATAATTTTCATTTTTGAATTTTAATGATAACAGTTTAATGCCAAGTGAAAGAGAAACATTTGACTTTTAATTTGCTGCGAGACTATATTTAAAATAGTAGACAATGTAAATTATTTAGAAAACTCAAGTATTTTATTAACATAAAGCAAGCGTGAAGACCGAAATAGGATGAAGTAAGTACCTAAAGGTGAACAACAACAACTAGCTATTTAATAATTCAGGTACGATTTTAACGTATTCTGATTCGAGAACTACAGCACTAATTATTAGTCGAAGTTAAACGTTGTTTAAAGAAGCACTGTACTAACCTATCAGCGCTTTAACACAATAGAGATAAACAATATACAAAGTATTCTTTTAAGGAGAATTAACAGGATACATTAGATAGATAGATCAGTATAAAGGTTTGTGTTGTACATCTAGTAGAGTCAAGACAGACCACCTATTGGATACCAGAGTGTAAATACTGTTTCAAACTCCCAACTTCTTCAGTTATTTTAAGAAATAATATAGAATTAAATAATAATAACAATATTGTCACTACTACTCCTCTCTCTTAGTTTTTGGAACTCATCATTTATATATTAGACAGTATATCTTAAATACACGGGGACATTGAAGTCTTCTGTGCTCTTAAACCCTCGCAGTGTGATCAAAATAACGAGAACATCAATGTTCACAGTTCTTATCAGCTCACGGACTGGGACATTTTTCCTTTAACAGATAATGTTTGATAAGAAAGCTCGAGAGTTGATTTTTGTCTCTATTGTTAAACAAAACAAGGGTCACTAGAGTCCAATTTTGCTTTACCGAAGCCAAAATTTATTTGTAAAATGTGTTATTTTAAGAGAACTAAAAGGTTTTGAATTAACAGCAGTATAAAAGAGAGTAGGAATAATGTAAGTACCTAAAAGGTGGAATACAAGTAATAAAAGAGTATAAAGGTCTATTTGTAAGTTCTGGTAGCGCTACAACTGACTAGATTCAGATCTGAGTTAGTATTACATTGATAAGAAATGCAGAAAAGGTCATACCAAAGCTAGTTACAAAGGTCGTGTTTGAGTAGGTAGAACAATGAAGATGATGATGATGAAAGAAGAGATGGTAGGTTAATGAGACGGAGAGGCAAAGATGAAACAATTGGAAGATAATAGGATTGTAAAGAAAACAAAGAATTAATGATAAAAGGATATGATGAGGAGATACGAAAAGAAAAAAAAGAATAAGCTAGTTAACAGGAAAAAGGAGAAAGGAGTGGTTTATATGTCTACGAATCATAGCCACTGGATTTCCTTTAGTTGGGAATCCATGGCAAGTCTTGGATTATCACTAGATACTTGAGAGTATTCAGACTACAGGTGGCCATGGTTAATCCTAGCTCCCTTCGGCCAATTCTCCAACATCCCCCCTCACCTTTAGTCTTGATACGCTGAGGACATTAAGTGCTCTTTCCAACACAGGTTTACTGACTGATTTGGTTAAGAAGTCAGCAAGCATATTTTCACTTTGCACATATTGAAGCTGAAAATCCCTTGATTGTACTACCTCCCTTACGAAGTGAAGCTGAATATCGACATGCTTAATCCTCTTGTTGTTGAAGCTTCTGTCACCGTTTGCAGTGTGAATACAACTCTGATTGTCGTTCCATATCAGTACTCTGCAATTATGCTCAACTATACCAATTTCTATCGCCCATTTCCTGAGCCACAACATTTCCGATGTTAGATCACATAATGCCTTGTACTCTGCCTCCGCAGTTGATGTGGAGACAGCTTGCTGTTTTCGCGTCTTCCACAAAACTAGACATCCCTCAAATAATTCCAAATAACCAGAGATCAATCGCCTTGTTACCCTGCAATTTCCCCAGTTTGCGTCACTGTAGGCAATGATACCCTGCTTGCCATTCCTATGGTAGTGTATGTTAGAATGCAGAACTAAAGGTTTGCATTTTGTTAGTCTTTTGCAGTAGTTATAATCACAGAAGGATTTGTGACAATACCTAAAGGTGGATAACAAGTAGGTAACAGTAATGAATGGACAAAGATGCGACGACTTAGAATCAACAAACAGCTATAATGACAACATGGGTTAGTTAGTAGTTTGTAGCTAATAAAGTGATAACATGATGAGTAGTGACTATACCTGAACAACTAATGACAAAAGAATATAAATAAGAGAATAAACAAGTGAGAGAAGAGGAAAAAGAAAGAGAGCGAGATAAAGTAGAGAAAAAGAAAGAGGGGTAAAGAAATAAGATGAAGTGAAGGTGAAGGATTGAAAGGAGTTGGATGACTGTTGTTTTGTCAGGAGTTGTGAGGGCAAGTTTAAATAGTGATGATCGTCGGTGGCGATAAGCATTGACGATTTGTTGTGGCGGTTAGGGACTTGATGATCTTTGTGGCGGTTAGTTGGCGATGATCATTGTGGCGCATATCCGACTTTAGTGGTTATTCGCTCGGGCATTTTTGAGCCGTTGGACTGTTAGTTGGTCTGATTTTCAACACCCCCCCTCACTCCCAGGCTCAGAACTCCTAAAGAGCCCAAAGCATGAGTGAGGATGGGCTTTGGCACAGATTTTGTGAGAAAATCTGCCAACATGTCCTTGCTTGGCGTGTACTGTAACCGTATTTGGCCCGTCTTGACAGCTTCCTTGACAAAGTGCAGTTGAATGTCAACGTGCTTCATCCGTTTCCCGTTGACATTTCTGTCGCCGTTTGCAGTGTTGATGCAGCCTTGGTTGTCTTCATACACTGAAATGGGTTTAGAACCAAGCAAGATGCCAGACTCTTCACACCACTGTGCCAACCAAAGAAGCTCCAAAGTGAGGTCGCACATAGACTTGTATTCTGCCTCGGCGGTTGAAAGGGAGACGGTGGGCTGTTTTCTTGTCTTCCAAATCACTAGGCATTGATTGAAACAGGCAAGGTAGCTGGTGATTGATCGCCTGGTGGTCTGGCAGTTGCCCCAGTCAGCGTCGCTGTACGCTGAGACACCGCAGTGGCTCTTACCTCCGTAACTCAGACCCAGGTCTTGAGAGCCATTCAGGTACCTCAAAACATGAAGAAAGCCTTGCCAGTGTTTGATACCGGGCTTTTCTAGGAACTGAGAAAGACAGCTAACCGCAAACAACAAGTCAGGGTGAGTGGCTGAGCTTAGGTAGTTAATGCTTCCAATAGTGCTGCGGTAGCTGATGCCCAAGGAGTCAAATTCGGATACTTCTTCTGGAGTGGCTGGCACGAGGTGGCTATTTCGAATCAACGGCGTCGAGACAGGCCGGCTATCACCCATGCCATATAGCTCAAGCAGGGACTCAGTGTAGTGCTGCTGGTCTAGAGTGATGTACCCGTCTCCTTGAGTGACCTTAGCCCCAAGCATAAGGTCGTCCACACCGATATCCTTGATTTCGAATTCTCCAGAAATCTCAGGCTTGAAGCCTTCTACTTCCCTTCCAAACAACGCTATATCGTCCACGTGCACATACAACCACAGGGGATGCTCTCCTTTCCGATGGAATACGCATGGATCAAGGACGCAAGCCTTGAATCCTACATTCAGTAACCAACACGTCAATCTCTCATACCATGCCTGAGGTGCTTGCCTAAGCCCATATATTGCTTTGTTGAGGCGAAGGAATGACTTCCGCTTGTCCCCTTTTAGACCATGTGGGAGGCTGAGGTAGCTCGTCTCGGATAGAGGGGCATTTAGAAAAGCACTTCTGACGTCGATCTGGTGGAATGAGAGATTGTTGGAAGCTGCAAAAGCGACCAATGTCCTCAGCGAGTTCAGCCTCCCAGTTGGTGAGTAGGTCTTATCGAAGTCGACACCCACAGTCTGAGTGAACCCTTGGGCACAAAGCCGTGCCTTGTGTTCAACGACTTGGTTAAGGTGATTCTTCTTTGTCTTGAAGACCCAGGTAGTACCAACAAGTTTGTAGGATGGATCGAGGTCGATGACATCCCAGACCTTTAGCTTTTCCATTGACGTAAGTTCCTTGTCGATTGCCGCCGACCAGACTTCTTTGGCATCACAGCCAGTTGCCGCCTTGAAGGTCCGCAGAGTGTCATCTGTGGCGGTCAAAAGAGCTCCAGCTTGCCTGGAGTAAGATAGGATGTTTCGCTGATCGATATTTCTGCAGACAAGAGTAGGGTGGCGTGGGCCAATGACCTTGATGCGGACTGGAGGCCGTGCTTGTGCATCAATAGGAGATGGGGTTGCAATCTCATTTGCTGGCAGGATTTCATCTACCAGTTCCAGCTCAGATGTGGGCGCAGCGCCATGGATGCCTGGAGTCCTGACTTCATCTACCGGTTCTTGACCTCCAGGTCCCAGAGGGCACTCAGGTGGCGAGTGGGGTTCATCTACCACTGCCTGCCCTTCAATTGCATCCCAGGTGACATCAAGAGGGCCTTCGTTATTGTAGTGCTGCTGTGGTTCAGGAAAAATTGACTCGTTGAACCGAACATGTCTGGAGATTACCACCTTTTTATCCGAGAGTCAAAGGATTCGATACAAAGAGACATTCTCGTACCCAAGGAGAATTCCTTCTTCACTGGAGGGACCAAGCTTCCATTCCCGATGCTCCTTTGGGGTCATGATAAAGGCTTGACATCCAAAGACTCGAAGATTTTTAATTTTAGGTGATCAATTAGTCCAGAGCATGTGTGGAGAGTGATTGTGCCTTGACGGAGTGGGAGTATAATTAGACAAAAGAGTTGCAGTACTCACCGCCTCAGCCCAATATGTGTTCGGGAGCTTGGAGGCATTAAGCATACACTTGGCCTTTTCCAGAATTGTTCGATTAGCCCTTTCGGCAAAGCCGTTGTGTTCTGGAGTGTATGCTGGTGAGAAAGCGTGTATGAATCCACACTCATCGGAGAGTTGTTTAAAATGTGAGTTCATGAATTCTCCTGCTCGGTCGGATATCAACTTCTTAAGCGATCTATCTTGCTGAGTCTCCATCATCTTCTTAGTTATCGTGAAGTGGCTAAAAGCGTCCAATTTGTTCTTTAGGAAATGGACAATCTTGTAGGAGGTGGCTTGATCCACGATAGTCAGAAAGTACCATAATCCCGAGATTGATGGTGGGGAGATTGGTCCTACCAGATCCACATGGACACAATCCAAGGACAGTTCGGTGAGTTCAAAGTGGTCTTTAAAAGGAAGTCGATGGATTTTATTGAGGTTGCAAGTTTTGCACAGGTCATCGGATGGAGGTAGTCCCATTGGTTTGAGGACAGACCTGCCTGCATGTCCAAGCCTTTCGTGCCAAGTACTTTCTTTTGCAGTCGCTTCGTTGGCTGTTGGGAGATGATAGTCCACTTTCATGAGATTATTCTCTGTTTTTCCTCGCAAGATTTCTTTTCCCTTGGCAGTAAGAGTAAAATAATCATCGTCTCGACTGATGATTAATTCTTTGTTGAAGATTTTCAATAGGCTGACGAGATTACAATTCAGCCTTGGAACAAAAAGAGAATTCGGAAGCTTCAGTATTTGGTTGTTGCTGAGAAGATTAACAGTGCCGATGCCTTCAGCAATGAGGTTGCTGGAAGAGTCTCCTGTCGTGACGGTAAGTGTTGTGTCTTTGGACAGAGAGGTGAAAGCTGACTCAGAGTGGAACATATGGTGAGTTGCCCCACAATCCACTACAATTGCCCTGGCGATGATCTTTGGTCGGCATTGGTGTAGAGAGCTTGAGCCGTAGAGATGTGGGCTTCCGGATTTGAATTAGGATTCTTTCTTTTGCTATTGTGTTTTTGAGGTCTGAGGTGAGGATTTTTGGCAAAGCATTCCTCCTTTTTGTGAGTCAGGCATTTAGGATTATGCTTTCCATTTGAGCAATAATAAATTATTCGGTACGGTTCATTGTTTGATGACGATACTAATGCTGAGGCTGGTGCCAGTGAGCCAGAGCAAGGATCTTTAGTTTGGCAGTGATTCACATATTCTTGCAGACGAGAGAGAATCTGGTCGGGTTTCTCAATAATTTCTTTGTTTAAAGTAAGCAGTTTGACGATTTGACTAAGCTTTGGGTCTCCGGCTAATTTGCCCAGAATGATGTACGAGAGTATCTCCGGCGGCATTTTAACGCTGACGGAATCCAGTTCAAGAAGAAATTTACGAGTTTCTTCAATGTATTGATGAAGGTTGCCTGAATAATTTGCTTTTTGCCAGTTCATCCAGACCCGACCTTTGTTCATAGCCCTTTTTGAGGCGTATTGTTCGTTGATCTTGGACCAAAGGAGATTAGCTTTGTCAGAAGTCTCGGAGTTAATGACTTCTAGAAATACACAACGATTAATTCGTGAAGTGATTGTGGTGATTGCTTCAAAGCTTGATTTGGTCCACCGGTTGATTGCGGTAGGAGTGGCATCTTGTCCAATGGCCTTTTCGCAGACCTCCAAGAGGTCTTTTGAGCGGAGGAGGAAACACATCCTGAGGTACCATCGAGGATTGGTATTGATGTGGTTTCCTTTTCGTTGAATTTTTCCGCCATGACAAATCTTGAAATCCACCCGTTCTGTTTTTCCTTTTTTTCGTAGCAACGAGACTGTAAATCTGTTAGAATGCAGAACTAAAGGTTTGCATTTCGTTAGTCTTTTGCAGTAGTTATAATCACAGAAGGATTTGTGACAATACCTAAAGGTGGATAACAAGTAGGTAACAGTAATGAATGGACAAAGATGCAACGACTTAGAATCAACAAACAGCTATAATGACAACACGGGTTAGTTAGTAGTTTGTAGTTAATAAAGTGATAACATGATGAGTAGTGACTATACCTGAACCACTAATGACAAAAGAATATAAATAAGAGAATAAACAAGTGAGAGAAAAGGAAAAAGAAAGAGAGCGAGATAAAGTAGAGAAAAACAAAGAGGGGTAAAGAAATAAGATGAAGTGAAGGTGAAGGATTGAAAGGAGTTGGATGACTGTCGTTTTGTCAGGAGTTGTGAGGGCAAGTTTAAATAGTGATGATCGTTGGTGGCAATAAGCATTGACGATTTGTTGTGGCGGTTAGGGACTTGATGATTGTTGTGGCGGTTAGTTGGCAACGATCATTGTGGCGCATATCCGACTTTAGTGGTTATTCGCTCGGGCATTTTTGAGCCGTTGGAGTGTTAGTTGGTCTGATTTTCAACAGTGTAAACCTATTTCCTGTGATCCTTTTAGATACTGCAGTACATGGAGAAAGCCCTTCCAGTGCCGAATCCCTGGGTTTTCTAGTTATTGAGATAGTGCACTCACAGCATGCGCAAGATCTGGTTGAGTGGCTGTACTGAGGTAATTAAGACTTCCAATGGCACTCCTGAAGTTGATCCCCAATCTCTTAAAAGTAGTAATTTCATGGCTAGTTGCAGGACCGAGGTGTTTGTTTGACACAAGCGGAGTGGTGGCTTCTTTACATTTGCTCATTCCGTAAAGATTTAGTAATGACTCAGAAAAATGTTGTTGATCAAGCGTAATCTTTTCTTCTGACTGAGTCACCCTAATCCCCAAGATTAAGTCAGCTGGCGCAATGTCTTTGATGTCGAATTCACTTCCTATTTCGTTCTTGAAGGCAGAGACATCTTTTCTGAAAATCGCAATGTCATCAACGTGTATGTAGATCCAAGTGGGAATCTCACTATACTTGAAGAAGACACATGGGTCTAGTACGCTTACTCTGAACCCAATTTTTAGCAGCCATTGCTTTAGTCTAGTGTACCATGATAATGGGGCTTGCTTCAGGCCATATATTGCTTTATTGAGACACAGACATTTTTGATGTTGATCAGCGTTGATTCCTTGAGGTATGGCTAAGTAAACGACTTCCGAGAGATCTGCATTTAGGAATGCACTTTTTATGTTGATTTGGTGAAAACATAAGTTGTTTTTGCAGGCAAAGGCAATCAAGGAGCGTAAAGAGTTCAGTAGTCCAGTAGGTGCAAATTTTTTGTCGTAATTGCTTCCTTGTGTTTGACTGAATCCTTGAGCGCATAATCTGGCCTTAAATTCTACAGCTTCATTTTGGTGGTTCGTTTTGATCATGAAAATCCAAGTAGTGCCTACCAGTTTGTAATCATCCTTTAGATCCACGATTTCCCATAATTTTAGTTGATTCATATTGTTGAGTTCTTTATTAATTGCTTGTTTCCATAGGTCTTTGTCTTTTGATTTCAGAGCATTCTTGTAGGTTGATGGTATTTCTATTGAAGCGCTAAAGAGGGCATTTCCTCTTCTTGAATAAGGGAGCACATTCAGCTGATCAATTCTACTTGTAATTAATGTTGGATGACGAGGGCCAATGACCTTTATTCTAGGATGATTGTTTATTTCTGTGCTGTTTGCGTTTAATTCATAAGAATGGATTTCACCTACCATTGCTGAGATCGGTGAGTTTACTGGCAGAGGGAGTTCTTCTATTTCCGAAGATTCCTCCATCAACTGTTCGTTACTATTTTCATTAATTGGTTCCGAGTTAATGTTTAAGAAAGACCACTCGATGTCTTTCTGTACTGTGTTGCTATTGGAGTTGATTCTTGGGTAAATTTTTCTGTTAAAAGTGGAATTCCTTGTAATGACAATTTTTGAGTCATGTAATCTTAGTATTCAATAGGACGTGTTTTCATTTTCATATCCTAAGAAGATTCCTTCTAATGCGGGAGGAGCTAGTTTCCAGTACCTATGCTTGTGATGATTGAATATTACAGCTCTGCAACGAAAAGTTTTTAATCTATTTATTCTTCCAGGATTATTATACCACAGTAGATGGGGAGATTTATTATTACGAGAGACAGTAGGACTTAGGTTTGACAGAAAGACTGCAGTGTTTATCGCTTCAGCCCAGAAGGATTTTGGAAGGTTTGTTGGATTAATTAGGCATCTAGCCTTTTCCAATATTGTTCTGTTTGCTCGTTCAGCATACCCATTGTGCTGAGGCGTTTCTGGTGGAGAAAAAATGTGAATAAATCCACATTCGTCCAACAGTTCTTTGAACTGGTTATTGAGAAACTCACCTCCTCGATTGGAAACAAGTTTTTTTAGTTTTCTGTCATGCTTGTTTTCCATCAGTCTTTTTGCTGAGAGGAAGTGTTGAAAGGCTTCTGATTTTCTTTTTAGAAAGCAAATAGTTTTAAATCCCGTGGCTTGATCAACTATGGTAAGAAAGTATGAACAGCCAGAAAGGGATGCAGGAGAGATTGGTTCAACTAGATCAAGATGTAGACAATCTAAAGGGAATTTTGCTTCTTCGAAGTGATTCGAGTAAGGGAGCTGATGTGATTTATTTATTTGACATACAAGGCAGTTTGAAATGTCGGTTGGTAATCCCATTGATCTTAATACTGAGATGCCTGGGTGACCAAGTCTATTGTGCCAGATATTGGATTCTTTATTGTTGGTGGTTAGTAATGATTTTGGTAGGTTATAGTTGATGTACATTAGCCTGTCAATAATGTTCCCATCTAGAATGATTTCCTTGTTTGATTCTAGTATAAATTTGTTTCCTTAACGATGAATTGTGAGCTGTTTTTTGAATAATTTGAGCATACTGATAAGGTTACATTTTAGCTTCGGCACAAAGAGACAGTTTTCTAGCTTAATGATTCTGTTATTGCAGTTAAGGTTTACAGTTCCTATTCCGCATGCGATTAGTGTACTATTTATGTCTCCTGTGGCAATATTAATTTTGACCAAAAATGATAGTGAGTGAAGGAAATCTTTATTGTTGAACATATGGTGAGTTGCACCACAGTCAACAACTAGATCATTTAAGTTTTCTTTTTGGGATAGAGAAGAGATGATTAGAGCAGTAGCTACCGACAGGTGTGCTGAAGGATTGAGGAATTTTCGCTTCTTTTCTTTTCTAGAAGGTCTCAGGTGAGGATTTTCAGCCCAACATTCTTCCTTTCGATGAGTAGTGCATTGTTGATTGTGTCTTCCGTTGGAGCAGTAGTAGACTTTCTTGAATTGTTCATTTGAAGCAGAAAACAAGGCAGAATGATTTTTATCTGTTTCAATGTTTTTTGTGAGCAATACGTTTGCGAAGTCTTGTAGTCTATTAAGTATAAGATTTGGTTTTTCTATTAATTCTTCATTTAGAGTGAGTACTTCAATGAATTGATGTAGTTGAGATTCACCACCGAGTTTTCCAAGGAGAGAAAAATACAGGATTTCATTTGGGACTTTGATGTCAACAGACTCGAGTTCCATCATCATTTTTCTACAGGAGTCAATATAAGATTGTAAATTACCGCTGTAAAAGGTACGTTGCCAATCCATCCATACCCTTCCTCTATTGACGGCTCTTCTTGAGGCGTATTGCTCATTTAATTTTGCCCAGAGTATGTTTGCTTTTTCAGTTGTTTCATTATTGACTACTTCACGAAATACTCTTTGGTTGATATTGGAAGTGACAATGTTTATTGCTTTGTAACTAGATTTGTACCATTTGTTGGTAACAGGAATTGAGGCGTCAGGGGCAAGAGGTTTTTCACAAATTTCAATGAGGTCTTTGGACCTGAGATGAATCTTGATTCGTAGATACCAGTGACTGTAGTTAGTCCCATCTAGAAGAGGAATGTTTGACGATTCTCGTACTTCAGTTTGTTTAGTATTCATTTCGTATTCCACCTTTTATTTGTTATGTCCAAGAGTCGAGACTGTAAATCTGTTATTTTAAGAGAACTAAAAGGTTTTGAATTAACAGCAGTATAAAAGAGAGTAGGAAAAATGTAAGTACCTAAAAGGTGGAATAAAAGTAATAAAAGAGTATAAAGGTCTATTTGTAAATTCTGGCAGCGCTACAACTGACTAGATTCAGATCTGAGTTAGTATTACATTGATAAGAAATGCAGAAAAGGTCATACCAAAGCTAGTTACAAAGGTTGTGTTTGAGTAGGTAGAACAATGAAGATGATGATGATGAAAGAAGAGATGGTAGGTTAATGAGACGGAGAGGAAAAGATGAAACAATTGGAAGATAATAGGATTGTAAAGAAAACAAAGAATTAATGATAAAAGGATATGATGAGGAGATACGAAAAGAATAATAATAATAAGCTAGTTAACAGGAAAAAGGAGAAAGGAGTGGTTTATATGTCTACAAATCATAGCCACTGGATTTCCTTTAGTTGGGAATCCATGGCAAGTCTTGGATTATCACTAGATACTTGAGCGTATTCAGACTAAAGGTGGCCATGGTTAATATTAGCTCCTTTCGGCCAATTCTCCAACAAAATGTCCATTATACATTCTAGGTTGGCGTTTCAGTCTACCTATATTGCACTGGAGAATCCGGAAACGATATGCAATTGCACCTATCTCTTCCAAATGGCTATATATAAAATCATTTTAGTTGCACTAGGAACCATCACTCCAATTCATTTTACCATTAGGCTGTTTAGGATTTATTTTTGAGCCTGGGTTACACGTAACCTCCCATGATCAGGTAAAAAGTTGAGATACCGAAAGAATGCCCTTAATCTTTGTTTAGGGTCGTGGCAAGATTAGATGTCAGCTGCAATAGGTACTTGACAAAGAAGAAACAACGTTTTCACTATCATAATATGTGCCTCTATCGTTTATTAGAAGTACGTCTTGTCCTTTAAACTCCGAATTATTATGAAACAATTTTATAGAATTATTTTCATGTCTTAAATAAATATCCGCGTGCTATTGCAAAGTCCTATCACGATCAAGTCCATCTTCCTGATTAATAAAATGGGAACATACCATTTTAGTACCAATTCAGAAATTTCAGTCCATGTATTTCAAGTTTAATAAGGCTTTATTCTGTCGAAGCTTAAGTGACACGATCAATTATATGATTATTTGAGACTTCCTTCAAACCTTTATCCAGAACAGAGTGAATTAGCATTGCATTGATTTTTCCAATACAAGTGTTTATTGTTTGGATCCTCTCTATATCTTTCAGGATACATAAATCAGTAGAGAGCGTTTTGAGCTTTTTAAATGTAAAAATGATACTAAGGATAAATAAAGTGGTCAAATCCTTTGAATAAGATCTACAAATTATTTGTGTTTCCTAGCTTCACTTTCAATTAATAAGAAAATGTTGAACTCCCACTATTTTTTTTATCTGAGATTTAGGTAGTTTAGAGCTTTGCAAAATTTGAGATATGTAAAATAGGCTAAGCCTTTAATCTCACTCAAACCTGATCAAAAATTAAGCACCCTTAAAAATTTGGCCTATTTGAAAAATCTACTTTCAAAAGCCTCCAATATTCTACCAAGTGGACCCATATTCCATTTTTATTCTCTCAATTACATCTCAAAATATTTGATGGTGTGCTTTTTCTGAATAAAGAATTTATCTCAAATGAACAATGTGATACCTGTTAATATCCTTGCTTTTCCAGATTTTTAGTGACCTGGTAGTAACTCCTTCCTTAACTTCTGTGGGTTCCCAAAAGTTATATCAGGGACTTTCTCATCAAAAAGTATCAGAACCAAAATTTTGAATCTGAACAACATGAAAAAATATGAAAAGACAGGTTGATAAGCTTCTAATTTCCTATTAGAACTGAATTGAAGTGGAATGAAAAAGTGATAGAAGACCTGCTCAATTATTTTTTAGAGTGTTATGAAAAATTAAGAGTGAAAGAATTCAAACTAGAAAATAATATTTGATTAACAATGGTTTTAAGTGTTTAAGATCATAGGAAACAATCAAATACCTAGACGGTAGATAGCAAGAGGCTTTAAGACAATATTTGTATAAGACGACAGGACAAGAGTAACAATGCTAAAAGATCAACAACAACTAATGTAAAGTAGGATGTGAGTTGGTCTTATTACGATATTAAGAGTTGAGAAGTACTTCACCTAATTTAGCCACGGCACAATATTAAAAACAATGAATAAAGGAGAGAAAGAAAAAAAGAGAGAGATAAGAAATAAGAAAAGAATAGAGAGTGAAAATGAGAGTAAAGAAAGGATTTAATCAAAGAGAGGAGCGAAGGAATGAAGATGGGAAGGAGTGAGGTCAATGAGAGTAGTGAGTTTTTATCCTGAGGAGATGAGTGGATTAGGTGGTCCTGCGGTTGTGCGCAGAGATCTGCGCTTGGGGAATTTTGTCAATTGTATACAGTTTTGAGTTTGGGCAAGACTGTAGACCAGGTACGGTTCTGATAATAATATTTCAATATTCAACATCCCCCCTTTTGCCTAGACTCAAAACACCTAAGGAGTCAAGGGAGCGAGCAAGAATAGGTTGGCTGACTGATTTGGTCAAGAAATCAGCCAGCATGTCAGTGGTTGGTGTGTAAATCAAATTAATCATGTTGTTCTTGAGGGCCTCCTTGATGGAATGAAGTTGGATGTTGACATGTTTCATTTGTTTGTTGTTTAGATTACAATTTCCTTTTATGACGTTGATACAGCTCTGGTTGTCTTCATGGACTGGAATGGGATTGTCTAACTGGAGAAAATCACATTCACGACACCATTGCTTTAGCCACATAAGCTCTGAGATTAAATCACAGAGTGCTTTATACTCTGCCTTGGCGGTGGAGAGTGAGAAGGAGGGCTTCTTCCTTGTTTTCCACAGCAAAAGACTTCCCCCTACAGTGGCTAAGAAACCAGTGACCGACCTGCACGAGATGCGACAATTTCCCCAGTCAGAATTGGTATAAGCGACGATTCCAATGTTGATACACCTTGGGTAAGTGAGACCAATATCTTGAGTCCCCATTGAATACTTCAAAACATGAAGGAAGGACTTCCAATGGAGTATATCCGGTTTTTCAAGATGTTGAGATAAAGAGCTGACGGCAAACGAGAGGTAGGGCGTGGTGGCAGTACTCAAATAATTTATACTTCCGACCGCGCTTCAAAAGTTGACCTTGAGTTTCTAAAACTCAGAAATTTCATTTGATGTGGCAGGTAATAAATGCTCAATAGGGACCAAAGTAGTTGCGACAGGGTTACAGTCACTCATTCTATAAGGTGTGGATATGAAACTTTGATTAAAAATCAAGTACTTTTCCTGTCCCCCAAATTTGTATAAGGGAAAAATCAATTAAAAATAGTAAGAAATATTATTTTTAAGAGAAAACACGCCAATTTTATTGTTTATAACTTTATTAGTATAAAACAATAATATTATAAAAATTTATTGTTTTACCAACAATAAAAATTTCTCCAAAAAATACTCTACAAGAGATATTTTAAAGCTACAAAAGAAATTTCTTCAAGAGCAATTTCAATTGGAATTAATTGAGCAAAGAACTGCAAGCAATTAATTAAAGAACTAAGTCTTTAAAAAGAATATTAAAGAGAAAACACGCCCAAAAGTGACCAGAGTGAATTTGGAAACAAAGTGACAAAGTTTACAGTGATGAAAGATGCTTTAATTCACTTTTGGGGTGGTTCAGGGGTAAAAATTATTATAAGAGTTACAAACAATGATTATAATGATTTTTTCACGTGGTTAAGAGGTTCAAAATGATTTAATAAAGGTGGTTGGAATCTTTTATTGATTGTTTTAACAATGTTTAAACTAATTATAAAAGGAAAAGATTCTAACATGAAGAGAAAAGTGGGGCAAAGAAGACATTCTTTTATAGCCATCAATTCTCTTACTCCAAAAGTAAAATTTACTCTTTTCAGTCGTGAAAAACAGTCTGACAACAGAAAAGCCCATTATGGCATCATTGAACCCTGGTTTAGACCAAAAAGGGCTGGTGAAAGCCATTTTTAGCCATTTTAGACCCTTAAATCAGCCATTACTATAGCAATAGCAGGCCTAGAGCCTTCAAAACACGTCAGAATGTGTGTCAGAGGCGTAGAAACCAGTTAAAACTGTTTTTTCTATGATTTTTGTATCTTAAGCGTAGTTTTACCCTCTTGGCAACAGCTAAAACTAACCCAGTTGATATCAAAACCTCATCATCAATTGAGTCCACAGACCCTGTGACTCAATTCCAGGCCAAAAGTGATGAACTTTTGCGTGAATTTTGACATCTCACTCCTGTCAGCTAGGAATTTGGGGGTCTAGCTCCCCCTTAGAGCAGGAGTTCCTTTCCCCCCCCCAAATTTAATCTTTCCAATTTATTTTTTCCTTTAATTCCTCATCATGTATTATACTTATAATTTACATATGTAATTCAATTTAATTGTACAGTACAATACAGTAATAATTGACACCTCATATTTAAATCAAAGTTCACTTATGTAATACACGCGCACATTTTGACATTTCAATTGAATTCAATTGAAAATACTTCAATTCCTCATAGCTTCTAAACTAAACACAACACCTCAATTTTAAGACAAAAATTGATGGTTAACACCACATGTGGTGTGAATTAAATTAAAGTTTTGAGGACTTTCAACTTTTGTATTGAAAATACTAAAAACTTAATTTAAGCTTATTTAGAGTTGAGTTACAAGAATTTCACTCAGAGGTGACCCCACCTGATTTTTTATGAGGAATCCAATGGTGAAAAAAATTTTATGTGTTTATTTATTGGATAAAGACTTATAGTAATTTTTATTTAACTTTTTTCCAAATTTATTTATTTTTTCACAATTTTGTTAACATTTCATTTTTACTTAATTTTTTCAAGTATAAATGTAATTTTACACTTACAAAATTTAATGTATTTTTATTTTTAAATTGTAATTAATTTTTTTTATTTTTAATATAATTTTATATTTATATTTTGATTTTATTTTTTTAATAATATAAATAAATTTATTTCATTTATATTAATATGTTATTTTTGTATTTGTGGTCTTTTGGGTATATGAAATTACCTCTAAGGCTCAAATTCCCTCCCCCTAAAAAAGAATATTACTTTGTAATATTGGTATTTCTGGTGTGTCTGAATCTCCTGAGGAGTTTGGTAGCTTCTGGTATATCTTCTTTTCTAACCATTCATCTTCACAAGTTGGGTCACTGTACCTAACAAGGTCTTCCCTTACCTTCTTGGTTCTTAATTTCCTTTCTTTAAGAACTTTGGTAATTTTCTTAGTACCAGATGTCTCAATAGGAGGTATAACTTGGGGAATCTTATTCCTAAAGGGAAATTTCTCAGAATCACTAGATTTATATGGATTTATCAAGCTCACTGGAAATGTAGGATGCTTATTGCTAAGTTCTTCAGATAACTCTACTTCAATAGCATTTTCTCCATGGAGGGCCTTAATCAAAAAAGGTCCTGCAAAGGAGGCTTTCAACTTTTTACATCCTTTGATGTTATTGAAGTTAGTGGTGGATACAAGAACGAGGTCCCACACTTTGAAATCTGGAGTTGCATGTTATTTATCCCATTTGTCTTTAGCATATGCAAAAGAGTCCTCCCTGCACCTTACTGTATGCTTTCTAGCTTTGTCTAGCATTCCTTTGAAGCTAGAAGCTGTGGGATATATTTCAATTAAGTCTCTCCTCAAGGAATCTTGGGGTAACTTGGGGTTCCATCCTTTTTCTAGAATAGCAGGAGTCTGATTGGTACTGGCATGGATTGATGTTTTATATGCTAATTCCAGTGCTGGCAACAGAGTACACCAATCATGGGTAAATCCATCACAATCTTTGAATTCAAGGCCATATGCACAAAATCTTCTCACCATGTCCTCTAAGGTTTGGATCATCCTTTCAGCCAGGCCATCAGGTTGTGGGTGGTAGGCTGTAGAGAAAGACATTTTAGTGCCAAATAATTGGTGAAGATTTGTCCATAGTGCTGAAGGGAATTTGGGATCCCTATCACTAATGATATTTGTAAATATCCCAGTCCATGACACTACTCTATTCCATATCAGAAGAGCTGTATCCATGGCTGTATAATCTTTGTGACATGGTAAAAAGATTGGAGTTTTACTGAATCTTTCCACAATTACTAGGCAAGCATTATAGCTTCTGTCACCTCCTGGTGGTGGGCCAGTTACCAGATCCATATGGACAATTTCCCAAGGTCTGTTTGGTTCTTGGATTTTTATCTGTTCCCAGTTCTCTTGCCAGTGGATTTATTTTCCTTTTGGCATCTGTCACAGGTTTTGCAATACTCTGCAACATCTTTCTGCCACATTGGCCACCATATGCAGGTCTTTACTTTCTCTCTTGTTCTGTCTTCAGACAAATGTCCTGAAAAGGGACTATCATGGCCTTCTTTCAGTACAAGATTGATTAATGACCTGCCTACAACTGTCATGACACATGTGTGCTTGGCTCTGTGGTAAATTATACCATCCAGTAGGTGAAATCTTCCTTCATCATAAGATTTTGTCCATACTTCATCCAAGGCATGTATTAGAGAGTTGTCTTTACAGTCTTTTTTAAGTAATTGGCATAAGATGCTACAATTCTTATCTTGAGTGTAACTACTTCTGACTTCTTCAAAGAAGGTGGTGTTCAAGTCTGTAACACTTATTCATTCTATTGGAATTTGTGGTGAAGCTTCTTCTGGCACATAAGCAGGATTATCAATATTATTTGGTAATGGCCATCTACTTAGTCCATCTGCATTCTTATGAACATTCCCATCCTTATGAACAATAGTCATATTGCCTCTGTATTCTTGTATGGCTATTTGCCATCTGAGCATATGTCTGTTGGGTGTTTTCATGTTTAAAAGTGATTTGACAGCTGTACAATCTGTTATCACTTCAAAAACACATCCCTCTAAGAAGTAGTTCAATTTCTCCAAGGCCCAGACAAGGCATAGACATTCCATCTGACTTGCTCTATATCTGGCTTCAGTTGGTTTGATTTGCCTGGATATGAAACATATGGGTCCTTCTACAGGTTTATCATTTGTGATCTGAACTTGGTGAAGTGCAGCACCTAGTCCATCCCCTGAGGCATCAATATACAGTTTGAAAGGCAATTTAAAGTCTGGCATCAGTAAGAGTGGAGCAGTGGTCAATGCTTCTCTTAGAGACTCAAAAGCTTTGACTCTGTCAACAGTCATTTCAAATACTGTGTCTTTGTAACACAATTTATAAAGTGGTCTTGCTATGGATGCAAAATCTTTAATGTGTTGCCTGTAATATCCTGCAAAACCTAAGAATGACTGAATTTCCTTCTTGTTCTGAGGCATGGGTTTTAGCAATACTGCTGCAACTTTGTTTTTGTCAATTCCAAGGGATAACCCAGATACAACATGTCCTAGTGCCTTAAGTTCTTTAAATCCAAAATGGCATTTCTTCAAGGAGATTTTCATGTTGACTGATTGAATTTTTGTCAAAAATATAGACAATCTGTACATGTGCTCCTCTCAAGTCTTGGAACAGACAATAATGTCATCAATGTAAATGATTAACCATCCCTCTGAGAGTTCTTCAGGGAAGATTTCATTCATCATTCTTTGGAAGTGTGAAGGTGCATTTTTGATACCAAAGGGCATCCTCAAGTATTCATACACTCCACAATGAACAATAATTCTCAAGTATTTTCTTGCTCTTGGTGTTACCACATTTTGATGGAATCCTTTAAGGGCATCCATAGTGGTTATATACACTGCTTGAGATATTTGAGTAAGGGCAATTTGGATTTTTGGTATTGGGTATCAGTCTGGAACAGTGTAAGTGTTCAGAGCTCTAAACTCCCCAACCATTCTGTATTTTCCATTATGCCACGCCACTATGACTGGTGTAGTTATTTCTACTTCTTCATTGTGGCCTACCTTTCTTATTACACCAAGGTCCAGAAGTTTTTTGATATGAATTTCTAGAGCTTCTCTTGATTTTGGACTTTCTTGATATGCAGGTCTTCTTAAGAGTGGTGGATAAGGTCTCTCAATGTTAAGAATGATGTCAACTTCATGACCAATAATTGCTTCTAGAGGTTCTTTGTCTGAAGCAAATGCTCCTTTGTGGTCATACAAAGGGGAAGAAAGTTCAATTTCTTGTTTATCAGTCAGATGGAGGCTTATTTCAGCCTCATTTAACTGTTCAGACTTGAATTTCTCTAAATCTAAGTTGACTGGTGATACTTTGTTTACTGTAATTTGTCTTTTAAATGGTAAAAAGGCAAATTTTTGGCGCTTATTGTCTCCAATAGTAAAGTATCTGTCTTTGATATTATGTAAATATATTCCATACATGATTAAATAGTCATTTCCCAATATAAAATGGGTACTAGAGCAATTTTCCATAACAACAAATTCAACTGTGATTCTTGAATTCCCATTTATGTGTGGGAAAATGACATTGGTTTCAAAGATTCCTAATGCTTTCATTGGATTACTTGCACTGTTTAATTTTATACCATCAATTGGTAACAATTGGTCTTCAAAATTTGGTACACAAGTCTTAAGAAAAGATTTTCCAACACAAAAGAAGAAGGCTCCTGGGTCAAGAAAAGGTTTGGTGGGCTTGTTGTCAATCACCACTTCTGTTATACAGGAGTTACCAGCTGTATAACCTTTCCCTCTGTTTGGTTTTGTCTTCATAAGTTGAGCATCTTGAACTTTTGATAAATCAACTTGACCATTGCTCAATTGTGATAAGTGGGAATAAGATTCCATGATTTCAAAAGTGGCATTGATATTTTCTATATCTTTTGAAGATTCAGAAAATATGGATGACTTATCATCTGAATTATCTTCAATTATGTCTTCTTTTTCAACATCTGGTTCCTTTTCAATGTCAATTTCATTGATTTTCCCCCTTTTTGGACATGTATTGGGTAAATGGGTGGTGCTTTGGCAAATATGGCATTTTCTGACTGTATCTGCAGATTTATACTTAATATTACTAGAATTTTCTTTGGGGTTTTTGTCCACAGAATCTTTCCAAGGTGTATTAAACCTTGTTTTGAGATTCACCCTACTAGAACCAATTTTGGTTCTGGTGGTTACTTCTTCTAGTATATTGATAATATCCTCTGCTGAAGATTGTTCAGTAGTCCTGCTTTTGACAGCATGCTCTAAGTCACCTCCACATTGTCTCAGAATTTTTCTATGGATCATAAATTCTGACATGTCAGGATATAATGCTGTAAATCTGTCTTTTTGTTGGCAAAACCATGGTAAAGCTTTGTCTTTATCAGCATTAAATTTGGCAGATTCAAAGGCTGTTTCAACTTTAAACCTCCAAGCATCATTTGCCCATTTGTTGATGATTTGGGTTTTCCACCAAGTCCAACTCTGGTGCCCATGTGCTTGTCTTATTTTGATGTACCATCTGTGAGCTGATCTGGTAAACAAGGTGTTAAACCTGGTTGTTACCAATCTTTCTGGTAATTCAAAATCCTCTTTGATCATGTCAATACCTCTAATGAATTCCATATGGTCATACTCTCCTTCACCACTGAAGTGAGGCCATTCTTTAAGTTTTGGAACTTCTTTCAAGAGTGCTTGGCCCATTGATGGTTCCAAGTTATGAAAAGGAGTGGATAATTCTTTTTTTAATTGTGAATTATCGGGATCCAATACTTGGGGATTTGGAATTCTGGTGCCCTCATTTTGATTCAGAGGTGTAGACATTCTTGGTAAGGTGTTCAGTATTTGTTCAATGTCATTCATTTTACTGTTGCTACACCTTTTGGAATTTCTGTATTCATGTTTGAAGCTTTGTATTAAATTTATGAATTCAATTTTATACATGTCTTCCTTATGTGTCAGTTCTTGCCATAACTCTGTCTGTCTTGTATTATCAGCAGTGACTTGATTCAATTTCATTGATAATTTTGATACTTCTTCTTGTGAAGCATCAAAACACTTTTTCAAGGCAATGGTATATGTCTTTACTTCAGTAAATGAATTTGAAATGTCATCAAGGAATTTCTTGTTATCTGTTTTGATAATATTTATGGCTTGTTTAATTCTTGTTTCAATTATTTCATCAATATTCAATTCAGAATATTTATCTGTTAATTCTTTAATAATGGCAGATTATTCATTTATTTTATTTACAGAAGAATTATCATTATTGGAAATTTTGATTTTTCTTAAAACTTTTTCAAAACACATAAGTGTTTCATTAATTTGGCACAGACTCAGGTTGTTTGTTTTAATGTTGTTACAAATGGTTTCATTTTTATCAGAAAGATGTTTTTTCATGTCATTTATAGCATCATAAAATTCTGGGATGGAATCAAATATATCAGAAATCATTTCTGGAATCTTAATCTGGCTTCCTCCTTCTTCTGTAATTCCATCATGGTTCTGGCCATCTGAAATACATTTTCCATGGAATCCTGTTGAATCTTTGGGATGCTGTAGCCCTGGCCGTAAGGTTTTGGGGCTGGTGCCTTCCCTTTGCCCTTGTTTGGAGTTTTTGGCTGCTTTTTCATGTTGGAATTGCTGCTGCTGGCCACTGGGGCTGCTTTTGGCACTGGTTTGGGTGGTGGAGGGTTGTTTTTCCTCCATTCTAGTGTCAAAAGCATCATGTTTTTCTTCTCCATCAATGGATGCCATCCATTGAGCAATTTGCAAGTGTTGGGATGGCCCAGGAATTTTCTTACTGTCAGGTAAGAATTCATGCAATTCTTCCACAGGTCTGCAAGGATCTGGTATTCCTTGAACTGGAGTGCATTGTTGTATGCACTGTGGCTGGCTTTGTATATGTCCACAGAGGCTTGTTGTGGCGGTGTCAGCTCTTTTTGAAGGTAAAATGGTATTATCAGCTTCAGAATGACCCAATTTAGTAGTTTGGAAGTCATCAACTGACCCTTTCCCTTCTGTACCTGATTGGCCTCTGCCATAATCACGTCTATTACCTTTTTGGGAGCTGCTTGAGGGGTTGTAGCTGGCTCCTGACCTGGTTGAAGGCATAATTATGGTTTCAAAAGGCTTAAAATAGTATTGTTATGTCAAAAAACTTACTATTGGCCAAATTCATAGCTTTCTGAAGGGTATTACTTATGTCCAAGTTAATCAATTCAGAAGATATTGGTTCAGGTTGGTTATTTTGAGTCACAATAACAGTACTATTATGGTCTGAATTAATAGTACTGGCAGGAATAATGCTGGTGACTGTTGAGGCTGTTTAAATGTTTTCTTGTCTTACCATGTTTTCAGACACTATAATTAATGAAAAAGCAATTAATTAAGTAAAAAAAATGATATTTCAAAAAAGAAATAAAAATATAAGCCTCACTTATAATATGAAAAAAATTATTTTTTATGGGTTTTTTTGAATTATAAGTATTTTTATATGTTTTCAAATTTTTCAATATAAGAAAAAAAATATTTCACAGGTAAAATATCATGGCTGGGCCCCCAAATGTAAGGTGTGGATATGAAACTTTCATTAAAAATCAAGTACTTTTCCTGTCCTCAAAACTTGTATAAGGTAAAAATCAATTAAAAATAGTAAGAAATATTATTTTTAAGAGAAAACACGCCAATTTTATTGTTTATAACTTTATTAGTATAAAACAATAATATTATAAAAATTTATTGTTTTACCAACAATAAAAATTTATCCAAAAAATACTCTACAAGAGATATTTTGAGGCTACAAAAGAAATTTCTTCAAGAGCAATTTCAATTGGAATTAATTGAGCAAAGAACTGCAAGCAATTAATTAAAGAACAAAGTCTTTAAAAAGAATATTAAAGAGAAAATACTCCCAAAAGTGACTAGAGTGAATTTGGAAACAAAGTGACAAAGTTTACAGTGATGAAAGATGCTTTAATTCACTTTTGGGGTGGTTCAGGGATAAAAATGATTATAAGAGTTAAAAACAATGATTATAATGTTTTTTTCACGTGGTTAAGAGGTTCAAAATGATTTAATAAAGGTGGTTGGAATCTTTTATTGATTGGTTTAACAATGTTTAAACTAATTATAAAAGGAAAAGATTCTAACATGAAGAGAAAAGTGGGGCAAAGAAGACATTCTTTTATAGCCATCAATTCTCTTACTCCAAAAGTAAAATTTACTCTTTTCAGTCGTGAAAAACAGTCTGACAACAGAAAAGCCAATTATGGCATCATTGAACCCTGGTTTAGACCAAAAAGGGCTGGTTTAAGCCATTTTTAGCCATTTTAGACCCTTAAATCAGCCATTACTATAGCAATAGCAGGCCTAGAGCCTTCAAAACACGTCAGAATGTGTGTAAGAGGCGTAGAAACCAGTTTAAACTGTTTTTTATATGATTGTTTTATCTTAAGGGTAGTTTTACCCTCTTGGCAACAGCTGAAACTACCCCAGTTGATATCAAAACCTCATCATCATTTGAGTCCACAGACCCTGTAACTCAATTTCAGGCCAAAAGTGATGAACTTTTGAGTTAATTTTGACATCACACGCCTGTTAGCTAGGAATTTGGGGGTCTAGCTCCCCCTTAGAGCTGGAGTTCCTTTTCCCCCCCAAATTTATTTTTTCCTCTAATTCCTCATCATGTATTAGACTTATAATTTACATATGTAATTCAATTTAATTGTACAGTACAATACAGTAATAATTGACACCTCATATGTAAATCAAAGTTCACCTATGTAATACACGCACACATTTTGACATTTCAATTGAATTCAATTGAAAATACTTCAATTCCTCATAACTTCTAAACTAAACACAACACCTCAATTTTAAGACAAAAATTGATGGTTAACACCACATGTGGTGTGAATTAAATTAAAGTTTTGAGGATTTTCAACTTTTGTATTGAAAATACTAAAAACTTAATTTAAGCCTATTTAGAGTTGAGTTACAAGAATTTCACTCAGAGGTGACCCCACCTGATATTTTATGAGGAATCCAATGGTGAAATAATTTTTATATGTTTATTTATTGGATAAAAAGTGATAGTAATTTTTATTTAACTTTTTTCCAAATTTATTTACTTTTTCACAATTTTGTTAAAGTTTCATTTTTACTTAATTTTTCAAGTATAAATGTAATTTTACACTTACAAAATTTAATGTATTTTTATATTTAAATTGTAATTAATTTTTTTTTACTTTTAATATAATTTTATATTTATATTTTGATTTTATTTTTTTAATAATATAAATAAATTTATTTTATTTATATTAATATGTTATTTTTGTATTTGTGATCTTTTGGGTATATGAAATTACCTCTAAGGCTCACACATTCCATAGAGTTCCAAAAGAGAATCAATGAAGTGGGGTTGGTCAAGAGAGATATAGTCAGGAAAATGAGTGACCTTGATTCCTAGCATCACGTCGGCTGGGCCCACATCTTTGATTTCAAATTCCTTCAGTATTTCCGCCTTGAAGTTCTCTACCTGGCTGCCCAAGATTGCCATGTCATCCACATGGATGTACAGCCAAACAGGACGCTCACCTCTCCAAAAGAAAACACACAGGTCTAAGATGCTTGTCATAAACCCAATGGTTGTGAGCCACTTTTTGAGACAATCATACCATGCCAGAGGAGCTTGCTTAAGGCCATAGATAGCTTTTCAAAGCCTCAAACAATTAGCACATTGGTTGATGTTAAGGACCTGAGGTATTCCCAAATAAACTTTCTCTGATAGCGGTGCATTGAGAAAGTCACTTTTAATGTCTATTTGATGAAATTTGATGTACTTTGCAGCGGAAAAGGCTATGAGAGTTTGGAGTGAATTAAGCCAACCAGTGGGAGCATAAGTCTGATTGAAATCAACGCCTGCTGATTGGTTGAATCCTTGTGCACAGAGCCTAGCCTTGTACTCAGCTATGTGCCCAAGGTGATCCTTCTTGAGCTTGAAAACCCATGTAGTTCCAACAAGCTTGAAGGATGAATCTAACTCGATGAGATCCCATACTCCAAGTGCATTCATTGATTATAGTTCTTTATTTATGGCAACGAGCCACAGATCTTTGTCGGAGGAGTTAAGGGCACTTTTGAATGTCTTTGGAGCTTCACTCTTGGAGGTAATCAATGAAAGTGGTTGCCTGTTGTAAGGAAGAATATTCTCAGGATTTAAATTGCATGAAACAAGCATTGGGTGTCTAGGCCTGATCACCCTTATTCTTTGATGCGGTCTTTAATCAGCCTTAGGGGAAGGATGTTGGACTTCATCTACCACACCATCCTGCCCTTCTTGATGAGGTTAGTCAGTTGGTGAATCGCATGAAACATCAGGGTGGATTTCATCTACCACGACTGACAGGACAGGACCGATTTCATCTACGGTTTCTGTACCTTGAGTCATGGATGGAACCAGGAGAGGACCTCCTGAACCTGACTGACCCTTCAATACTGGATAAACCAATTCATCAAAAGCGACGTGTCTTGATATGATAATTTTTTTATCTTGAAGTCAAAGGATACAATAGGGGGTGTTGTCATTCTCATATCCAAGAAACACACCTTACTCACCAGATGCGCTGAGTTTCCAGTCCCAATGATGCTTTGATACTGAGATAATAGCAAGACACCCAAAGGTTTTGAGTTGCTTTATCCTTGGAGGAGTGTTACGCCAGAGAACGTGAGGGCTGTTGTTATGCCAAGAGGGAGTAGGAGTGATATTGCATAAAAAGATTGAAGTATTAATTGCCTCTGCCCAATAGGAATTTGGAAGGCTGGACCCCCCTAGAAGACACCTTGCCTTTTCTAGGATGGTGAGATTGGATCTCTCAGCAAATCCATTATGTTGAGGTGTTTCTGCTGGAAAGAGTACATGGATGAAGCCTTCAACTTCAGCTAGCTTGGCTAAATGCTGATTCAAGAATTCACCCCCTCTGTCAGAAACAAGCTTATTAAGCTTTCAGTTGTGGAGATTTTCCATCGCCGATTTGGAAATCAGGAACTGTTTAAATGCGTCCAATTTGTTCTTGAGGAATTTGACTATTTTGAATGATATCGCTTGATCGACCATTGTGAGGTAATATTGAAAGCCTGAGATAGACATGGGAGAGATGGGTTCTACAATATCAATGTGTATACAATCAAGAGGATAGCATACTGGGTCAAACTGATCATTGAATGGTAGATGGTGAGCTTTGTTGGTCAAGCAAGTTCAACAAGTCAGAGAGTTGGTTGGCAGACCCATCCCCCGGATGATTTTATGGAGGAAAGCAAATCAGGACTATCAGTAATGAGCACTGATGCTTGAGCCAAAGAGATGTGAGCAGACGGAGGAATGTTGGAAGGAAATCTTCTTCAATTGTTTCTTATTTCTGGTCTTAAGTTTGGATTCTCAGCGAAGCACTGTTCTTTGGAATTACTAATGCAGTTGGGATTTCGCTTGCCGTTTGCACAGTAATGGGTAATTGTATATGGATGGGCTGATGTGGTGAGAGCTGAGGAGGAAGTATCTGTTTTTTCGGGCTGTATCCGTAGATTGTTGACAAAATCTTGAATTTTGGTGAGGATCAAGTCAGGCTTTTCAAAGAGATTGTCATTCAAGGTGAGAACTTCAACATAGTGCTGAAGTTTGGGGTCTCTAACCAGCTTCCCTAAGATGGAGAACGAAAGAAGCTTGGCCTTGATCTTGATTTTCACGGTGTCAAGTTCCAGCTTCATCTTCCTACAGCTATTGATGTAGTCTTGAAGGTCACCCTGATAGTTAGACCAGATCCAGTCCATCCACACCCTTCCTCTGTTGATTGCTCTTTTGGAGGCGTATTGGTTGTTGATCTTGGTCCATAGAAGGTAAGCATTGTCTTTAGTTTCTTGATTAATGACTTCAAGAAATACCACATGGCTAAGTCGCAAGGCAATGATGTTGATGGCCTCATGACTTGCTTTCGTGTATTTATTGAGTGTTGTTGGAGTAAGTGGGCTGGCTTGGGGCTTGCTGGAGAAGCTACTGGGGCTTCTTCCTTGGTTGCTGCCTTCTTTTTGGCTTGGTACTCCTTGATCTTTTTGATTCAAGGTTTGGATGATAGTGGATTCTATCCATTGGAGTATCTCACCATTTCCTCTTCTTTGAGGAACCTTTTGAGGATGTGCCAGGAGCTCATCACTTCTTTGTGTGTTTTTGGCAACATTTCCCAGTCCTTGTTTTTGTACACTGTGTAGTACAGCTTTTAATAGCTCATAAAAATGCCTATCTGAGCCCTCTAAATGTGATTTTTACCTGTTTAAGTTATTCATACTTAGTTCTAACTCTGGTTCAGATATCATGGGCATTTCTGGGGCTTGCGTTTGGGATAAGGCACTTCCTTGTGTGGATTCTGTCCCACTTGGGATTTTGCCCTTTCTTTTCCCTTTTGAGGGTTCAATTCTACCTCTGAGTCCAGCTCCATCTGATTGGATTTAGTATTGGTAGCCTCTTCTGGTAGTCATAATTTAAGGAATAAGAAATAAGAAGATTTCAGGACAAGAATTCTTCTCATGGCATTTTATAAAGGAGGTACTCACCTTCAGAGTCCTGAATAGTGGGTCCTGGAAAGTCTAATTTCTTAGCTTTATTTTTCTTAATGGCAATTGGTGTTGGAGAACTTCGTAAAGATTCTTCCACCAATATTTCAAAAGTGGCTTAATTGTCCTCTGTTGGATTGTCTTCAAACACTCAAAAAGACAAATAAATATAAGTCTTTTATATAAGAAGTGTTATTTTTGGTAAGATATGGAAACTTTCCATGTAAAAATTGCTTTTATATCTTTGAATTAATGAAATGAAAAAAATAACTTTTTTTCACTGGTTTTTAATATTTTTTATTATTTGTTATGTTTCTATTTGTAAAGAATAAAATAAAATGAAAATGATCCTTTTATGAAATTAATTTATATTATGAAACTCTTTTGAATTTATAAAATATCTCTTTTAATCACTAGAGTCACTCAAAGGAAGTTCTTGCAAGTCTAAGGATGTGAAAAATCATGTTTAAGACAGTACAATTGCTTTCCAAATGCCCCAATAGCTTTTAAAATCAATAAATATGAAATTATTCTATAATATCATGACTATAATTATAATATCTAATTGGATAAACCCAATTAGAATATTCTTAGAGGTCTTTTAAAGTAAATCAAATGGCAAGTCCCCCAAATGTAAGGTTTGAATATGAAACAATAAGTAGAAATCACTAATATTTTACTTATTGTACTATTAATGTCCTTATAAGTAAAATAAATAAGATAAAAAATAATTTTAATAATAAAGAAATATTATAATTATGGCGTAAAAATAATTTTATACTTAAATGAATATAAGAATATAATTTATATTATAAAAAAAATATATTCATATAAGATAATTGATATATTTGAAAGCACTATATTATTGTTACCAACAAATAATAAAGGCTTAAAAAATTGTTTTTTATTAATAAAAAATAATTAAAAATAATATTACCAATATTAAAGTTATATATTAAGATAAATACTATTTATATTAATTGAAGAATTATTAATAGTAATAATAGAGAGAAATTATTATAATAAGAGAAAATAACCTACTTTTGACGCTTAATGTAATAATTTTGGATGAATTTAAGCCAAATAATTTAAATGAAACTTATTTAAATTGTATTTACAAATAAAAATAAGAGAGATTACAAACTTTCTTGAGTTTTACATGGAAATGAGATTTTTAAGAGAATTATATCAAAAAAGCAGAACAATTGAAGTAATCACGTCAAAGAACGATAATTATAATAGATATTATATTTATTCCTTGATAATATAACAGATTTATATATGAAGAATAAATGCTTTACCTTTTGATTTAATTGTTTTAATTTTTTTCTGTGCGTCTGAGGGGAAAATAGAGTAAAAAGAGGTCAATTTATAGTAAATACCTCCCTTATAGACTCCAGTAGGCTTCTAGTAGACGTGTATGGATGGTATCTACTAGAAATGATTAGTATCTTAAGGTTTAGTGATGATTACATAATGATCAAACCATCCTATCTAATTATTACGCCATTATTTAAAGTTATCACTATAACTCTACATTTGACGACATCATAGGCTTGGAAGAAGCCTAAGCTCTGTGGATTTTATTCTTATTAATCATAATCTAATAGTATTCACCAGTTGCATCACTTATATAACTGTTAAAATTAAAATAAGATCAAAGTGAGTGATCATAAATGATCAAATTTAAGCTGAAACTCTGATCATTAATACCTTTTAGGTTATACACGCTACAGATATTCTGAGAGTGGATTTCGATAGCTTGGGATGTCCTTATTAAACTTCCAATAGCATTTTATTGCATCATCAAAACTCTATTTTTGATGATTTTTCTTGTAACTCATCTTTTCTGTTGAAATTTAATATTTTAAACTTCAAACCATGATTTCAAGGGGTTATACCTTGAATAGTATAATACAAATTACATCATTCTTCACGTATGAGCTAGTAGAATCCGACTGTCTATGTTTGTTCAAGTTTCGACCACTTTTACAACAAAGTGGTCAACAGCTCCATTGATTTTAATAAATAATCCATTACAACTTTTAACCTTGTTTATAACTTGTAAAGTAAAGTTTCTATCTTTGTTCTTACAGTAAGTACGTGGTGACTTATTTTTTGGTTTAGCTCTGCATCCTGTATATTTCAAGAGATATTAGCTAAAAGCCCTGAAGATATGCATTGACCAAAAAAGTGCATATATTCAGCTTAATTCCTTGAGTATTCACATTAGAGAATAGCTTTATAATTGTTTTATGTGTAGTGCTTTTATGGAGAATCCAATGGTACAATTTATTTCACATGTTGTTTCATTGGCTTTTGAGTTAAATAAGGTTTTATACCTTTTTTAAGGTATTATTACTTGTTCTTCAGTAATTATTGACTTTTCAGATATGCCATAAAAATGACATATGTGTATGTTACAATGAGGAATTCAATGGCGTTATTTCTTTCACATTCTTACTCATTATATTCTGAGTTAATTCAGATTTTTCACATATTTGTGGTATTTTACTAGTCTTTGAGATAATTATTATAAATATAATTATTACAGAAGTTTTTTTGTGACCTTTTTGAATATTTGGTCATATCTCAAAGGCTCACAGATATTATCCCACATTAAGGCTGTATTGGCCAAACTGTGGGATGTTGACCTTAAAACAGCCATACCTTTGTCAGTTTTTGAGATATCAACCTCAAAATTTGTTCAGTGTGTAGCCCTGTATTTTTTCAACACAATGGTACCTCCTTTTATATTGGTATCATTAAATATGGCAAAGGTATTCCATGTAGAAGAGCTTTGTACATATGTGTGGTTTTAGGCAAAAGCTGTATTGGTCTTGCTTTCCCTATACCCTTTGTTCTAGGTGAGATATGGGGAAATGAATGGCACCATCAGATATCCCTGATTGAGCTCTTTCCAAAAAAACCCCACTTTAGGTATCTCACACTAAAATTGTAGAAGTTACATGAGAGGTGAATATTTTATTCACCCTTATTTGACCTTATTTTAGTCATAGCTTCTGTAATTCTGGTGCTAGCTCAGTTTGGCTAGTACCATTGGATAGCCCTGACCTAGAGCTCCATTTTGAATACCCATTTGATGGGGTTAAGCCTCTTCCTATGTATTTCAGCTGGGAGGTGAAAATTAAGGTTTGTGCTCAGCAACAACTTTGAGCAGGAATAACTTTGTTATTCTGTGTCCTATGATGATGGGACTTGCATCTTTTCCAAGTCCACTGTTTCAACCTGTCAGAATGGAAAGAGAAGGGTTAATAAGGATATGGCCACCCAACTCATACTGTACAGGCGAAGAAAGAAAAAGGGCAAAGACTAACTTAAGATTAAATAATTATAATACCCAAAATAAGGATAAGAATAATTATAAAATGATAAATAAACTAAATTAATTAACTGGGGAAAAGTCCCCAGGGGGGAGAAAGAGGGGCTGGTATATGTGAGAATCACCAGCCCTGATCCAGAGAAGAATTTTCATGAGAATAATTGATTATTGAATTGAGTCTGGCCAATACAGGTCCTGTACGGCTGTACAGAACCTGTACAAGAGGTGTGGTGTATTTGAGTGATCATACAGTTCCATACTGGTGTATTGAAACTGTATTGGGTGAAACCAACCTGTACAGGTATTGACAGGCTGTATTGAGATTCCAAGCTGTATGAATGTGTCAGAATGAAGATTGCTGAAACTGAATGCTGATACAAGTGCTGGATCTGCTGATTTGAGGTGCTTGAGTGGGTGTATGAATGAATACCCTTACCCTTGGTGAGTGGTTGTTACAGTATCCCCCTCTTGAAACTGGTGGGCTCCTGAACACCATAATACCCTGCCATTGTTGAGTGGCATCTCACTACCCCACACGATGCTTTGAAAAGTTTTCTTTTGACCATTATCTCGAATCCTTCTCCATCTCTTCTCTGTCAATTAAATTCATTTCCCCCTTCTTTAACTTCGAGTAAATACCCCACTTCGAACTGTTTTTCTTCTGATTTCAACAACTGACGTCCTTGGGGCGTGGCCTTGGGTTGTATCCCAAAATGATGGCCACTGAGCTCTTGTGCTCAAAAAATGGTGCCAGATGAGTATATAAAGTGTACCCACCTGGCCAGCCCAATCAAAGAAATGATGGGGCCAAGAGTTCAGGGGTCTTGTCCCCAATGGCTTTCAAAATGCCTCAACCAGCCCTTTATAGTGATTTTGGGCTGGTGCCTTCTCTTTGGGGAGTCTTGAGGATCCTTGAATTTATGGCCATTTTGGCCTTTTGTTTGGGTCCTTAGTGCCTTGGGGTGACCTGTGATTCATGGCCAATTCTGGCCTTTTCTTGGGTCCTTGGTGTTTTGGGTGAAATTTTGGTTCATGGCCATTTTTGGCCTTTTCTTGAAATTTGGGATTTTTTGGCCTTTACGGGCCTTTGGGGTAATTTGGGGCCTTGCGGTCCGCGGGCCGTACGCCGTGGACTGTACGCCGCGGTCTGCGGTCCGTGGGCCGTACGCCGCGGTCCGCGGGCCGTGGGGGCTATAGGAGGCCCCCTGGGCCCAAATTTGCTGGGGACCCAGGGGTGCCATGGGACCTGGATTGGCCCAAAAAAGGGTCTTCACCTTATATGGCCTGGACCCATTGGTGGGGTCCAGGACCTCCAAGAACTTGGCCTTCCCCAAACTTTCAGGGGAGGCCCCCCATGCTGATTCCAGCCCCTAAAGGGGTCTTGGGCCTTGACATTTGAGAGGTTTTGAGGGGAGCCATGATTGACTTGTGGCCCAATTCCCTTGAGGTCAAATCTTGGGCCTACAACTGGACTGATTCTGCCGTGCTGAATCTTCTGCTTGCGTATCTTCAGCCGTGAGTTAACCATGGCCTCTAGTGGAATTTTGATGAATTGGGTAAGTATAACCAGTTGCTTGTCCTTGTTTGTGTTTGGTTTGGCTTCTATCCATGCTCTTATCACAACTAAAAAAATAAAAAATAAAAAAGATAATGGAACCTCCCAATACATGATTTGGGGAGGGGATGCTGCTGCTTTAAAGAAATAAAAGAAGAAAATTATACAAGTAAAGAAAGAAAGAAAAAATGAAAGAATAAGAGAAAATGAGAGTAAAAAAAGAAATGAAGAAAAATTCCTGATGGCTGGTCCTTCTTGTGGTGAGTTGCTTGATTCTGGCCAAGAAATGTCTGAAAAATGAAAACCAAGCATTTGATGCTCACAGAGTGGCCAAGGTGATGTTTTACAAGAAGTAGAACCCTCAGGGATGCATACCAGGAGATGGAACTTACTTTCATAACTTCCACTCCCCACCAAGCACCATAAGACTGAAATAAATTGCCATAAATGCCTTCTGAAGTGAATTGCCATAAATGACTACTGAAATGAATTGCCGTAAATGACTTGAAGTAATGAATGTCTTGAATTATGATGATTGGCATAAAATGAAAAGATAATAAAGAAAGAAAATGAGACATAAAGAAAGAAAACATTGGGCCATATCTTGATAAGGTCCAAATCGGAGGGTATTGATGTTGTATGCTTCCGGAACCTGTCCAAAGAATTGACAAGTGCTCACAAAGTGGCCAAGGTGATGCTTACAACAACATATGGGTAGAATACCCCCTTAAAGGTGCATGCCAGGAGAGGAACTTACTTTCATAACTTCTTCCCCCACCAAGCACCATAAAATCAAACTCTTGAGGTATTTGGACCAGGCTTGTCTGGATACAATGAGTGGAAATCCTTGACAAGGTCTGGTGAGTTGGTAAGGTTGGAAGCTGGTTCCCAAGTGGTTCTTTCTGGGTCTTCACTGAATCCTTTCCACTCTACAAGGTACCATAAATTACCTCTTTTGAGTTTTGAGTCCAGAACCTGAGCCACTTCCCATTCTTCTTGCTCTTCCACTAAAACTGGTGGTGGCGGCAATTGATGACGATTTGGGATAGTTGAATGCTTGACTGGTTCTAATAAGGACACATGGAATACAGGGTGAACTGTCTTCCATTGCTGAGGCAACTTGAGGTGATATGCATGGCTGCCAATCTTCTTAAGAACTTCAAAGGGTCCCAACCATCTTTCTGATAATTTCTTGGTGGGTCTTGTTGTCTTGATGTTCTTGGAAGCTAGCCATACTTTGTCCCCAGGTTGGAAATCAGGTGGAATTGCCCTATTTCTATCTGCATACTTCTTGAATCTCCTTATTGCTGACTCTAATTCTTCTTTGACAACTTGCTGTACTGATTGGAGTTTTGTTGATAACTTTCCAGCAGGTGAGTCTTGAGAAATATGGATTGAGTCAAAACTGGGATTTCTTCCATAAATGGTGAAAAAGGGTGATTGCTTGGTTGATGAATGTTCTGCATTATTATAGGCAAATTCAGCCAGAGGGAGACAGGTGTACCAGTCATCTTGATGATAGCTGACATACATCCGAAGGTACTGTTCTAGTATCTGATTTACCCTCTCTGTCTGTCCATCTGTTTCAGGGTGAAAGGCAGTTGAAAGATCTCTTGATATCTTGAGCTGCTGACACAATTGAGTCCAGAATGATGAAACAAATAAGGATCCTCTATCACTTACAATACTGACTGGGAGTCCATGCTTGGAAAATACATGGCTAATGAATATTTGAGCTAAATCCAGAGCAGTGATTGTGCCATAAGTTGGAATGAAGATTGCCATTTTTGAGAATCTGTCCACAACTACTAAAATTGAATCAAAGTTGTTGGACAGTGGCAATTGAGTGATAAAGTCCATTGATAATGAATTCCAAGGACCAGATGGAATTGAAAGAGGCTTGAGTAATCCAAACTTCTTGTGATGGATGTTCTTGTTTCTTGAACATTGCTGACATGAGGACACATAGTCCTTGATGAATTGATTCATGCCAGCCCAATAAAAATCCCTCTTGATGAGCTTGAGGGTCTTCTCCTGGCCAGGATGGCCAGCCAATGGTGAGTCATGACGCTTTTGAAGAATATTGAGTTGAAGTTCTTCATTGCTTGGGATTACCACTCTATCTTTGAATAATAATAACTTGGCTTGAGGTTCAAGAGAATAATCTGGAGCTGATTCACCTCTTGCTAGTTGCTTGAGTATTTCTTTATAGTCTTTGTCTTGCCATACTTCTTCTTGAATCTTGTCAACTAAATCTGAGAAAATTTCCACTTTGATTGAGAAGAATCTTGACTCTTGAATTCCATCTTGCTTAAGTACTTGATGAAAATTCTGAGGATTCTTGCTGATGAAGTCCACCCCCCTCTCTGGGTACACGTCGTCCCGACGTGATAAGGCATCTGGTAAAGTGGCCAGCCTGCCTGGGCGGTAAGTGATAGTGAAATGAAATTCAGAGAGAAATTCGGCCCAACGGGCCTGACGACGAGTAAGAACTTTGGAAGACATGAAATATTGCAAGGAAGAGTGGTCTGTCAAGACCTCAAAGGGATTGGAAAGAGAAATAAGAAATGCTCTCCAGCGCTTGAGAGCCCAAACTATGCCAAGGAGTTCCTTGTCATGAATTTCATAGTTGAGTTCAGCTGGTAAGAGCTTGCGACTATCAAATGCAATGGGATGCTTTCCAGAGTCATTCAACTGACTCAGTACGGCGCCCAATGCATAATCAGAAGCATCAGTCTCTACTATAGTAGGTAGAGAAGGATTAAAATGAGATAAGATAGGAGCAGAGGTGAAAGCTTCTTTGAGTGCTTGAAACTGACTAAGAGCTTCCTCATTGAAGATAAAGGGAGAATCTTTTTTAAGGAGGGAAGTGAGAGAAGTGATTTTTTTAGAATAATTTTTAATGAAACGTCGATAAAAATTGGCAAAGCCAAGGAAAGATTGAAGAGCCTTGATGTTTTTGGGCTGAGGCCAATTGAGGATTTGCTGAACTTTTGAAGAATCCATCTTGAGGCCATCACTTGAAACAACATAGCCCAAGTATTCCACACTTGAGGCATGGAATACACACTTGGAGGCTTTGGCAAACAGATTATTGTCCCTCAGTCTTTGGAGGACAGAGGCCACATGTTTGACATGTTCCTCCTCAGAACTGGAAAAGACCATAATATCATCTAGATAAACCACAACAAACACATCCAAAAAATCTGCAAAGATATCATTTACTAGATTTTGGAAAGAAGCAGGAGCATTGGTCAAACCAAATGGCATGACCAAATACTCATAACTGCCATATCTGGTTCTAAAAGCAGTTAAGTGCTCATCCCCCTCTTTGATTCTCAGAAGGTTATATGCACCACGCAAATCTATCTTGGAAAAGATAGTGGAACTGTTGAATACGGTAAGAAGCTGGTTCATAGGAGGAACAGGGTATCTGTTCTTCCTAGTGACAGCATTGAGTTTGCGGTAGTCAACACACAAACGAAGACCTCCATCCTTTTTCTTGACAAAAAGGACAGGTGCTCCTGTTGAAGAGGAGCTTGGTCTAATGAAACCTTTCTCTACATTCTCTGAAATGTAGGCCCGCAGTGTTTCTGACTCTTGATTTGATAATGAGTAGATAACACCAATTGGAGGTAGAAGACCCTGCAATTCAATATGGTGATCACAGGCGCGGTGTTGAGGAAGTTTCTCTGCTTTCACCTTGGAGAATACATCCAAATATTGGTGATAAGCAGGAGGAACAACCTTCAGCACAGTTTCAATTTCTTCTGTCTCTTCCTCCTCATCCCACTGCTCCTCCAGGGATGCATGAAAGGATAAGGGAGGAAGGTCCATATCCCCTTGGAAGAGATGAAGTGAAGATATGGCAACATCTTCTCCAACATCCTTTATCTCTTTGAAGACTTCATCTCTTGATGGAAGTAATGACTGAGAGGGAATTATGGAAGGGATATGGACAGAAGAAGGGATGGAAGGTGTCTTAAGTTCACCAGCCAGAGCAACACTGTTGACAGCAGTGGCTAAGTCATTACTAGTAGAAGGAATAATACCACTAGAATCCTTATGATTAGAATCATAGGTGATCAATCCATTTTTCCAATCAATAATGGGATTGAAATGGTAAAGGAAATCATAGCCCAATATCAGGTCTTCTCCTTTGGGTGAATCTATGATAAAGAAATCCCATTCAAAGCTTGGGAAGGAAGGCAAGTCAACTACCCACTTGGTATAATGGGTGATGAACAAGGCAGGGGATTCATTAGAATCCAAAATGAAAAGAGGAATCTTTTCAGGGAGCTCTGACAGAGTCAATGAGTACTTGAGAACAAAATTCTTTGCAATAAAAGAGTTTGTAGCACCAGAATCAATGAGAATACTATAAAAAATATCAGAGACAGAAGAGAAAATAAGAAATTTTAAAGATTTCTTGACACTAGTATTCAGAGTGCACAATTGTGCTCTTGAAGGAAATAAGTGAGAACCATTGAACACATCATGATTCCCACTCAGGCTTTTCCCTGCTTGCTAGGGAAGCCTTCTGATGATCCTTGCCTATTCTCAGGCCTCTTGAAGCATTTTTCAAATGGGTGCTTTCCACCACAATAATTGCACAAGCCTTCTTTAATCCTCCTCTCCTTTTCAGAACCAATTAATTTGTTGTCCTTATTGAGGAGAGCAGCATGAGGCTTGTCTTTGGAAATTTGAAAATTCTTCCCCTTCTTATTCTTATTGTGATAAGGCTTCTTGGATGATGAACTTTGAGGAGGCTTGGAGAAATTGGATCCAATGATTGGAGGCTTCTTCTCTTGATGACTGCCCTTTTCCTTTTGCCTCTCATGATATCTTGTGTCTAATTCTAGAGTGACATCCATAAGTTCTTGAAGAGTATCAAAAGTTCCAGGGTGAGAAGCCAACTGATCCAATAATCTTGATGCCAATCCTCTTCTGTAAACATGGATATAAGCTCTTTCCCCCCAACCTCCAATTCTTGACATTAAGCTTCTGAAATCTGCTATGTACAAGGAAACATGACCACTTTCCTTCATCCTCAAATTGTCCAACTCTTGTTCAGCTTTCCTGACTTCATTGGGGTCACCAAACAGAGTGAATAATTGAGATTCAAACAATGCCCAATTATTGAGGAGGTAGGAAGGGTCTTCATTGGAAATATTTGAGAGGTAGGGTTCAATCCATTTGCCAGCTCTACCAGTAAGAAAAGAAGTTGAGTACAAAACCTTCTTCCTGTCAGAGAAGAAGTTTGGTGGATCATTATGGAAGATTAGTTGACAGGATTGGATAAATCCTCTCAACTTATGAGCTTGAGTACCATCAAAAGAATCAGGTGCCTTCATGGATGGAGTCTTGAAAGCAGGGGCTTTGGAATTGTCCCTGGGGGCAACTGCTTGAGTGAGTTGTCCCATGAATTGAGTCATCTGCTCCATCATCTTGAGGAGACTTGGATCAGTTTGAGAGACAAGAGGTTGACTAGAAAGGGCTATATTAGAACCCTGAGGTACCTCTGGAGCATTTGTCAAGGCATCTGCCACTTCAGTTTCCCCAGAATCTTCCTCTTCCACAGACTCTTCCCCCTCTTCATCTTCAACTTCCCCTAATCTTGCTCTTGCACCTTCAGACATGCCAGGGTAGCCACCCAAAAGTCCAGAAAAGGATCTTGATCTTCTAGATTTCATTCCACCTCTCCTTGAGGGTGCTGCTCCTTCCATTGGTGGTCCTCTGTCCAAATTTGCACTCAGTTGATGAACTGATGGTGTGCGGTCAAGAGGAGCCCTTGCTGTAGGAGTGAGAACAGCTGGAATTTTCTGGGATCTAGTATTCTTTGCTGGGGGGCTATGCTGGACTGGCATTATGAAAAGAATTAAATAACTTGATGGTATTAAGAAGAATAATCAGGCTTGGCCAAATCAATCACAATAAAATCTTGATGAATCTTGAGGAATCAATTCAAATCTTGAGGAATCAAATTCAATCAACAGTCAAATAAATTCAATCAATCAACAATCAATTCAATCAAATATCAATAATCTTGAGGAAATCAATAATCAATCAATATTCAATCAATAATCAATCAATAAGTGTCTTCAATATGAAATCAAGTCTTGAGGAATCAATCAATCAGTTCAAAATCTTCAGCAATCAATTCAATATCTTGATGAGTCAAATCAAATCAATAATCAAAATCAATTCTTGAGGATCAATCAATATCTTGAGAGTTCAAAGTCAATAAATCCAATAAATCCTGAATCAATAACCCAGATGAATCCCAATGAGTAATCCAATCAATTAAACCAATCAATAATCCCTAGATAAAACCTGAATAAGAACACAGAAAAAATTTGATTGATAAAAGTAAAATGAAGTGATGAAATGGTCAGCAATGATTGAGAAAAGAAAAGAATCAATTTTCATGTGAGTGAAATGAGTGAGATGAAAATTGATAAGAGAGAAAAAATCATAATCATTAAGATCATTAAATCATAAAAGGAATCATAATTGATGAATGAGAAAAATGAATATAAATGAATGAAAAGAAAGAATCAAATATGAGTTAATTAATTTAATGTCACAGGGGCTCTTTGAAGTGAAGAGGGCCTGGCACTCAGTAAACTGGGACTCACTTATGGAGGGCTCAAAGATAAGATAAAAGGAAATACACTTAAGAGTGTTAAAGATGAATTACTAAAAGAATAAATATAAGAAAAGCAGCAACAAAGATAAGAGTAAAGAATAGAAGAGCCAACCACAAACAAGTCCAAGTCCACTGTTTCAACCTGTCAGAATGGAAAGAGAAGGGTTAATAAGGATATGGCCACCCAACTCATACTGTACAGGCGAAGAAAGAAAAAGGGCAAAGACTAACTTAAGATTAAATAATTATAATACCCAAAATAAGGATAAGAATAATTATAAAATGATAAATAAACTAAATTAATTAACTGGGAAAAAGTCCCCAGGGGGGAGAAAGAGGGGCTGGTATATGTGAGAATCACCAGCCCTGATCCAGAGAAGAATTTTCATGAGAATAATTGATTATTGAATTGAGTCTGGCCAATACAGGTCCTGTACGGCTGTACAGAACCTGTACAAGAGGTGTGGTGTATTTGAGTGATCATACAGTTCCATACTGGTGTATTGAAACTGTATTGGGTGAAACCAACCTGTACAGGTATTGACAGGCTGTATTGAGATTCCAAGCTGTATGAATGTGTCAGAATGAAGATTGCTGAAACTGAATGCTGATACAAGTGCTGGATCTGCTGATTTGAGGTGCTTGAGTGGGTGTATGAATGAATACCCTTACCCTTGGTGAGTGGTTGTTACACAGGCTTACATACCCTCCCTCTAAAAAAGTCTCCTCATTGATGAGACTGTTCAGTCCTCCTAGAGGCTCTGAATCTCCTTAAATGAAGGTCCCATCCGGTATGACATATTCTGCCAACCACTTGTCCTTATCAGTTGTCTGGTTCTTGAATCTGACTAACTACTGTCTCTTACCCTTACCATTAAGTCTGATTTTCCTGGCCTTGATAATTTTCTTCACAGGTCCAGGGAAGTTCTCCAGTTCCACTATTTCTGGTGGGGTGGGGTTCTTCTTCCTGGAGGGGAATGTATCCTGCTCTGTCTGGAAGTATGGCTTGACTAAACTCACTGGAAAGACTGGGTGCTTCCTGGAAAATTCCTCTGTAAGTTTGACTTCCACTACATTTTCCCTATCAATTTAATGATAGTGAAGGGCCCTACAAATGAGTCTCTCATTTTCTTAAGTCCTCTGAGATTTTTAAAGTTCAGTGTAGACACCAACAGTTGGTCCCATTCTTTAAAGTCAGGTTCCATGTGTGATTTGTCCCACCTCTGAATATTATATTCTTTTGCCTCACCTATGCATTTGGCAGCTGTGTCACAAGCCCTCTTCCACATTTCATGGAAATATTTGGCTGTGGGGAGGATGGTCAGAAGATGTTTCTTCAAGTTATCCACAGGAAATACAGGATTCAACCCTTTTTCTACCAGTGCAGGTGATTTCCTCTGGTAGATTGCTGACTTTTGTTATAAGCCAGTTGGACTTCTGGTTGAAGGGTAACCCATCCATGGGTGTAACCTTCATGGTCCTTATATTCCCTGCCATAGGCACAGAATTTTCTAAGGATGTCCTCCATTGTCTGGATCATCCTTTCAGCTAATCCATATTTTTGTGGATAGTAAGCTGTGGAAAATGCAAGCTTGGTGCCAAGAATGTCATACAAGTTTGTCCAAAATTTGGATGTGAACTTTGGGTCCCTATCACTGATGATGATCTTAGGGACTCCACAGGTAGATATGATGTTGTTCCAGAATAACAAAGCAGTATCCATGGCTGTGTCCTCCTTGTGACATGGTAGGCACCTCATACTCTTGCTGAACCTATCAACTATGAGTAAGCAATCATTGAAGTTTTCTTTGCCTCCTGGGACAAGTCCTGTGACCCAGTCCATGTTGATGGTTTCCCATAGGTATTTGGGTTCTTCTATTGGTTGAAGTATACCATACTTCTTCCCATGTTTTCTATTTGCCTTTTGGCATCTTTCACAAGTGTTGATGTATTCACTCAACTATTGTTCCCATTTGGGCCACCAAGCAGTTCTTGCTACCCTTTCTTTGGTACTGTCTTCACTCATGTGTCCCATATAGGGGCAGGCATGGCATTCCTGAAGGATCAAAGATACATGGTCTCTGTCTATTATTGTGGGTGCACTGATGTGCTTCTCTCTATGTTAGAGCAGGCAATGTATAAGAAAAACTTTACTGTCCTTATATTCCCTCAACCAGGATTCCTCTGACTGGGATTCCAGTTCTGTGCTCCTGTATTTTTGTTGAAGGAGTTGCAACAATATGCCACACTGTTTGTGTTTGGCATATGTCTTCATCACTGCATTGAACAATTCAGTGTGCAGTTCTGAGGAAATTATTCCAAATATGGGAGTTTCTGTTCTTTCTGAATCAGTGTTTCCACTGTCTGGGGTACCATGTTCTGGTGCCCATTCAGAAAATCTGAAGTTTTTCTTCCTGTTTATTTCCATGAAATAGATAGGAATTTTAGCTTCTAATTCAGGGTCATAAGCTGTGTTGCTTTTTACATTATCCAATGGCCATCTGATGAGGCCATCTGCATTGGTATGACTTTCACCTTCTTTGTATATGATGGTCATATTCCCTTTACACTCTTGGATGGCTATTTGCCACCTCAACATGTGTCTATTGGTAGTCTTCATGTTTAGTGAAGACTTCAAGGCTGTGCAGTCTGTGTAGAATTCAAAGACTTCACCTTCCAAATAATAATGGGGTTTCTCCAGAGCCCAGACTAAGCATAGACATTCAGTCTGGGGGGGGCCCATACCTGGCTTCTGAATCCTTCAGTTGCCTAGAGATGTAAAATATTACTCCTTCTCATGGTTCAACATCCACAATTTGTCTCTGGTGAAGGGCTGCTCCCAAGCCTTGGCTACATGCTGCATCTATGTATAACCTTAATGGTAGTTCAAAGTCAGTCGATGAGAACAGGTGCATTTGTGAGCTCAAATTTGATCCTCTCATATGCATCCCTTCTTTCCTTGGTAATTTCAAAACTACATCTTTTGAACATAGCTTGTATAAGCTACTAGTTATGTGGGCAAAATATTTGATGTGGCTTCTATAGTAGCTAGCAAACCCAAGGAAAGATTGCATATTTTTGATGTTTCTTGGTACTGGCTTTTGCAGTACCGCTGCTACTTTGTTCTGGTTAATTGCCAGACTAAGACCTGAGTCTTTATGTCCTAGAGCTAGTAGCTCTTTTTTGCCAAAATTGCACTTTTTAAGTGAAATTTTCAGATTGATGGGTGTGCATTTACTTAGCACTCTGTCTATGTATTGCACATTGTCTTCCCATGTCTCTGAGTATATGATGATGTCATCAATATATGCTACCATCCAGCCTTCTGATATTTCTTCTTCAAATATGGTGTCCACCATCCTTTGAAAGTGGGCTGGTGAATTCTTGATGCCAAATGGCATCCTGGTGTTTTCATATATGCCCATATGACATATAATTCTGAGTTATTTCATGGAGTTTGGTTTAACTCCATTTTGGTGGAAGCCTTTCATACAATCCATTTTGGTTATGTATTTGGCTTTAGCCAGTTTGTCTAAGTCATGAGGTATCCTGGGTCCAGGGTACCTGTCAGCTTTGGTGTAGTTATTAAGAGCTCTGAAATCTCCACACAGCCTAGACTTTCCCTCATGCCAGGTGATCAGGACATGAGTGGTAGTTCCCATTATTTCATTGTGTCCAATCTTTCTGATTACATGCATGTACAGGAGTTCATTGATATGTTTTTCAACTTCCTTCCTGGTTTCCAGACTTTCTGGGTAAGGAGGTCTCCTGAGCATGGGTGGATAGGGTCTTTTCACATCAAGACATAGTTCTATATCATGGCCTCTAATCTTTTCTAATGGTTCTTCACCAATGGCAAATGCTGATCTATTCTTTCTCAGAATTTTCAGTAAGCTTAGTTTCTGTTTATTGGTAAGGGTAGTGCTAAACTTTCATCCTCTGAATTCATTCAGTAGTTCTTCGCGAGGATCTTGGGCAGATATTTGGTATATATCAAGTGCGAATTTCTTTTCCTTGTTGGTACCAATGGTAATGTGCCTGTTTTTACTATTGTAAATAGATATGCCATAAATCCTCTGGTAATCTGTTCCGAGAAAAAACCTTTGGATCTGGGCATCATCAAGAACAACAAAATCTGGTTTAAGTGTGATGTTACCTTTCCTATTGGGTATAGTTATCTCTTTGATAATTGTCCCAATGGAAGTCATCTTCCCTGATGCACTCTTGAAGTTCTTTGCCTTGGTGGGAAAGAGCTGGTTTTCCCATTTTGGTAAGTGGTTGTCCAGATAATTTCTGGGCACTATGGAGTAGTGTGCTCCACTTTCAATTATCAATGGATGTTTAGCATTGTCAATACGAAAAGTCATCTTTGTTGATGTTCCATGTATGTATGCCATTCCTTTGGTTGGTGTGACCAGGAGTGTTTGCACAAGTTTTTTGGTGCTGGAAGTGTCTTGTTGCATGCCTGCTTCCAACTGTATGTCCTGGATTTCTAGTGGGGTTTAATCTTGGTATTCCACTAGATGTTCTTCTCTTTGGCCTTTCTCTTCATCAGATTGTTCTCTGATGACATCTCCCATAGAGTCTGAGTCAGAATCCTCTGTTTGGGATTCGTCCTCTGGGACCTTCTCAATGGTATAGACTTTTTTCTTTGCCTTTGGACAGTTGTTTGAATAGTGGTCTGTTGAACCACAGTCATGACAAGAATTTTTCTTCTTTGCCACTTCTGCCACCCTTTCCCTGGGTGTGTCTTTAAACTCCACCCGGAAAGGTTTTTTCTCTTTTAAACCACTGCTTTTATATGGGGTGTATTTCCCTAGATTAGTTCTTTTCCTTACATCTTGTAAGGTATTTGAAATGTCATCTAGAGTGCAATTGTGGTTGCATCTGCATTTCACTGCATGCTCTAGTGTTCCTTGAATTCGTGTCAGGAGTTTGTGATTCCTCATCTGAATGTTCATTTGAGGATCAATGGCTTTAAGTCTTTTAGACTGTCTGAGACACAAGTCATATGAATCCTTTTCCACAGAGTATTTGCCATTTTCAAATGAAATTCTCCTTTGCCATATCCAAGTACCATTGTTGTACTTCTAGATGATTTGACTCTTCCACCATGGCTTGTTTCTTCTGCCAAGGATTTCTTTCATTTTTGTGTACCATATACTAGCATGACCTTTAAATTCTGTATTAACTCTATCAGTAATCCTGTATTCTGGTATGCTTGGCACATCAATGAAGAGTCCATCAATATAATCAATGAGTTCCATATGATCATATTCTCCTGTTCCAGAGAATTTGGGCCATCTTGAGGCCTCAGGAAGCTGTTTCAAGCCTTCCTTCTCTGAATAATACATATTATCTCCATCCTGGTGTTGTGATGGAGATCTTGCCTTGGTTTGATGTAATCTTGGTGATATGGATTATCCATGACATGGCCTTGTGGTTGGGGCTTCATGCTATGGTATACATTAAACAGTTTGTTTATGTCTTGATCCAGACAATCCCTGTCCCTTTTGCTGTGGTGTTGTTCTTCAAAGACTAGATTCAGTCTCTCATTGGTTTGTTCAGAGGCTTCACTCAATTGAGCATGTCCTTCTTGAAGGCCTTAAGAAATCTTGTCTATGTGGGCTGTTAATATTTTCATTCTCATATTCCTTGCTTGAACTTCTGCAAACTGCTTTTGAGTTTTCTCAGCATATTGGGACATTTTGAACCACAGTGCATCACTTTTTAGGTTACTCTCAGGTGTGACAACATTATGTTCAATCTGAGTGGGGGTAATATTTCTATTAATAGGACTACTGATTCTAGAGCTATGTACAGCTACTTCTGGTTCTTGTTCACTTCTCTCACCAAATTCAACAGCTTCTGTATCATTGGGTCTCGCTCTCTCTTCCTCTGGCAGAAGGTAGTCTTGTTTTGCCATTTTATCCTTGTCTTCTCCTGGAAACTTCCTGAAATTGTGAAGAATGGTGACTCTTGGCCACTGATCTGTTGGTTTCTGAATGGTGTGAAGCCACTGGAGAGCTGATTTGGCCTGCTCCTTGTGACCCTGAAGGAATCTGAGCATACCCTGTTGGGGTAAGCTGTTTTTCTATATCTTGTATAGTGGCTTGCTTCTCCCTTATCCTGTTTGCGCTCACCCCCAGGAGTCTGAACCTCCTGGTTGGATTCCAACCTTTGGTTATTACCATAAGGTCTTTGAAGTCTATCTCTTTGAGACAAATTTTCTGGCAACTTGCTCCAAGTTTTTCCCAGTGGGATGCCAGGTTGAACCTCTTGTTGTCCATTCTCCATTGAAACGAATCTTTGAGGATTTGGTGGAGCTGAACAACTTGATCCATATCTTTCCAGTCCTCTGGTTTGAGGTGCCTGTCAAATTGGAAAGTGAATGCCAGGGTGGGTATGATTTCCTCCAGTGTCCTGCCATCCACCACTGTGTCCAAGGTTTCCTCTTCCAGGTCTTCTGGTTCTGGACAAGCCTTCTCTGTCCTCTGGTTGGCTCCTTTGGAAGCCAAGGTTTCTGAGTTGCACAGGTGACATCTCAGTGTTTGCAAGCAGTCAAAAACTTGATGTTCTTAGGGTATTTATCTTTTACTGTGCCTTGTACAAATTTGTTGTCTGCTGATTTTGGCAATTTACCTTTAGATGTTACAACTGGATTAATTATGGTAAGCCTCCCTGTACAAGTGGTTAAGGTTGGTTTACCTTGTATTGAAGCAGAGATTAATGGTTTCCTATTCCTCTGAGTTGCAATGGGTGTCCACCTTTTTGCTGTAATCAGGCCTTCACTGTGCCTCTTTCCCTTGCCCTTGCTGCCCTCTGGTTGTGAATGTGGCACTGGTGTGTTGGCCTGTGACTGGGTCTCAAGTGGTATGTAGTTTTCTTCCACTGAATCAAACATGAAAAGAGGTTCTAATGTCAGTTAAGACCTCTTCAAATTCTGTTTGCATGTCTAAGAATGGCCTCTGGGCTTGTATAGTACTACAATATTCCCTTGTATAATGCTTGTGTAATTTAATTAATGATTCCATGTCAGAAATACAGCTTACATATATCTGGTACACTGTTTGTATGCCAGTATCTCACAGAATAACTTGTCATTAGAAATTATAATCTGATAAAAGTGGTATGTAAGAGGGTAATTGAATTAACAATATACCCAACCACGCCTCAACTGTTGGTTTTGTAGTAAGAGGTGTCCTTATTTTAAGTAAAAAAAGGACTTTCTTAATGGCTCAAAGTGTTTTTAGATGTAGAACATGCCAAAAATAAGGGTTTTGTGGTGATTAAACTACAATCAACTACCCCACAATGTGATTAAACAAGATAAATGCTGGTGGTATATGACATATACCACTGTAAAAATATATATAAGATATATATTATGTATATTTTTATTAAAAAATTATGCCTAAAAAGATAAAACAATTTGTCAGAATAGAGAAAGTAAGAGAAAAAACTCGCTTATAAGGTCCAATAAGTTAAAAAAACATGGCCAGGCCCCCAAAATGTCAGGCTGAGTCTATGATAAAGGTGTATTATTGTATTTACAGCCTTTAACTATGACGTGACATGGTAAAAAATGGTAAAAAAAGATTTGTTGATTGTAATAAGAGTTTAAAATAAGATAATAAGGGCTTTACTATAATGATATAGTCGTGGTGAGCGCTTCTGAAAGCCCTGGTGCAGTCTTAACAGCTGGAAGCGCTTCTGAAAGCCCTGGTGCAGTCTTAACAGTTGGATTACTATAATAAGAGCTACAATACTTAAGATTAAAGCATAACCTGGTTATTTTGCAAGAGTAAAACTATTTTTGACAGCTGTACTAGGTAGTAATTGAACCGCAGGATGGGGATTCCTTTTCTGGTAGTGAAAAGGCCTCCTTTTATCCCGAAATGGGGTGAAAACGCTGCTAGAGCTTTTCACGTAGAGGAAGTGAAGATTTTTCATTCTCAAGGACAGGCTTGTGGTTTTCAAAAGGCCTTTATAGTGTTTATTTGGCTCATATGTGGTTTTGAAACCACATCTGGGCAGTTTTCACCAATACAGGGTGAAAACCTTCATCTGGGGACCACACAGCCTGATTCTGACGTGTATGACGCGTAGAATGCTGTACAGAACCTGTATGGGACCCCAGTATTGTATCAGCTATGAGGCATTGAAGTAAAAACAAACTTCTTTGTCTGTTTGCCACCTCATAATCATGTTTATGGGATATTATCCCATGGTAAGGCTGTATTGACCAAAATATGGGATTTTGACCTTCAAACAGCCATACCTTTGTCAGTTTTTGAGATATCAACCTCAAAATTGGTTTGGTTTGTAGCCCTGTATGTGTTCTACACAATGGTACTGTCAGGATGAGTCTATGATAAAGGTGTATATAAGTATTTAAAAGCTTTAACTATGACTGTGACACGGTAAAAATATTTTTAAAGGATGATAAAGTTGATAATAAATGATTTAAATTAAGATATTAAGGGCTTTACTATAGAGAAATAGTGGTGGTGAGCGCTGTTGAAAGCCCTGGGTGCAACTTTTACCTGTTGGGTTACAATAATAAAAGCTACAATACTTAAATTTAAAGTATACCTGATTATTTTCCAAGAGTATAACTGTTTTTGACAGTTGTACTACGTAGGAATTCAAGAGCAGGATGAGGAGACAATTCTGGCTGTGAAAAGCCTCCTTTTTATCCTGAAATAGGGTGGAAAGAGTGCTAGACCTTTCCACGTAGAGGAAGTGAAGATTGTTTCACTTTCTAGTACTGGCTTGCGGTTTGCAAACAGCCTGTATAGCCTGTATTGGGCTCAGATGTGGTTTTGAAACCACATCTGGGCGGTTTTCACCAATACAGGGTGAAAATTTTCATCTGGGGACCTCACAGCCTGATTCTGACATGTATGACGGGTAGAATGCTGTACAGAAACTGTATGGGACCCCGGTATTGAAGTAAAAACCTGCTTCTTCGTCTATTTGACACCTCATATTCATGATTATGGGATATTATCCCATGGTAAGGCTGTATATGACAGCAGGTGGGATATTAAACTTAAAACAGCTATAACTTTGTTAATTATTGAGATATCAACCTCAAAGTTGGTTCAGTGTGTAGCCCTGTATGTGCTCTACACAATGGTACCTCATTTGATATGGGTATCATTTAATATGGCAAAGGTATCCCATGTACAAGATTTTTGTACATTTGCGTGTTTTAGGCAAAAAGCTGTATTGAGCTTGTTTGCCCCATAACTTCTGCAGTAGTTGAGATATGAGGAAGTGGATTACACCATCAGATAGCCCTGATTGTTCTCTTTCCAAAAAGACCCCACTTCAGGTATCCCACACTAAAACTGTAGAAGTTAGATGAGAGGTGAATGTTTTGTTCACCCTTATTTGGCCTGAAATTGACCATAACTCCAGTAATATTGGTGCTAGCTCAGTTTGGCTGGTACCATTGGATAGCCCTGGCTTAGAGCTTCATTTTGAGTACCCATTCGATGGGGTTAGGCCTCTCCTTCTAGATTTTAGATGAGAGGTGAAAATTAAGGTTTATGCTCAGCAATAACTTTGAGCAGGAATAACTTTGTTATTTCTAGTCCTATAGTGATGGGACTTATATTTTCAGGAAGAGGTGAGTTTCCTCTTTCCTTTGATACATTTTGAGCTGATTTGGCTCAGCTCCATGTTTTGGTGGTATCTGGGCTATACCATTGGTTTATGGTATTTTGGCTGTCATGCTTGTGCTCTGGTTTTGAGTCACAGGCTGACAGGTACCTCCTTTTATATGGTTATAATTGCGTATGGGAAAGTTATTCCATGTACAGGATTTTTGTACATATGCATGGTTTTAGGCAAAATCTGTATTGGGCTTGTTTGCCCTATAAATTTTTTTCTAGTTGTGATTTGTAGAAATTAATGGCACCATCAGATAACCCTGATTGTGATCTTTCCAAAAAGACCCCACTTTAGGTATTTCACACTAAAACTGTAGAAGCTAGATGGGAGGTGAATATTTTATTCACCCTTATTTGACCTTATTTTAGTCATAACTTCTGTAATTGTGGTTCTATCTCAGTTTGAATAGTGCCATTGGATAGCCTTGACTTAGAGCTCCATTTTCAATACCAATTTGATGGGGTTAAGCCTCTTCCTCTGTATTGCAGATGAGAGGTGAAAATTAAGTTTTATGCTCAGCAACAACTTTGAGGAGGATTTACTTTGTTATTATTTGTCCTCTGCTGATTGGACTTGTATATTTGGAAAGGGGTGTGTTTCCTCTTTTGTTTGATACCTTTTCAGCTAATTTGGCTCAGCTCCATGTTTTGGTGGTATCTTGGCTATACCATTGATTTATGGTATTTGGTTGTCATGCCTGCGCTCTGCCTTTGAGTCACAGGCTGATAATTGCAGAGAGCCACTAACTCAGTAGCAGTATACCAATCCCAAATAGCCTAGATACTCTAAGCAAAAATACCATAAAGTGGAGAAAAAATGGGAATATTCCATGAACTCAAGAATAACTTTATTCAGGATTTATGAATCAGGATTCACCATCTCAGGATCAAAATTTTTGTGCTGTGTGCCAGCTTTGGGAATAGTAGGGCATGTTGTATCATTCAAAGGAAGAAAACTCTTCAAAAAAGATCAACAAAATTCAAAATCGGTAAAAACCTCTCAACAAAAGGAAATAAGAGTATTTCTTGGACTTTGTGCCTATTTCAAAATGTTTATCAAAAACTTCTCACAAGTTTCATAATCACTTAAAAGGCTCACCAGGGAGGATGTTGAGTGAAATTGGCACAAAAATGGTGAAGAGTCCTTCAAGAAGCTTAGGAAACCTTCCAGAGAAAAAATTACCCTCAAGAATTTGGATCAGGACACAGGACCAGGAAAGATAAAATTGGAAGTAGACTCAAGCTACATTGCTTCAGGAGAAGTACTCACTCAAGAAGAAAAAGAAGGAAATAACAGACCAGTATTATATGAATCAATAACTTTTTCAAAATTGGAATCAAAATAAACACCACCCAAAATGAAACTTTGTGGAGCTTCAAGAGTTTTCAAGAAGCTTCAAAAAATACTTTTGGGAAAGAAATTGAGTTACAGGTTGATGACAAGGCCTTAATTTAAATGATTAACACCCCTTGCTTACCCAATGCTCCCATGACCAGATGGGTGTCTTTCATTTAACTAATTTCCTTTAATCTGGTACAAAAACCAGGAAAATTTCACAATTCCAGATGAGCTATACAGAAGACAAAAGACTCAGAAGAAGATGATGGATATGAAACAGAATTAGATGAAGAAGAAAATTGGATCAAGGTATATGCTGGATTTAGAACTAAGAGTGTAAATTCATTCAGTTTTTCATAAATTCAAATGCCAAAAAAACGGGAAGGATTATGGATTAGTATAAAAGTATACTAAAGCAAAATGAAAAACCCACAATCAAATAAGGATGAAGAATTTTGAAGGATAAAAAAATGGTCACCAAAACCTTTCTTGGAAAAGGGCCATCTCAAAAGAAAAAAAACCCAAAAAATAAGTTTGTTATATCAAGTCAAGAAGCTCAAAGCTACATTTTGAAATCACTTCATGAAGAAATTGGAGACAGAGGAGAAAATGAAGATTACAGACAGATTAAAGCAAGATTTTGGTGCAAAGGAATGAAGAAAGCAGTCAAGAAATGGGTTCCATATTGCCTTTCCTTCCAAAAGAGAAGTCAAAGCTTACAAAGGGAACAAGGAAAGTCTAGAAAAACATCAACACTCTTTGAAAGAGTCAGCATTGATGAAGTCCATATTAAATCTGTAAGATTGAAGTACATGGTTGTGGCCAGAGGTAATCTTTCAGGATGGCCAGAAACAAGTGGACTTATAAAATTAACAGGAAAAGCAATTACAAAATGGTTAATCTCAGAATGGATATGCAGAGATGGATCACCAAATAAAGTTACTGTTTATGGAGCACCAGAGTTTGGAAAATAATTGCATGATGCAGTGAAGAAAGCAGGACCAAGGATCAGAGTCACCACCCCCATTAACCAGAGTCTTAACAAATTGTTAAAAGAGGCCATAAACAACTTAATGATGCACTAGTCAAGATTTGTGGAGAAAAGGGTGCAAAGTGGAGAAAATATCTCACTTTTGTTACTATTGCTGAAAGAATTTAAACTCAAAGAAAAACTGGTTTCTAACCATTTTAACTCCAATTTTGACCAACTAGCAGTATTCACAATTGCAATTGAAACAAAAACAATTTTAGCAGTAGAATGGCACAATATATCCACAAATGAGGAATTATTGGAAGCCAGAACTAAATAATCAGAAGGAAAATAAGAAATGAGAAGTAAACAAGCAGAAAATCTCAAAAAAACAATGGAAGACTCTATCAAATATTGAGACATAATAACTGCACAACAACTAAGATTGCCAATTAATCCAGGATATTTGGTTCTGGTTTACAACAAAACCATAGAACCTAATCAGGGACTAATGTTCAAAAAAAATTGAATGGGACATAAATATTAATCAGAAAATTCAAAAATAGACCATATTAACTGGAGGAGCTAGATGGAACCAAATTATTAAGAATATTTGCTTCCTCTCAATTCAAGAGACTTTACCCAAGCACAAAGCTGATAGAAACAAAGCAAGACACAGAAGAAGAAAAAGTAAAGAATATTAATCAATAAATTGGCAAGATGTATTGGAGGCAGCCACAAAATCAGGTGAAGAATAGGGAGCTCTCACCTGGAATTCTGGGTACAAAATTGAATGGAGAGAGGGATTTGGTATTCATTACCATTTTCCTCACCAGGCTCAAGCTCATATTATCCCATAACAGCAGTAAATACAACACACAGGCAGATTTTCAGTGAGATCTTTCACCAAAAGGTTATTCTTACAGCAAAAAAGCTGGAGTTACTTCATAATACCATGGCACAGGCACCAAAGGGAAGTGTATTTTTTCAAATAAATTACATATTTTCATGATGCATATGTAACAATAAAGTTACATAAAGCGAAATAGTTACAAAAACTGGGGTACCACCCTTTAAATTACACACCCCACCCAGCTTTACACCCCTCTTATAGCCACTAGACTCATGCAGAAAGAAAGGTATACCTGAATAAATTACACAGCCACTTTACATTCAGACACAGCAGAGTCACTTCATTCAAAGCTTAACATACTGTAGTTTCTGATATGAATCTCCTGCAAAGCCACAGGACTAACCCCTTTTATATCCACAGTAACTCCACTTCAAGCCTTCAAATAGCATCAAAATTCTTTACACCACTCATCACCCCATGCAAGTCAAAACTAGTTACAACAGACTGCATGCAGTACATGCCCTTATTTAAATCTCAACAACATTACTATGCACAGCATATGATGTTTCAAACCAAAAAAAACTGAATCAAATTATCTCATGCATAACAGTATCTTAATAAGTGCAAGAAATAATCACCTGTCCTTACTTTAACATTAAAACAGAGAAAACACTGCTATGATACCTGCATAAATTACACAGTAATTTCTACCAAGCCTAAAAAAATGAAATATTCTAGTAAAAGTTAAAGTCATCATGTGATACTTCCCCCACCAAAATCATATCATTTGACAGAAAAAAGACTGTGAAAAAAACCATGCCCAGCTAAAATGAAAACACCTAATGCATGCAAGGAAAATCCAATAGTATAATGTTATAACAAATTCACCAAAAGATCAGCATGTGATAAATTGAGGCTGTGTAGAATAAAAATCATCACCAAACCTTAAATAACCTCACACTTTCAAGAAAAGTCCTCACCAAGAAAATCACATTCTGGTATAAAGAAGAATTAAAGCTGAAAAATACAGCTCCCATGGAGGAATTCCTGGGCTACCAAAGGGTATAAATAGAAGGTCTCTCTGTCCTCAAATTTGAAAATACCCCAATTGACATTATAGGAACAGGAATACTTGATCCCTCACCTGGGAGGTAGTCCAGTGTATGATCATTAATGTACTTTCCCAGTAGCTAAGCTCAGTGGAAGTATAGTGTTGAAGATTCCCCAGTTGCTTAGCTCAGTGGAATCTGAGTATTAAAAGGAAATTAAACCATACCAAATATTAGGGTTACTACTCTATTATAATATTTTATCCAGTAAAAAAGCCTATTTATCAAAATTTTGAATGAACCTACCTTCTTACATAACCAATGTAAAATAATTTTACTTTTTGAATAACAAATAAAATTCTATTGCATTATTGACCACTCTGAAAAAAGAACAAACCTTTGAAAAATTATTTTGCTCTATTATGAAATACCAAGAAGAAACCATTTACCCAATTTCACTGAAAAATAAAAATCAAACAGACAAGTATTTCATCAAGAATATAAAAATTATCAATTTCACTAACATCATATTTCTTATTATATATTGAATATGTCTGATCTGAGAATTCTGAATTTTGTCTTATGCATTTTAAAAGCCACTTAGCAATTTCTGTTTCTTTGTGAGCTCCAAGGAAGATTTTGTTCAGTAATTTAGCAGGGGCAGGAAATACACACTTACCACCTTTGGTTAAAGGAGCTAGTAGCAATTCAAAACTAGTTACCTGTAATTTCCGCTCCAGGTACTGCCTCATTTTAATCCCACACAAGAGGAGTTCCCACAAAAAAAATTTTATTCTGTTTAAAAAAACATTTATCATGTTTTTTCCATACGAAAAGAATAATTTCATTAAGTCTTATTTGGAATATGTGAAAAAATACAAAGCTGAGAAAATTCCACACATAACATATCACACTATATATGTCATAAGCTTCCAACCTTTCATTTTTCACATATATACTTCATGAAAACAAGAAATTAAGCTGAAAATATTTTTCAATATATGAGCCTTAATGAATATCATAACCTACTTCATTCCTTACCTGAACAGGAAAACACCCCCTTGAAGCTTTGTGACCCTAATGAGTTCTTTTGATTCTAAATCACCAGAATATTTCCTCTGCATAATGTTGAGATATTTCTTCTTTTAGAGTTAATACAAATATTTTAGGAAATATTCCATTTTAATTATATATAAATTGAAGCAAATTTTATATTTTGAATTTTGGGTTGGTAATTACAATTTTTACCCAAATCTTTGATCAAAGTTAGAATTTGGGAAAATTTTACTTTCAATAAAACCTGGTATAAATTCAAGTAAAAAATTTACAATTGAATTTCTATTTTATTTCCTCAAGGGTTTTTTCACTTTGAACTCACAAAATTCTAACTATCAACACAAAGGAGTGAAAAATAGACACATAGGAATGGATATATGACCCATATCACCCAATTACTGAGATACTCAGAGAAAGCACTAATTTAACTTCTTGTTGAATGTCTAATTACTTAAGAAAATATATCTTAAATTCTAAATACATCAGTATGAAGATTCAGAAATTCATAGCATTGTAGAATAGCGGAAATCAACCCTTCAACTGTGTACAAATCTGTTAATATTTTATGAGAGATATTTTTGAAATTTATTGGAGAAATAATGTGGTTCACTTTCAAATAATGATTGGTTTTAAATATTTCAAAAATTTCCCTTTTCAACCATCAAAAGAAATCAATTTCAATCTTTTTTACCAATCTTATTAGGTTAAGAAGAAGCTTTAAAAATAGGTTATTTGAGATATTCTTTACATTGATATTCATTTTGCATTAGAAATATGCTTTTAGTTTTATTGTCTTATATTTAAATCCCATTTTCTCAGTCTAAAATGCCTTGATAATATCATATCTTTCATAAGAAAAATCTATGCCCTGAAAACAAGCTTTTTTCACTCTTTTTTTGCAGAAAAATTGAAACATAGAGTTGAAAACATAATTTTGTTTGTAAATTTTCAGATTTTTGTTTCCCTCTCCTGTAGCTTCTGAAGTTTTGATACAGCTTCTTCTTTTGTTATTTTATAATTTTTATTCATTTATTATCATTCATATGGTAGTGATGTTTTCCTTTGGTTGTGTGATTTATTATTGAATCATTGTATTTTGATTATTTATTTTCAGTTCTTTGTAGTTTCAATTTCTTCATATATCACTCTATTGACATATCAAAAGATTGTCTTAATTCTTTGTTCTTTTTGTCTTCCTTCAAAACATGTAGTATTTTAAAAATTTTATATATGAATTTTTGTATTTTGGTGAGTTTTCAGCTTCAATTAATCATTAAGTATTGATTTATTTTAAGCTTAAATTGACTATATTATTTACATCATATTTTAATTCTTATGATTTTATATCTTGGTGTCTTTTTTCTTAACTCTTTTCAATTCTGTGGTTGTTTTTTTTGGGTATATATTTCTTTGTTCTTTCCCATTCTAATTACCTCCCCCTCTTTTTAAGCTTCTCATGTTCTCTTATCCACATTAATTTTTTGGATAATTTTTTTTATTATCTTTTTCAACTGCTCCTTTGCTTTTTTTGCATTTAAATTAGAGTTTTGGTAAACTTCTCCATTTTCTTAATTTTTCTACAATTTCTGTGGACTTGAATTCTCTAATGCTATAGTTCTCATATTTTTATGGTATTTTTGAATTGATCATAGCTTCTAAGCTTCAAAAATGTCTTGAATGTTTTAGATTTTTTCATTTTTTTGAATTTTATAGACTTGGTAGCTTTCCTATGCTTTTTTAAGGTTAATTTGTTTTGATAACTTGCCTTTGTGTCTTCAAAGAAAAAACACAGCTGTACAGGAAATACAGGTGTGCCAGGCTTGTTGCTCCAACAAGGCTTGTGCACCTGTATGAGCTGTATCGCTGTATTCCAGCTATACAGGCATTAAATCCAATAAATTGAAAAGGAAAAGAATTTAAAAATTGAAAAAATGAGAAAATGAAACACAAAATAAAAGTAAAAAACTAGAAGAATTGAAAATATTAAAAGAATTAAATCAGCTATACAAATTTGAAAAGGAAGAAAATAATAGAAAAAAAGAATTAATAAAAGAATCAAAAAGATAAAAATATGATGAATAATTTATCAGATAAATAGAAGAAGCTAGATTACTTTCATGAATTTAATAAATACAAGATGTTGATTAAATGGAAGGAATGATTCATATCAAGGAATTTGGAAAAGTCTTAGACTTTAAAATAAGTAAAAAGATTTAACTGATCTCAAAAATAAAGAAAAATTGATATATTATGTTAATAAATCCAAAAAAACTAGAAAACTCAATTTTCACAAAATATAGCTAAGAGGAATATGACAAATAGACCAAAAGTCAAGAACATTCAAATAAAAGAATAAAAAAATCAGTGGAAATAAAATATATAGAAAAATAACCCTTTTAAGATAAGTATGACAAAATACAAACCATAAAGTAGTTAAAATTTTATGAGAAAGACAGAAAAATCCCAATCTCTCAGAGTGTTGGTCAAAGTAGAATTTTATTATTTTTGGTCTAAATCTTAAGGTCTTTGACACATGAAGTTCTTAAATCTACACATCTTTATGCAGTAATTTTGAAATACCATGGAATATTGTTAGATCAGCTAGTAATTTATCTATTTATTTACATGATAGACTCAAGAAATACAGAAAACCAGTGGCTTCAAGTCCATGAAGGCTTTAAATTAATATTTCTTTGATCTTGTAAAATGATTTCATCAGCTAATATGAGGACACTTCTTGAGGAATTTTCAGAAATGAAACAGAAAGATTAAGTCAAGCTCCTGTTAAGAATCTTTTTTTTCAAATTTTCAAATATCTTTTCAATTTGAAAAGGACATAAGTTCCATTAAACCAAGATTATCAAATATGCTATATATATTTAAGGCTTTTTTCTGGGCTATCATATCTAATATACAGATTAATTCAAGATTATATGAATCTTAATCTATAAAGTATTCACAGAAGCTTTCTCTTGGTTGGAGAATGGCCATTTTAACAGTTGCTTTGGTGCAAATAATTTCCCCAGTATATCAAAAAAAATTCAAACAAGTTTTCACCCCAATTTGAAGGCTTTATTAAAGTGTTGTCAGGCCCATCATAAAACCCCTTCTGGATTGCATCAAGTTGATACTGTAAGAATACATATGTTGTGAGGTGTGGATTATTTCAGTATTCCTTCATCCTTCTAAGGTTGAGTTTGAATCCTATTTTAAACTCTTTTCAGACTGTGAGAATTGCAATTATCAAATATCTATCTTCAAGAATTTTTCAATATTCTGCCAATAGTGATGAGGACAGAGAAGGATTTTCAACTCAATCATCAAGAGACCTATCTAGAAAAATTCTGATCATATGGAATTGTAGTTGTAAAAGCTCATAATTTTATAAAGAAATTTATCTGTGATGATCATTAGCTCTTACTTAATCTCTTACTTAGGGTATTTTCCAAGTCAAACACTCAGCATCTTGGCAGTTTGTGCTATTTTAATTCATTTGGAATGGAAGATAAATCCTTTCATGCTATTATTTAATATCTCACTTTTTATTTCTCCTTTTATGATAAATATTTTGAGAATCTTTCAAAAACAAATATATCCACATATCTTTCAAAATATACAATAAAGAAGCCTTGATATTGGGAAGAATTCCACCATTGATATCAAATTTATCCTGTGAGAAACTATACTGAAAAAAATCTTCAACAAGAAGTAACAGGCATATCTAAAGCCATAAGGATTGAAATTACCTCCAATTTTTCTGTCACAGCCATGTGTAATCACCCCCCCAATGGGTGTGTATGGCAAATATAGCCTGACCCCATTTTATTTCAAATTGAGCATGTGATCTGTTTTATGGCCAATTGGAACATTTTTGTGCTTTATGGGCTTTGTTCCATATCACCTTTCACTTGCCACTTATGGCCTCAGGCCATATCCTACAACCATTGGCCCTTTTGGCCAATTCTCCACCTCACCAACCCCCAGGCCAATACCTTTGTTTTTGTCCTGGGGTGCATCTGGTCTTCCAGGGGCTTCCTGCCCCTGTAGCAATCAGCAGGGCCTTTGGACCAACCCCTTTTACTATGCAGTCTGGGGCCTAAATGGCTTTTTTGGGCCATTTAGGCTTCCTACGGCCTCTAAGGCCCATGGTCCGTGGGATCCTTAGGCCCCTTTTAGCCAAAATCCAATTCTGCCAGAAAGGGCCAAGGGGGCAATCGGCCAGCCCACCTGAGCCAATTTTGGCCCCCAATCTCAATGATTCCAAAAATGGCCAAAAGGACCCCAGGGACCACATTTTGGACACTTTCAACACCTGGCCTCTGGAAACTACCAGAGGCCACCAGCTCAGGTCCAGCAAGGTTCCCCTCAAGTCAGGGGAAGACCTCTCCTTCACCAATTTACTATGTTTAAAGGATTGAGGTGTGGTTCATATATGATATAATATACCATTATGCACCAATTTTGCTCAGAAATCCAATGGTGATTTTCTCAGGACCATATTACATATTTTCAATTAAAGTCCCCAAATCCATCACCCATTTCAAAGGAAGTCATTTCAGTAATTCATTCTTTCAATCCCTGGCAGCTACCAGAAGACCATTCAAGGACCCCAACCACCTGTACCTGCAGGAGTTGGGTTGTATTTTCTTTTCAGGATTATTCCAAGGGTAATTTCAAGAGGTTATCAATCATTAAGTCAGTTTTCAAGGAATCAAGTACTTCAGTATTCTTTGGACCACTCAATTGATCCATACAGGCTGTATTCAAGCAAGCTGTATGGCCTTGGCCCTTTTGGGCCAATTCATATTTCACTGTGGGAATTCAGTCACACAGTTCAATTATCAGGATGTCCAGATCTGTATCAACACAAAACAGTCAATACAGCTGGGTGATCAATGCTCCAGGATCAGTCATTACCTTTTCACATATACTGGACACCTTTTCTTCCATGGGGACTTTTTCCCCAGATAATTGCCATTTTGAACTTATTTTTATCCTTCTTTTATTTTCTTTTATTACATTGAATACTGATAACCTTAAGTCAGTCATTTGCACCTTTGCTTCTTCGCCTGTCAGTGGATATTGGTGGTAATATCCTTTACTAATCTCATAGTTCTTTCTGGAAGGTTGAAACAGTGAATTGAGGGTTCATTTGGTTGGCTTTTGTTTATTATCTTTGTCAATGGGCTTCATTCTTCTTTTATATTTGGCATATTTTTTTTACTGTTATTCTTCTTTAAAGAAATATAATCCTTGTTATTTCTTTTTCTTTTTGGAGCCCTCCAAGTGAGTTCTGGATTCCTGAGTGCAAGGCCACTCTTTCTTTCAACTAGAGCCCCTATGACATTACATTAATTAACTCCTGATTTCTTTTCATTCTGTTCATTACTTTTTTATAGTTTCAGTCATTCATTTCATTGAAATTATGACTCTTTAATGCTTATGAATTTTATGATTTATGGTCACTCCTACATTTTCTCTCATTCATTCTGTATTCTTGAAAATTGAAATCTAACCCATTTTATTTTTATTTTTCTCTTTTAAATCTCAATTCTAATCATCAATTCTTCTCAAATCTTAATCCAAATCTTATCTTTAATTTTAGTTGATTTTGAAATTGGTCATCAAGACTATTCAGACACATTCTTCATATCAGGATTCAATTTGACTTAAGGAAGAATTCACTTTATTTTGATTTGATTGACTTATTTGATATAAAATTGAAATTGACTTCAAGACAATTTGATTGACCTGGAGATTATTGCTTCTGCTGATTTTTCACATCAAGAATTTTGCCATAAATTGATCTTGCCTCAAGATCTTATTGATTGATTTATTTCTGCAAGATTTTGATTTGATTGAATTGACTTATTGATATCAACTTCAAGACTTCATTTGACATTTGATTGACTGAAGTAACTGAAGATTTTCATCTGATTCATTGATTTCCTCAATATTTGATTTTGATTGTTACTTCAAGCTTATGTTGATTTGCCTCAAGTTCCTCATCTGCAATTTTGATTTTTTATTCATTTATTTTAATTCTTATCCTGTAATCATGCCTATCCAACACTCACCTCCTGCAAGAAATACAAGATCTCAGGCCAGAGCTCAAGCTGTCCTCACTCCAACTCCAAGAGTTCCTCTTGAGGGCACCCCAGCAGTTCCTCAACTGAGGGCCTCATTTGGAAGGAAAAGGACCAAGAAGGTCTAGTTCTTTTTCAAGAGTAGTTGGCAGATTTACGGGACTTTCAAGGACCACTTTCAAAGGTCCTGGTGAAGATGGTGAAGAGGAGGAGGAGAATTCTGTGGAAGAGGAAGGGTCCTATGGTACTGAAGGTGTCCCTGCTCCTTTGGGGGCATCCCAAAGTATTGGAAGACCAACTCCAGCCCAGTCTGAACCATCCTTGTTGGCCATTATGCAGTAGATGACTCAAATTATGGCCAATCTTCAATCAGCTTCATCTTCTTAATCATCAAGACTCCATCTGTGAAGGCACCAGAATGCTTTCATGGGACTCATTCCTTCAAAGTTAGAAGCTTTATTCAGTATTTTCAATCAATCTTTCATAATGATCCAGCAAACTTCTCTTAAAATAGAAAGAAGGTCCTTTATCCCACTTCATTTCTCATTGGAAGGGCTGCAAAATTGATTGAAACTTATCCTTCCAATCTCACCAATCAAGACCCAAGCTATCTTCTCAATTCTTGGCAATTATTTGAATCTCAACTCTTTACCTTATTTGGGGACCCAAATGAAGTTAGAAAAGCTGAAGCAGAGTTATATACCTTGAAAATAAAAGAAAGTGGACATGTTTCTTTATACATTGCTCATTTAAGAAGTTTGGTTTCAAGAACTGGAGATTGGGGTGAAAGGGCTCTCATCCACCATTTCAGGAAGGGATTGCCATCCATTATTTTGGATCAGTTGGCCTCCCATCCTTCAGGAATTTACTCTCTTCAAGACTTAATGGATATTGCCCTGGAGCTTTGTACAAGGTACCACGAGAGGACAAAATAGAAGAGTCATTTTCAAGAGAAGAAGCCTTAAGCTTTGAAGTCAAATTCTTCTCATCCTCAAAATTCTTCAAGCTCAAGTAAAAAGAAGAAGCATTTTCAGACAAGGGACAAGCCCCATTCTTCTTTGGTGAATAAAGATTTCAAGTTGATGAATTCTGAAAAATAAAGAAGAAACAAGGAGGGCTTATGTACCTATTGTGGTGGGAAGCATAGTCTTGATTCCTGTTTCAAAAGGCCTCAAAACAAGCTTACCCAACCGGCAGGCAAATTTCCCAGCCAGGGAAAAGCCTGAGTGAAGATCATGTTGTGTTCAATGGTCTTCACTGTTCCCCATCCAGAGCACAATTGTGCATTCTGAATGCTGGTGTCAAGAATTCTCTTAAATTCTTTTCTTTTCTTCTCTTTATGATGTTTTCTACAGTATTCTCATTGATTCTGGTGCTACCAACTCATTTATTGCAAAGAGGTTTGTTCACAAGTATCCTTTGACTATGTAAGAACTCCCAAAAAATATTACACTTATTATCTTGGACTCCTGTGAGTCCCCTTCCTTATTTGTGACTCACCATACCAAATATATGGTTGATATTCCTTCATTCCCAAGCTTTGAATGGTACTTTTTAGTCATTGATACTCCCAAGCGAGAAAACCTCATCTTGGGCTTTGACTTTCTTAATCATTTTAATCAATCTATTGATTGGAGGCAAGGTCTGATCACCTTTAATTCTGATCATAAGGACTATCATGATCATTCAAATTCTTTCAGTAATGATTTTTCTTCTTCCAAATCATGTGGAGCTCTGGTTGGTGATTCTAGAACACCATAATTTCCAGCTTCTGTCCATATTCCTTCTCTTAATTCCCATACGTCATTACTGTCCTCTAGAGATGAAGTCTTCAAAGAGATTCAAGGTGTTGGAGAAGATAATTCTGTATCTTCACCTCATCTCTTCCTTGGGAATATGAACCTTCCCCCTTCATCTTATCATGACTCCCTGGAGGAGTTGTGGGATGAAGAGGAAGAGCCAGGAGAAGTAGAAAGCATGATTAAGGCTGTTCCTTCTGCTTATCACCAGTATTTGGATGTATTCTCCAAGGTGAGAGCAGAGAAGCTTCCTCCTCACCGTGCTTTTGATCATCATATTGACCTGGAGGGGTCTCTACCTCCAGTTGGGGTGATCTACCCTTTATCAAACCAAGAGTCAGATAAACTCAGGGCCTATATTTCAGAGAATGTAGAGAAAGGTCTCATTGGGAAAAGCTCCTCTTCAACAGGAGCACCCATCCTCTTTCTCAAAAAGAAATATAGTGGCCTCTGTTTGTGTGTTTATTACTGCAAAGTCAATGCTGTTACTAGGAAGAACAAGTATCCTGTTCCTCCTATGAAGAAGCTTCTCATTGTTTTGAATGGTTCTTCTATCTTATCCAAAATTAATCTGCATGGTGCATATAACCTGCTCAGAATTAAGGAGGGCAATGAACACTCAACAGCTTTTAGAACTAAATATGGCAGTTATTAGTATTTTGTTATGCCATTTGGGCTCATAAATTCTCCTGCCTCTTTTCAAAATCTTGCCAATGATATTTTCTACAATCTTCTTGATATTTATGTTGCAGTTTATTTGGATGACATTATGGTCTTTCCCAAATCTGAAGAAGAACATTTCACTCATGTGTTCACTGTTCTTTCCAGACTCAGAGCCAATAACCTCTTTGCTAAGGCCTCCAAGTGCCTATTTCATGTTTCTAGCTTGGATTATTGAGGTTATATTGTTTCTTCTGAGGGCCTCAAGATGGACCAAGAAAAAGTCAAGAGAATTCTCAATTTGCCGCCTCCAAGAAACCTAAAGTCTCTTCAGTCATTCCTTGGCTTTGCCAATTTTTACTGCCGTTTCATCCAGAATTATTCAAAGAAGATTAGTTCACTCACCAGTTTCCTCAAGAAATATTCCTGTGTTCCCCTCAATGAGGAAGCTCTTAGCCAGTTTCATCATCTCAAAGAGGCCTTCACCACAGCTCCAATGCTTTTGCATTTCAATCCTTCTCTACCCACTATTGTAGAGATCAATGCATCCAATTATGCCTTGGGTGTTGTACGGAGTCAGTTTTCTGACTCAGTACAACATCCCATTGCATTTGATAGCTGCAAGCATATTTCAACAGAGCTCAACTATGAGATTAATGACAAGTAACTCCTTGGCATATTCTGGGCTCTCAAGCACTGGAGGGCTTTTCTTCTTTCACTCTCTTCCCCTTTTGAAGTTCTCAGCAATCACTCTTCCTTGAAATATTTCATCTCTTCAAAATTCCTGACTTGCCATCAAGACGGCTGGGCTGAATTTCATTTCTCCATCACTTACCGCCCTGGCTGCCTAGCTGCTCTTCTGGATTCCTTATCACCTCAGGACAATGTTTATCTGGAGAGCGGGGAGGATTTCATCAGCAACAATCCAATGAATTTTCAACAACTCATTAAGCCAGATAAAGTTTAACCCTCAAGGTGGATTGTTTCTAAAATTTGATTGAGTCCATTCAGAAGAAATTATGACAAGACTCTCAGTACAGAAGTATCCTTCAAGAATTGGTTAAAGGTAAATATGCTCAATATTATTCTCTTGATTCCTCTTTTCAACTTCTTTTGTTCAAATATTGGGTGGTGGTCCCAAATGACCCCACAATTTAACTCAGCATTCTTCAAAAGTGTCATGATTCTCCTCTAGCTGGACACCTTGGCCAAGAGAAGACTCTCCAGCTTGTCAAGTGGGATTTCCACTGGTCCGGCATGACTCAATTTATCAAGGATTATGTCTCATCCTGTCAACAGTGTTCAAGAAACAAGAATATCCACCACAAGAAGTTTGGACTCCTCAAACCTCTTCCAATTTCAAATGGTCCTTGGATTTGTCTTTCAATGGACTTTATAACTCAAACTCCACTTTCCAATTCCTTTGACTCAATTATTGTCATAGTGTACAGATTCTCAAAAATGGCATTTTTTATTCCAAAAATGTCCTCAATAGCATCACTGGATTTGGCCCATTCAGTCATCAATAATATCTTTTCAAAGAATTGCCTGCCTTCAAGCGTTGTTAGTGATAGAAGTTCACTTTTTGTTTATTCCTTCTGTACCAATCTTTTTCTGCAGTGCAAGATGTAGAGAGATCTGTCAACTGCTTGCCATCCAGAAACTGATGGACAGACAGAGAGGGTAAATCAGATAATATAACAGTACCTTTGTATGTATGTCAGTTATAATCAAGATGATTTGAACACCTGGCTCTCTCTGGCTGAATTTTCCTATAATAGTTCTGATCACTCTTCTACAAAACAATCACCTTTCTTTACTGTTTATGGAAGAGATCCACAATTTGACTCAGCTCACATCACTCAAGATACTCCTGCTGGAAATTTATCAACAAAATTCAATCAGTACATCAAGATGTCAAGAGATAACTTGAAGTTCCCATAAACAGGTTTAATAGGTAGGCAGATAAAAGTATAGCAAGTCCACCTGTTTTCAATCCTGGTGACATTGTATGGATTTCTTCCAAGAACATCAAATCAACTAGACCAACCAAAGAACTGTCTTAATGATGGTTGGGTCCTTTTCAATCTTGAAAAAAGTCAGTACTCATGCTTACCACCTCAAGCTTCCATCCCAATGAAAATCCATCCACCCAGGTTTCCACATTTCCCTCCTTGAACTGCTCAAGACATCAAAAATCCAAAATAGGAATCAAGGGCCTCCTTCTCCAATCATCATTGAAGAAGAGGAATGGGAAGTCTCTCAAATTCTGGATTCCAAGATCAAGAGAGGAAAATTATGTTACTTGGTGAAAAGGAAAGGTTTCAGTCAAGACCCAGAAAGATCCACTTGGGAACCAACTGAAAACCTCAATAATTGCCCTGAACCTATCCAGGATTTTCATTATTTATAGCCTGACAAGCCAGGACCCAACCCTTCATGAGCTTGATTATTTTATGATTTTTTGTGGGGAGAGGAATTACCAAAAGTAACTCCCACTCCTGGTATGCACCTTTAGAGGTATTCTACCCATTCTTGTTGTAAGCATCACCTTGGCCACTCTGTGAGCACTTGTCAAATTTATGGACACATGGGTCTGGCCAAACTTGCAACACCAATTTCAATCCTTATGGCCATTTTCACTTGGGCAAATGGACCATTCACTATTCTTTTCACTTTCCATTTTCTTTCAATTCAAAGTCATTCCTTCAGAAAATGTTTATATTTATGCCACTGGTGGGAGAGGTAGCTACTAAAAGTGAGTTCCTCTCCTGGTGTGTACTTCCCTGATGGGTCTAAAATATTTCAAAACATCACCTTGGCCACACTGTGATAAACTGGCATCAAATCTTGTGTTCCAGGTCCCTGGCCAATTGAAATCAACTATCCACTGCAGTGATCAAGATTGGAATTCCCCTCAAGATCTCATTTCTTTTTATTTCCTTTTCTTATTTTCCTTTTATGTTTCTTTATTTTTCTTTCTTTATATCTTTTCAAAAATTTCCTTCTTATAATCTTAATGCCAAAATATTTACGTCAACTCAATTCTTCAAACCTTCCACAGCCAAATGTCAGAAGAAGACCAAAATATCCTCATGTCATATGCCAACCTTATACCAGTCATAAAATTTCTTTCAAGATTCAATACCTCTGGAATACCTATGTCCAATTCTTCTCAACAGCCTCAACAAGCTTTTATATTGGTTTGGTTCTCAGGAGCTCACCATTCAAGGTGGGGGTACTGTCACAACCACATTTAATCACCCCCCAATGGGTGTTTATGGCAAATATAACCTGACCTGTTTTATGGCCAATTAGTCATTCAATCAGTTTTATGGCCAATTGGACCATTTTGTTTTCTTATGGCCTTTGGGCTATATCACCTTTCACTGGCCACTTATGGCCTCAGGCCATATCTTGCAACCATTGGCCCTTTTGGCCAATTCTCCACCTCACCAACCCTTAGGACAATACCTTGGTTTTGGGCCTTGGGGGTCCAACTGGACTTCCAGGGACTTCTGGCCCCTCTACCCATCACCAAGGCCTTTGGCCCAACCCTTTTGATTATGGGTTCCAGGGCCTAAGTGGCATTTTTGGGCCATTTAGGCACCCTATGGCCTCTACATCGTGCGGTCCATGGGACCCTTAGGCCCCTTTTGGCCTGAATCCAATGAGGCCAAAAGGGGCCAAGTAGGCCCACCTGAACCAATTTTGGCCCCGAATCTCAACAATTCCAGAAATGGCCACAAGAACCCCAGGAACCACATTTTGGCCACTTTCAACACCTGGCCTCTGGCAACCACTAGCTCAGGTCCAGAAAGGTTTCCCCTCAATTCACGGGAAGAGCTCTCCTTCACCAATGTACTCTGTACCAAATGATTGAGGTGTGGTGCATATATGGTATAATATACCATTATGCACCAATTTTTCTCAGCAATCCAATGCTGATGGTTTCAGGACCAAATTAAGCCATTACAAACCAAGTCGCCAAATCCATAACCCATTTCGAAGGAACTCTTTTCAGCCATTCAGGCTTGCAATCCATTGCAGCTACCAGAAGACCATTTGAGGACCCCAACCACCTGTCCCTGAAGGAGTTGGGTTGTACTTTCTTTGAGGATTTTTCCAAAGTCAATTTCAAGAGGTTATAAAGCATTCAATCAGTTGTCAAGGCATCAAGTACTTCAATATTCTTTAGAGAGCTCAATTGATCAATACAGGCTGTATGGCCTTGGCCCTTTTGGGCCAATTCTCATTCCACTGTGGGAATTCAGTCACACAGTTCAGTTCTCAATATTGCCAGATCTGTATCAACCCAAAACAGCCAATACAGATGGGGAATCAACCCTCCAGGATCAGTCTTTAACTTTTCCCATAGACTGGCCACCTTTGCTTCCTTGGGGACTTTTTACCCAGTTAATTAATATATTCAATTTACTTTTATCCTTATTTTATTTGCTTTTTTCAAAGTAAATACTGATAATCTTAAGTCAGTCATTCGCACATTTTCTTCTTTGCCTGTCAGTGGATATTGGTGGTCATATCCTTTACTAATTCCATTACTCTTTCTGGAAGGTTGAAACAGTTAATTGAGGATTCATTTGTTTGGCTCTTTGGCTCTTGGATTTCTTTTATTATCTTTGGCCGTTGGCTTCCTTCTTCTTTTATATTTGGCATATTTGTCCTTACTCTTATTCTTCTTTAAAGAAATATAATCGTTGTTATTTCTTTATCTTTCTGGAGCCCTCCTAGTAATTTCTTGATTCCTGAGTGCTAGGCCACTCTTGTTTTCCACTAGATCCCTTGTGAGAATTTCATTACATAAGAAAATTTTGCAGGAAAAACATATCACAAATCTTTCAAGGAAACCTTGTCAAATCTCCATAGTACCTTTAAAACAGAAAAACATCAGCCATTCAAATTAAATTACACAAAAAAGTAATTAAATAAAACTTTTCCATGCAGGAAAGGACTTCCTCTGGTCTAATGGTAACAATTTAATACTTTCTTATATGTTTGGGATACTCAAATTGTAAGGTGTGGATATGAAACTTTGATAAAATATCAAGTACTTTTCCTGTCCTCAAAATTGGTATAAGGTAAAATTATTTAAAAATAGTAAGAAATAGTATTTTTAAAGAGAAAACATGCCAATTTCATTGTTTATAACTTTTTAATTATAAAACAATAATATAATAAAAATTCATTGTCTTACCAACAATAAAGATTTATCCAGAAATACTCTACAAGAGATATTTAAGGCTACAAAAGAAATTTCTTCAAGAGCAATTTGAATAGGAATTAATTGAGAAAAGAGCTGCGAGCAATTAATTAGAGAAGAAAGTCTTTTGAAAAGACATTTAAAGAGAAAACATGCCCAAAAGTGACCAGAATGAATTTGGAAACAAACTGACAAAGTTCACAGTGATGAAAGATGCTTTAATCCACTTATGGGGTGGTTCAGGGGTAAAAATGATTATAAGAGTTGCAAAAAATGATTATAATGATTTTCTCATGTGGTTAGAAGGTTTAAAATTATATGCAAAGGGTGATTTAAATCTTTTATTGATTGGTTTAATAGTGTTTAAACTAATTATAAAAGAAAAAGATTCTAACATGAAGAGAAAAGTGGGGCAAAGAAGACATTCTTTTATAGCCATCAATTTTCTTACTCCAAAAGTAATATTTACTCTTTTCAGTGGTGGAAAACACTCTGGCAACAGAAAAGCCAATTATGGCATCATTGAACCCTGCTTTAGACCAAAAAAGGGCTGGATTTAGCCATTTTAGACCCTTAAATCAGCCATTACTATAGTAATACCTAGACTAGAGCCTTCAAAACATGTCAGAATGAGTGTAAAAGACGTAGAGACCAGTGAAAACTGTTTTTACTAAGATTGTTCTTTCTTAAGGGTAGTTTTACCCTCTTGGCAACAGTTAAAACTACCCTGATTGGTATCAAAACCTCATCATCAATTGAGTCACAGACCCTGTGACTCAATTCCAGGCCAAAAGTGATGGACTTTAGCATGGATTCAAACATATCATGACTGTCAGCAAGTATTTGGGGGTCTGGCTCCCCCTTAGAGCTAGAGTTCCTTCCCCCCCCCCAAATTTAATCTTTCCAATTTATTTTTTTCCTTTAATTCCTAATCATGTATTATACTTACAATTTATATATGTAATTAAATTGAGTTTTACAGTACACTACTGTAATAATTGACACCTCATATGTAAATCAAAGTTCACTTATGTAATACATGTGCACATTTTGACAATTCAATTGAATTCAATTGAAAATACTTCAAATACTCATAGCTTCTAAAATTTACATAACACCTCAATTTTAACACAAAAATTGATGATTAAAACTACATTTGATTTTAATTAAATTAAGGTTCTGCGGATTTTAAACTTTTATACAGAAAATACAAAAATCTTAATTTAAGCTTATTTAGAGTTGAGTCACAAACATTTCACTCAGAGGTGACCCCACCTAATTTTTTATGAGGAATCCAATGGTGAAATAAGTTTTATATGTTTATTAGTTAGATAAAAAGTTATGATAAATTTTATTAAACTTTTTTTCAAAAATTATTTTATTTTGTGTAATTTTGTTGAAAATTCATTTTTACTTAATTATTTCAAGTAAAAATGTGTTTTTACAATTTTCATATTTAATGTATTTTTATTTTCTAAATTATAATTAAATTTTTGATTATGTATATAAGCTCATATTTACATTTTGATTTTTATCTTAATAATGTAAATAAATTCATTTTATTTATGTTTGTATATTAATTTTTTGTTTGTGGTCTTTTGGGTATTGGAAAATACCTCTAAGGCTCACACAAATTCTCATAATTCATTTTTTTAGCAGCTCAAGGGGAACTATCTTGATTCAATCAATAGGAGATAAAATTTAAAATTAAAATTCATATAATAGGAAAGGAATAAAGCCTGAAAGGTGTAACAATAATTTTGGTAATCTGTGATTTTCCAAACCCCTGGGCTGGAATTATGGATAAATACAGAACTGGGCCCTGGAGCACTCAAAAAATATATCATATATAAGGCTACTTGAAATGCTTTCCAATATATTTCTGTTCTCATTTTCAACAGACCTTGTGATTGAATTCCTTGTTGTATTTATAGGTTTTTTTGATCAAGATCCCATGTTTATGGTATAGGATATTAATAAAACTTACCTGCCCTCTACAATGATTACTTATACACAGAAAATGATACACCTTGCATATTAGTACTCCTACTGAACATTTGCTACCGGGATAAATAAAAGAATTCAGAAGTTTTGAGGTGAATTTTCCTCAAAAATTCTCTAGTTTAGAAAATGAAAGATATTTTTCCCATTATTCACAAAACAGAATCATGTAGCTGTTTCTTTCTTGAAACTGAATCTGGGTGAAAAAAAATCCTTGTAATTTCTCTCAGATATAAATCCTATATTTAGCTTACATTAGAAAAAATTAGAAAAATTAAGAAGCTTCTTTCCAATGACCAGGAGAAGAGAAGAAATCCCAAATCCACCATAATAACTTGAAATATCATATATCAATTTGCAAATCAAGACAGGATCTTAGGATTCCTTCCTGATTGGCACTTAGAAAAGAAAACAAGAAACAAGAAAAAAAATCTGGATTGTAGAGAGACTTTCCATTTTTTAAATGAAATTTTAAAAGAATATTCATACCAAAAATGGCTAGTCCTAGGTGTAATCTTTTGATAAAAAGAATTACCCTTGTTATCACTTGCAAAAAAGGAAAAATCCTTCCACTTCTCAACAAATTATGATTTCAAAATCGGGGTTTGAATTAAAAATGTTGTAGCTGCCATTTTGAAATAAAATTTAGGATTCTCCCTTTCTCACTCTGAAGAGCCACAGGAATAGTAAAGAAAATTATTTACTTAAAATATTATTCTTAATTTATCTATAAGCTATATTCAAAATTTGCTTCCATATATTCATATTGAAGTGTTTTCCCAGGGCAATAAATGATAAAATTGTAATATTATTTCATTATCATATTTGAGATAAACCAGATATTGAATATATTCCAGTAAACCTCAGTTTGAATCTCAACTTTCTGGAACATTGTGATCCTATCTTTTAGAGTCTAATTTAGCTCCTATTTTTAAATATTCAATAGATGAACTAATAACCCTATGTAGGAATACTTTATAATAGATTTTCTAGCAATTTGATTAAAATATTTTCTTACTCCGATTATTTTTGGCTTTAAATTGGTAAATCTAAAGCTTTAGGTCTTGAAGAATGTTGAATATTCAAAGAATTATATATTGTGCATAATTATCTGCATTCTTTTCAAAGGGAATAACCTCAAATATTTTCTATCCATTAGTCATGAAAAAACAGAATTAATTTAATTGCCTAGGTATAAGAAGATTAATTAAGTTCTAAGTCCCATTATAACTGCACAAAGAAGCTATTAAAACATTTTTTCAAGTGTATTTAAAACCAAATAAATTGATTCATGCATTCCTAAGATTCTTCCATGGCTGGAAACCCCTTGATTTCTTCCAATATTTGTTCTAAAAACTAATATTAATTTCACCCAAAGTTTTTTTTTATAAAACAACATAGCTAAAATGAATTTTAATAAAAGAAGAAAAAAACTTTATATAATTATCTTTCCCATTTTCATGTTGGACCTTTGGTAATAGTCTTCATGAGGGGATGTAAATCAATTTTAATGATATATTTATTTCATTAATTAGATAGGAATGTACCTGATATTGGCAGACAATATTTTAATAAAACGCATATTCAGCTTATATGCACTAATCCTTGTGTGCTTCTGAAATATTATTTCAACCCAAATCATTATGGTCCAAGCTATTTTCAGTTTCAAAAACCCAATAATCTTATTTGGATTCATATTATGAGAAGCTCAAAATTTCCCCATTTATAATTCTACTTATTAGAGAAGGAGATCTTAACCATGATATATAACTAATGTTAAAATTGCTTTGTAAAAAATAAACAATGGTATTAGACTTAATTAAAAATTAAGCTATCACATAAAAATTCTTCCCTTCACAGATTTTGTTGTACTAATATGCTACTGAGTACTAATTCATTGCAAATGGTTATTAGAGCTTCATACAAGAGCTTAGAATCTTCAATATCTTTATTATTGCTATTCACAATTCCATTAATCTCATTCCTTTATATTCTAATGGCTTATTTTAAATACTTATTACTGCATAGTAGTTACAGAGCTTTGTCTTTGAAATATTAAGTTTAACTTATTTAATAAGGAAAGTATATACCATAAAATATATCCATAATTCATTCAGTCATTTAAGATTTCTTTTACAAAAGGGTGGCTATATCCCATTCTCAGTACCTTCTAATTGCAAAAAACAATTCAAATCTGATGATCTTATTATATTTGCCATATAAAAGGAGTTTCATGCTTATTCATCCACAAATTTTTGCTCAAGTCATATGAATAAGAGCTTACAAGTTTTTTTTCAATTGTATCCTCTAAATAAAAAGAGTGACAAAAAAAATTTAGAAATTTTTTTTAATAAATAAAACTAAAATTGAGAGTGAAAATATGTATTGATTTGATCAATAGCTACAACTGACATGCTATAAAAAAATTATGAAAAACGTTTTTTGGTCAAGCCCCAAGTCTTAATTTATTTCTGGGATTTTATCAATAATCTTAGATTTTATTTCTTTTCCTTGGTGGTGAGATGAATTCTAAAACTTTTTTTAAGAAATGGAGATTTTCAATTATCAACCTCCATAGTTCTTTTAGTAACTAATTTTTCCTTTTTTAATGGGAAATACGGACATTTCTTTTGGATAAATCTCATTTTTTCCAGAATGGAAAACTCTATGGTATATTTTCAGGCCTCATGTGATAATTCTTCTTTTGGTAATACTTTTAAGAAAATCATTTAGCTCTAAAATATGATAATATTGATGATTTCATTTTTGAAATAATATTATTAATAGTGAATATATCAGAAAGAATCATATAAACAACAATGTCTTTCTCCTTCTGGTAGGCCTTTGAGACTTTGTCATTTTTATTATCCATAAAGCGGAGAATATTTAAAGAAAAATAATATAGCCCCTTATTATTCACTGAAAACTTCTAGAAATACTGGATTTGAAATTTTGAAATGAAATAATTATGGTGAATTTATCAGTAACAAATGAAATCTGAAAGAACTTTCTTTCAGATATGAGGAAATTACTAAATGAAATTTAAAGATTTTTTATGAATCATTTTTCCCATGAAATATGAATTAGGATATTTCATATTTGATTCAAGGCTTTTTTTCTCCTATATAAGCTTAGAAAATATGAAGATATATCCTTCTTTTCCCCTTGGAGATACCAAGAATTGAAGACTGTGATAGCTTATTGATAAATGGTATATACCAAGAAGAAATTCCTACACAGAATTCTAGAAAATAAAAAGTTCAGATTAAATGAACTCTTCTATCTTGATAAAATTATATCTATAAATAAATACTCATGAAAGATTTCTTCTATTTTTATTATGAAAAATTGCAAGGTACTTATTAATAATTACAATATTTTCTCAACTTCAAATATTTGAAGCCAAAAAACAATTAGAACTCTCCAAGCCGTAATAGCCAGAATCTTGATATCTAATATTCTTTGGATCTTATATATGGTTTTTTTGGATTGATATTAGATATTTCTATTTGGAAATATAAATTCAAATAGCAACAGGAGAAAATACAAAGGGAAAAAATTAACCACTAATGAGCAATTACTTTCATATGTTCAAAATCAAATCACTGATCTCAATAGTATTTGAGATAAACAGGATTCATTTAGTGAAAGGTATTTCAGAAGAAATTCATTTCACTTCCCTATATATATTTCTCGCATCCATTTTTTGTATTGATCAAATATTAAACTCTTTCCAAGATATAATTTATAATATATAAGATTGAAAAATTACATCACTTATTTTCGCAATCTTAGCCATAAGCCTATTAATTCCAATTTAATATATCAGAAACTTTGAAAAAAACATTACATGGCAAATTCAATAACAAAAATAATTTATATATTAAAAAAAGCTCAAATATATTCTTCTTCACTCATTTCGGACTTTTAATGTCTTAATTAATTGTAATCAAATTAATCAGAGTTAAGATTAATATCATTCAACCTTAATATCTTCCAAATATTCAGAATAATCCAGAGGCATATAATACCTTATGGAATGAGAGTAAATGCGGTTTACTAAATTTAAATAATGAAATCTTTCAAGATTAATGAATATTTTTACTATTTGTTTCCAAATTTTCAAGAAGTGAAACAGATTGTAAGAGAATATTACAAATTATACAGCTCCAATAATGGTCCTGTTGTTTTATGTGAGTAATCTCACCAAAATTTGTTAAAGCATCAATTAAAATCTTTTATTCTGAAATATTAACAAGTATAAAATTGATAGTGAAAGTACATATAAGTGGCTACGACTGAGAGAATCCGTTTCATTAAAAATTAATTATGTATGGAAGACAAATGTATGGACATCAACACATAATGAAATTCATCTTTTTGTTGTTATTTGAATAATCTCTTAAAAGTCCTAACAGGCCATGATAAAAGTCTCTATGGTTTAAAAGAAACTTAAAATATGAAAACAAGATAAGGGACTTCATGCTCTGGGTATCAAACGGTGTATGGGATATATCACTCATTATCATATATATTTTCCAGTAATATTTTGATTTCAATTGATAGAGCTTCAATGTATTTGAAAAGGGAAGATCTCATTATAGTTAGAGCTTTTCAAATACATAAAAATACTCAGAAATACATATTTTAGTTCTGGTATACGTCGAATATAATTTCTCTTATGTTGACAGGGGACGAAATCAAAACTTGAAGTTTTGACGATGCTAGCAGAGAGCTATAATAAATAGCAAGTGGAAAGCTCATGTAAAAGAAATGGAATCTTCTGGTTGAATTGAAAATATTCAATATTTTAATTAAATTTATAAAGAATTTCATATTGAGAAAAAATATCCCTGATAATGAGAGGAAAATATAAAGAAATTTGGAAGATGAATGCTAATTATAGTCTATATCACTCTATTAATGCATAGATTTTTGATTTGAGATTCCCTTGTGTTACTTTTAAAGATCATAGTTCATCTAAAGATTATTGTGAATAAATTTATTGAATATAGCTATACTATGTTGATATTCTATTCTCAGCTGATTGGGTAGTACATCTATATAAATTTCCAGAAAATTGTGTTCAAACAGAAGAATCTAAAGGTTAATCTCTTATTTTACTATTTCAAAAAGCCTATTTTAGTGTTTCTGAGAAGAGTTTCAAACTATATCATGGTTGAGCTCATATTAGATCCATTTTTGACTCAAAATGGTAATCATGTTTATACTGGTGTTGAACCTGCAGCACCTGCCACCAGGCCTCGTTTTTTTATGTTTTCTGTATCTTTATATCATGCATTCTATATTATTTATAAAGTCACACTTTCAAATTTTGTAAACCTGGGAAAACTTTTTATGTACCATAATTACAATGATAGAATTCACCAGAATTTCTACAATCTCATCAAAAGAGTTCAACCACCCACATAGATGTATATAACGTTGGAAATTTATAGCTTACGTTCTTCTTAGGATATAAGATTGTCAATTCATATAGAAACAATACTTTTGTGCCTTAAAAAACTAAGAATAATTCTTAATTATAAGAAGTGTTCATTATTTACTTTTAAAACAGAGGTTTCTTGCTTTTTTCCCCTAAGTTAAATGTAATTGGCAATAAAATCAGTATTAACTTTATATTTGAAAATATGTAAAGAAAAGTTTTTTATTTGAAAGAATTGCTTCAGCTCATAAACAAAAGCATTATTTTCGCTGAAAAATTCAATTTAACTCATAGCTAGATATTTTTGAAAGAGCTTTTTGATCTACTTACTGGGAGCTACTGGATCAAATAATGTAAAGAGATCCTGATAGAAGATTTTTATACTCAAGACTTTCCAAATTTTGGATATATCAATATGCAATTTTTTCCTCATGTTTTTGATGAATGAATGAATTCAATTAATAGAAGAAGGGCTTATATTGTTTTTTTACAGAGTTTCCGATGGTAAAAGTGAAATCTTCCATGATGAAATATGTTTAAATTAATAGCATAGTATGTTGGTGAGGGTTTAATAATTAATTAATCAAGCTTACCCTGTAAAAAGTTGTTTTTAAAGCCAAAAAGACAAAAATAAAATTTTAAAGAACTGTAATTTCCACAAAAATATTCTCAACTTCAAATGAATATTCCCCTGGGAGGTCGCTACATCCATATTCTGCACAAACCTTTAAGATACAAATGCAAATTGTTTATGTCATGGACTTTAAATTTTCCCACTCATGGGTGTATTTTGGCCTCAAAGAAGGTTAAATTTCCGAGATCATCATGAAAATATTGGAATAATTCAAATAAAGCTTATCTTAAGGGTCATGATGGAATCTTTTAGAGGGGTTGTGTTTCCACAAAAATGATTTATTGTTGCCTCAAAGATCTTATATTCAAACCTCTTAATGAAAGAGATATCAGGAAATTGGTGAACCTTGAGCTAACGAATCCATACCTACCTACTTTTATGAGGCAGATAGGTATGCAAACCCAAATATGGATTCTAGAGGACATGAATTTATGGGTTTTTTTTCTGTACAAGTAGAGAATTCTCAAATAAATTTAATAAATAAATGCACCTTAAATAAATTTATTTTTATATTAAGGCCTTAAAAGGTTCTCCATTTCGGGCTTTTTCAATAAACCCAGTCAAATTTATTTCTTGTTAACTGAAGCAAAGGCTAGTACAAAGCTCAGGTAAGCACAAGTTAACTATTCATCAAGCGCACTCCAACCCTTCCAATAGCTCCCTCTCATAGCTTATATTTCTTATATCATGGATTTCCTATGAGTAAATTCAACGTGAGTCATGAATTAGAATGTTGCTTAATTGTTGCTGAGAGGCAGACTGAGTATAAATAAAAATGGTCCGAGAGCTGTATCAAGCTTATTCTTTTAGACACTCTAGCTGTGCTTCTTCCAAAACCTTCCCCCGCAAATCAGTCAAGCAGGCTGAGCTTTGTGACAGCTTATCCTGCTGCATAAAAACTCAGCAATAACTCTGGCATAAATTTTGTTTCTCCGGTTTCTCAACTGATAGTGTAATTCCTTTGGATTTTAAAACGTACCCTCAAGATTACTGCTCACTTCCAAAAATGTCCACCTCTTCCATGAACCCAAGACAAAGACTTAGGCCCCCAAAGGTCAAAATCATTAAGTTGGCTAACGCCAAAACCAGACCTTCTTTGATTGTGAGCCGCACTCACAATTATCGCCTTAGAGTCTATACACTAGTACTTCTTTCTGAGTACAAGAGACGTCATCGAGATAAAGTGATTGTTTTCTGCCGCAAAGAATTCTACCGCTTTGTAACTTAAGCGAGTTAAACCAGAAAGCGAAGTCTGTCTTCCAGATGAAGAAAAAAGGTATGCAAGTATTTTAAATCAAAACAGTAAAAAAAAAGTCATTTATCATTCTCTTCCCTGATGTGCAACTATCGGCATATTCTTTTTCTACTTTGGTTCACGGTTTTTGAAATGCATTTCTTTTTTCACCTTTATGCTTTTATCCAAATATTTAAAAGGGCGACTTCGAGGGCTTTTTCGATTGTTTTTATGTTTATTTTACTCGATCATGTGTACAAAAAACTCTACATGAGTTCTACACCTGCCTTATGTAAGCCAATTTTCCTTTTAATTCTTGTCTTCCATATATTCTTATCTAGCTTTCAAACTTTCATTTATTCATCGTAGTGGACTGTTTTTCAGCACTCTCGTTTATGTCTCATTTTCAAAAAAATGGTTTTGAATATTGGTTAGTCAATTCAATATTTCACAGCTTTATTTTTTCCTCGCTAATTGAATGATATCCAGTTTGAAGTTATTATTTTCGGGAAATTTCTCTTCCGATTCGAAATAAATTTTGCCTCTCTTTGCGTGTTATTTTTCAGAATAGTAGCATTTTTGTTTCTTAAATTCCACTGTTGAAAGTGGCTTGTCACTGAGAGGTATTTAAAAGAAATTTTTGTACTTTAATAAGAAATAAAGGAATTTTTTTGGATGATTCCCAATTCAAAATTGAGTGCTTGATTTGGATCAGATAATTTTCATTTTTGAATTTTAATGATAACAGTTTAATGCCAAGTGAAAGAGAAACATTTGACTTTTAATTTGCTGCGAGACTATATTTAAAATAGTAGACAATGTAAATTATTTAGAACACTCAAGTATTTTATTAACATAAAGCAAGCGTGAAGACCGAAATAGGATGAAGTAAGTACCTAAAGGTGAACAACAACAACTAGCTATTTAATAATTCAGGTACGATTTTAACGTATTCTGATTCGAGAACTACAGCACTAATTATTAGTCGAAGTTAAACGTTGTTTAAAGAAGCACTGTACTAACCTGTCAGCGCTTTAACACAATAGAGATAAACAATATACAAAGTATTCTTTAAAGGAGAATTAACAGGATACATTAGATAGATAGATTAGTATAAAGGTTTGTGTTGTACATCCAGTAGAGTCAAGACAGACCACTTATTGGATACCAGAGTGTAAATACTGTTTCAAACTCCCAACTTCTTCAGTTATTTTAAGAAATAATATAGAATTAAATAATAATAACAATATTGTCACTTCTGTTGGCATCTAAAGGAAAAAAAGGCTGCTAACAAAAGCTTAGCAGACAAAGTAGTAAGATCAATGGACGCGTAAAATGTTATCTGAGAACATCAGATGACCTATCATGGACCCATGTAATCAACGTGATGAATGTGGCTATGATTATCTTATATAACCCGGTAGTTCTTTAGTGAAAGTTGTGGATTATTTTGATTTTCTCATACTTTATTAAATCCTCTATTTATCTCTAGTCCTTTTTTTTATATAGTTCTCATTCTTACCTACGTTGTCAAGTGTTATTAACTATTAGGTGGTAAGATTATCAACTTTACTTAACTAACTGAGTAAATTACTTACTCTTTTTATTTCAGTTACTGCCAGTATTGCATTACAGTCATTGTTGTTATCCTATTTACTATTAATAGTTATATTGTATTCTATCCTTTAGGTACCTTACTTATTCTTTATCTAAACAAAACTTGTATACTGAAATCTATCCTTTAGTTTATACGTTGAATTTAACAGATTTACAGTCTCAAAAGATAAACGCATAAACAATCAACTAACTAAAGGATAGAACAAGCTACCATGGCATCGGAAGGTGATAATGAAAATAGACATCGACCTCTCCCTACCCTCTCAGAAAACAACTATCCCGAATGGAGAAGGAGGGTTGTTATGCTTCTTAGACACAAAAAGCTTTATCATCACTGTGTCAATGCCACTCTTCCTGTCATAGAAGATGACTCTAGACCATCTGCAGCTGAAAACAAAGTCATCGACGCCAATGCAGAGACTTGCAACCTGATAGCAGGAACCCTAGACTCTGCCACCTTCACTGAGATATTTGATGATGATGAAACCATGGAGAATGCCAATCTCTTATGGAACAAGCTCACCAAATGCTTCACCTCTTCCACCTTCAATAATCAAGCTCGAATCTGGATGAGATTCTGTAGGATTACCTATAATGGAAATCTACGAAACTTTATATCTGAAATAAGACAATGTCTGAATGAGGTGATCAGCGTGAAAGTAGAGGTAGGAACGCCCACCTTGGCCTTCACTATCCTAACAAAGTTGCCAGATGAATTTCACAATGTCGTGGAAAAGGTTACGACAAACACTGAAACCTTGGGCAACCCAAATGCAATACTAAACCTGCTCCATGACGTCGCTCTTAAAGAGGAAGCACTTCATAACCAGAACAGCAACCAAACGTTAGCATTGAATAGGGAAGTCTTTCGATCAAAAACCATTCATTACTGCAAAGATGGAAGGCACAACCCCCTAGCCAGCCACCCTGCGGAACGTTGCTGGCAATTACATCCAGAACTTCGGCCGGAAAAATACAACAAGGAAGCAAAAGTCAATCTGACAATCAGACGGGCTCTGATAACAAAAGCGCGGAACCATGGGAGAAAGAACAACGAACTCACAGTGGTACTGGACACAGGAGCGTCCAATCACATGTTCAATGACAAAAGTTTCTTTGTCAACCTAAGAAATGTTGCCAACATGCCCATCTCAACTGGATGCAATAAATCCTCACTATCTGCCACAGCAACAGGAACGGTAAAGTTGTCAGACAAGAATGGGGCAATATGGACACTTAAAGGCTGTCTGTACGTACCAGAATTAACAACAAATCTTGTAGCACTATCGCAACTCGCTGAAGAAATAAAAATAAAGAAGTGGGATACGAATTCAGAAGTCTACCTAAACAAAGAAGAAAGGCCAGCATTTGTGTGCAATATTGCAAGTGGGATCTTAGAAATCAAGGTTGCAATGCCAAAGGAAGAAAGATGTTTAAATACGGTGAGACTAAATTGGCATGATAGGCTGGGGCACATGCACGATCAAGGGATCAAGAAACTAGTACCAGCATTCAAGCAAGAAGACATCTGCGACATTTGCGTCATGTGCAAGTTTCCACAACTACCTTTTCAACACTTGTTTCAAGAAACCACATCACTCTTGGAAAATATTCACATAGACCTGTGTGGTCCAGTTCAGACACCATCACTATCAGGAGCAAAGTATTTTATGATCTTGGCAGATCAATTCTTGGGGTACATTAGCGTGAAATTCCTCAAACAAAAAAACAAGGCTTTTACTCACTTTCGTAATTTCAAGATATACGCAGAGAAGAAATTGGACTGCAAAATATTGAACATTACTTCTGATGGTGGAGGCGAGTTCAGCAACAAAAGTTTTGCAAGTTTCACCAAAGAACACGGAATAAACCATGTAATCAGTCCACCGTACACGCCTCAACACAATGGCATTGCAGAACAAGGTAATCAATCAGTCATTGAAAAAACCAGATGTTTACTTCTACAATCGAAATTACCCACACAATACTGGGCAGAGGCAGCAGCAACTGCAACAGCGTTATGCAACCTGACAAGAAAGGGCAGCAAGACACCATATGAACTATGGCACAAAATGAGTCCACCAATTGACAAATTGAGACCATTCGGATGCAAAGCATGGGTTAGAATTCTAGACTCAGCAAGAATGGGGAAGTTTGACGCTGTAGCATGGGAGGGGATAATGCTGGGGTATGCAAATCAAGCTTCGGCTTATCGTATCCTAAGATTAATAGACAAATCGGTAGTGATAAGCAGGCATGTCAAATTTGATGAATCTAGTTTTCCTTCCCTTGCTGTAAATACACCAAGTGTCCCGATGGAGTTTCCTTATTTCATCTTTGCAAATGAGAATAAAGAAATATCCTTGGAGGCTGACACTACTGATCTGACTCCTAACAGTACTCCCGAAGAAGATGTCTTCCATGACGCTTTGGAGGAACTACCTGTAAGAATAATCAAGGTGATAGGGCCACGACATCCTACACTGATCACCAGCAATATCAGCACAAACAACATTCTACCATTCAGTCGACGAGCTCACACCACCACAAGAGAGGAGCTTGAAGGGGTGCCCAGAAACTACAATGAAGCAATTCGAGGGAAAGACACAGAAAAGTGGCAAGCCGCAATAATGAAAGAACTAGACAACATGAAAAGATTAAAAGTCTGGGAAGTAGTAGACAGAAAGCCATTGGACCACCCAATAACAACTACCTGGGTGTTCAAAATCAAGCGTGATCACAATAACAACATAACTGAGCACAAAGAAAGACTATGCGCTCAGGGATTCCATCAAATAGAAGGCCTAGATTATTTGAAAACGTTTTCACCAATGGGAAAAATAAGTTCATTACGACTACTCATATCTCATGCTGCAAGAAACAACTACTCGTTCCACCAAATGGACGTGAAAAGTGCATTCCTTAATGCACCTCTGGAAGAAGATATCACGTTGGCTATACCAGATGGAATAGATGAAGACAGAGGAAGAAAGGCGCTGCAACTACATAAAGCAATCTATGGACTAAAACAAGCACCGCTAGCATGGTACAACCACCTGGCTAATTGGCTCAAGAAGGCATGTTTTAAGTGCTCAATAGCAGATCCATGTGTGTTCTACAGGATCGAATCAAAACCTGTGTGGATATACGTGCATGTTGACGACCTGGCAATTTTTGGACCAGACTTAACCTTATTCAAGCAAGAGATTCAAAATGCCTTTGATACGAAAGATCTAGGAAAGGCTGAGTTGCTCCTGGGCGTCAAAGTAAATCACTTGCCCAAGGGTTTCTCGCTGTCTCAGGAACACTACATTGACAAATTGGCGGAAGAATATGAAATCAAGAGTCTTACTCCATCAAATACACCACTCAAACCAAACATTCAGCTCAGTAATGCCACCAAAGATGAATTAAGGGCATTTAAAGAACTGAGAATCAATTACCGAAGTGCAATTGGGGCACTGAACTACATCAGCCTGAACACTAGACCTGACATCACCTTTTCAGTGAGTCATCTTTCTCAGTTCCTGGAAAATCCAGGAATAACTCACTGGACAGCGTGTCTGCAAGTACTTCGATACTTGTATCACACAAAGGCCTTAACACTACACTACACAAATTCTGGAAGCGAGGGGGTAATAGGATATGCTGATGCAGACTGGGGGAATTTGGTAATGGACAGAAGATCAATCTCTGGCTATACGATCACTTTAAATGGCAATCTTATCTCATGGTGAACAAAGAAGCAACCTACAGTTTCACACTCAACAACTGAAGCTGAATACAAATCTCTATCCGACATGACGAAGGAGGTAGAATGGCTTATGAGATTAATGAAGGAAATAGGAATCAACAACACTTGGACTCCTCAACTTCTTAATGACAACAAAGGTGCAATCGATCTGGCACACTCAAACACAAATCACAACGGTTTCAAAACAAAACACATGGATATTAAATACCACTACATTCGAGACCTTTTAAAAAACTCCATCATAAAGTTAAACTACATCTCTACTCATCTCATGGCTGCTGACTTCCTTACCAAGGCGGTTGGCAAAACTATTTTATTACGCTCGAGAAGCTACCTCAATCTTCAATATATTTTTTTTTGATGTTTTATTTTTCTGCTCTCATCCGGTGTTGTTCGCAAGGGGGGCTGTTGGCATCTAAAGGGAAAAAAGGCTGCTAACAAAAGCTTAGCAGACAAAGTAGTAAGATCAATGGACGCGTAAAATGTTATCTGAGAACATCAGATGACCTATCATGGACCCATGTAATCAACGTGATGAATGTGGCTATGATTATCTTATATAACCCGGTAGTTCTTTAGTGAAAGTTGTGGATTATTTTGATTTTCTCATACTTTATTAAATCCTCTATTTATCTCTAGTCCTTTTTTCTATATACTTCTCATTCTTACCTACGTTGTCAAGTGTTATTAACTATTAGGTGGTAAGATTATCAACTTTACTTAACTAACTGAGTAAATTACTTACTCTTTTTATTTCAGTTACTGCCAGTATTGCATTATGGTCATTGTTGTTATCCTATTTACTATTAATAGTTATATTGTATTCTATCCTTTAGGTACCTTACTTATTCTTTATCTAAACAAAACTTTTATACTGAAATCTATCCTTTAGTTTATACGTTGAATTTAACAACTTCTACTCCTCTCTCTTAGTTTTTGGAACTCATCATTTATATATTAGACAGTATATCTTAAATACACGGGGACATTGAAGTCTTCTGTGCTCTTAAACCCTTGCAGTGTGATCAAAATAACGAGAACATCAATATTCATGGTTCTTATCAGCTCACGGACTGGGACATTTTTCCTTTAACAGATAATGTTTGATAAGAAAGCTCGAGAGTTGATTTTTGTCTCTATTGTTAAACAAAACAAGGGTCACTAGAGTCCGATTTTGCTTTACCGAAGCCTAGATTTTTATTTGTAAAATGTCCATTATACATTCTAGGTTGGCGTTTCAGTCTACCTATATTGCACTGGAGAATCCGGAAACAATATGCAATTGCACCTATCTCTTCCAAATGGCTATATATAAAATCATTTTAGTTGCACTAGGAACCATCACTCCAATTCATTTTACCATTAGGCTGTTTAGCATTTATTTTTGAGCCTGGGTTACACGTAACCTCCCATGATCAGGTAAAAAGTTGAGATACCGAAAGAATGCCCTTAATCTTTGTTTAGGGTCGTGGCAAGATTAGATGTCAGCTGCAATAGGTACTTGACAAATAAGAAACTGTTAAGATCGTCGTTAGAAATTAGAATAGTAGTGTAATTTGTAAATAAAAAACCATGGTGTTAAGATCACCCTGTACTTCAAGGGACCGCAACTCCATGGCTATTGTTGTTATCTAGAATCTATTTCATGTAGGCCTGTGAGGATTAAACCGAGTTTTTACGATCATGATTAAGATGTCTGATGATTTTGAATTCCTTCAGTATTTCCGCCTTGAAGTCCTCAACCTGGCTGCCAAATATTGCAATGTCATCCACATGGATGTACAGCCAAACAGGATGCTCACCTCTCCAAAAGAAAACACACAGGTCTAAGATGCTTGTCATAAACTCAATGGTTGTGAGCCACTTTTTGAGACGATCATACCATGCCAGAGGAGCTTGCTTAAGGCCATAGATAGCTTTTCAAAGCCTCAAACAATTAGAACATTGGTTGATGTTAAGGCCCTGAGGTATTCCCAAATAAACTGTCTCTGATAGCAGTGCATTGAGAAAGGCACTTTTAATGTCTATTTGATGAAATTTGAGGTCCTTTGCAGCGGCAAAGGCTATGAGAGTTTGGAGTGAATTAAGCCGACCAGCGGGAGCATAAGTCTGATTGAAATCAATGCCTGCTGATTGGGTGAATCCTTGTGCACAGAGCCTAGCCTTGTACTCAGTTATGTGCCCAAGGTGATCCTTCTTGATCTTGAAAACCCACATAGTTCCAACAAGCTTGAAGGATGAATCTAACTCGACGACATGCCATACTCCAAGTGCATTCATTGATTCTAGTTCTTTATTTATGGCAACAAGCCACAGATCTTTGTCGGAGGAGTTAAGGGTGCTTTTGAATGTCTTTGGAGCTTCACCCTTGGAGGTAATCAATGAAAGTGGTTGCCTGTTGTAAGGAAGAATATTCTCAGGATTTAAATTGCATGAAACAAGCATTGGGTGTCTAGGCCCAATCACCCTTATTCTTTGATGTGGTCTTTAATAAGCCTCAGGAGAAGGATGTTGAACTTCATCTACCACACCATCCTGCCCTTCTTGATGAGGTGAGTCAGTGGGTGAATTGCATGACACCTCAGGGTGGATTTCATCTACCACGACTGACAGGACAGGACTGATTTCATCTACGGTTTCTGTACCTTGAGTCATGGATGGAACCAGGAGAGGACCTCCTGAACCTGACTTACCCTTCAATACTGGATAAACCAATTCATCAAAAGTGACGTGTCTTGATATGATAATTTTTTAACTTGAAGTCCAAGGATACCATAGGCGGTTTTGTCATTCTCATATCCAAGAAACACACCTTCCTCACCAGATGCGCTGAGTTTCCAGTCCCAATGATGCTTTGATACTGAGATAATAGCAAGACACCCAAAGGTTTTGAGTCGCTTTATCCTTGGAGGAGTGTTACGCCAGAGAACGTGAGGGCTGTTGTTATGCCAAGAGGGAGTAGGAGTGATATTGCATAAAAAGATGGAAGTATTAATTGCCTCTGCCCAATAGGAATTTGGCAGGCTGGACCCCCCTAGAAGACACCTTGCCTTTTCTAGGATGGTGCGATTGGATCTCTCAGCAAATCCATTATGTTGAGGTGTTTCTGCTGGAGAGAGTACATGGATGAAGCCTTCAACTTCAGCTAGCTTGGCGAAATGCTGATTCAAGAATTCACCCCCTCTGTTGGAAACAAGCTTCTTAAGCTTTCAGTTGTCGAGATTTTCCATTGCCGATTTGGAAATCAGGAACTGTTTAAATGCGTCCAATTTGTTCTTGAGGAATTTGACTATTTTGAATGATATTGCTTGATTGACCATTGTGAGGTAATATTGAAAGCCTGAGATAGACATGGGAGAGATGGGCCCTACAATATCAATGTGTATACAATCAAGAGGATAGCATACTGGGTAAAACTGATCATTGAATGGTAGCTGGTGAGCTTTGTTGGTCAAGCAAGTTCGACAAGTCAGAGAGTTGGTTGGCAGACCCATCAATTTGAGAGGCCCATCCCCTGGATGATCTGATTGAGGAAAGCAAATCAGGACTACCAGTAATAAGCGCTGATGCTTGAGCAGAAGAGATGTGAGAAGACGGAGGAATGTTGGAAGGAAATCTTCTTTGATTGTTTCTTCTTTCAGGTCTTAAGTTTGGATTCTCAGCAAAGCACTTTTCTTTGGAATGACTAATGCAGTTGGTATTTTTCTTGCCATTTGCACAGTAATGGGTAATTTTATATGGATGGGCTGACGTGATGAGAGCTGAGGAGGAGATATCTGTTTTTTCGGGCTGTATCCATAGATTGTTGACAAAATCTTGAAGTTTGGTGAGGATCAAGTCAGGCTTTTCAATGACATCGTCATTCAAGGTGAGAACTTCAACATAGTGCTGAAGGTTGGGGTCTTTCACCAGCTTCCCTAAGATGGAGAACAAAAGAAGCTTGGCCTTGATCTTGATTTTCACGGCATCAAGTTCCAGCTTCATCTTCCTACAGCTATTGATGTAGTCTTGAAGTTCACCCTGATAGTTAGACCAGATCCAGTCCATCCACACCCTTCCTCTGTTGATTTCTCTTTTGGAGGCATATTGGTTGTTGATCTTTGTCCATAGAAGGTAAGCATTGTCTTTAGTTTCTTGATTAATGACTTCAAGAAATACCACATGGCTAAGTCACAAGGCAATGATGTTGATGGCCTCATGACTTGCTTTCGTGTATTTATTGAGTGTTGTTGGAGTCGATGCTGCCACCAATGGTTTTTCACAGACATCCAAGAGATCTTTAGATCTCAAATGGAACATCATCCAAAGATTCCATTCACTGTAGTTGGTGTTGTCTAGTACAGGAATTTTTGAAGTTTCTTTATTGGATGTTCTGTCAGCCATTTGAAGTGTTTTATCCTTGATATCTACCGTAGTTTAATCAGAGTGGAGCATTCAAGACTGTAAATCTGTCAAAGAATTCAAACTAGACAATAATATTTCATTAACAATGGTTTTAAGTGTTTATGATCATAGGAAACAATCAAATACCTAGATGGTAGATAGCAAGAGGCTTTAAGACAATATTTGTATAAGATGACAGGACAAGAGTAAAAATTCTAAAAGATCAACAACAACTAATGTAAAGTAGGATGTGAGTTGGTCTTATTATGTTATTAAGAGTTGAGAAGTACTTCACCTAATTTAGCCACGGCACAATATTAAAAACAATGAATAAAGGAGAGAAAGAAACAAAAGAGAGAGATAAGAAATAAGAAAAGAATAGAGAGTGAAAATGAGAGTAAAGAAAGGACTTAATCGAAGAGAGGAGCGAAGGAATGAAGATGGGAAGGAGTGAGGTCGATGAGAGGTGTGAGTTTTTATCTTGAGGAGATGAGTGGATTAGGTGGTCCTGCGCTCGGGGAATTTCGTCGATCGTATACAGTTTTGAGTTTGGGCGAGACTGTAGACTAGGTACGGTTCTGATCATAATATTTCAATATTCAACAAACATTTCATGCAACTAGTTTTGTCAAAGATTAAAAGCAAAAAGGCTTATGAATATATTTCTGAGAACCTAAATGATTAGACTATTCTTGTTAATAAGTTTTTGAGACCTTATAAAAAGGAATTTTGGAGAAATTGAAAATTAATACCACACCTGATTTTGAGCCAGTGACTGAAAAATAGAACATAAGCATGACATCAAAAATACCAAAGATAATAGTATAAAATGAATATATTGAGGTAAAACTCCCTTAACTTTATGAAAAAATGTATATAAAGAAAATAAGAAAAAACTCTTTGACTAAGAAATTATATCTCCCATAGGTTATCATCTGAAAGATAAGAATTTCCGCATTAAGATTATAATATTTGTTCCCATAGAAAAAGAAATGAAAGAGCATAAAATATCACACTTTCACTATTTGAAAGCTTTAGTAATATAAATGGATATTGACTTATGAGCTTTAGAGATTAAAATTTATCATAAACTTTTCAAAGAACCTGTATCATAATACAATATTGTTGATGATAAATAAATTGAGAGGAATTTTTTTAGATATTGACAATTGATAAGCTATAATGAAAGTTAAAATAATTAATAATAATATCATATCAGGCTAAACTAAGAGTAATAATTTTTTGAAAGATCATCAGCACCTATTTTTTCCTACATATATTAGATTATTTCTTCCTAAAAATAGAAATACCTCAATTCATGGATTCCAAATATGGTAAAAGAGCTATCTAAACTTTTCATGTCAATATGAGTGATTTTTTAATTCAAAAAATCAAGACACATATATATAAGACTTGTTTCACTAGGATATATGCTTTCAAAATAAGGAGACATTCAATGTAATGCTTTTTCACTTTAGTAGCAAAACCTCATTCATAACCATTATATAGGTAGTCTTTATTCTTCAAAACCATAGATAATTCTCCCAGAATTTCTAAGATATCAACAAAATTTTAGTTTAAGGATTACCTTTATTAAGGTTAGTACTTTAAATCAGTGAAGAGACAGCTATTTTTATAAAATCCCTATAAAAGATATAGTTCATGTAACAATAATATATATTTAAAATGTTAATAAAGTAAGATATAATTCAAATTATTTTTGAGGAAATAAAACCGACCTTTACAGTAGAATTCGGCAGTTTTTGAGACTAGTTCTGAAATCGTTTTCCAAAACTCATCCATACAGGATGTGAGAGCAAATTTTGGAATCCAAGTGAAGAAAGATCAAGATATCAGAATAGAAGTGTTTTATTTTTTGCACAATTCATTAAGACTAAATAATAAAATCATTTTTCTTACCTTTATTTTAAGCTACCAATATTGAGGTTCTTTGATTAACTCCAAGCTAAGTACTCCATAAAGACATATAACATCGGAAATTTGATCAAATTTGAAATAAGATTCTTTTCCTAAAAATTAAAACTGAACTTCTAACAGGAGAATCCTCATATATTTAATCTTTGAAGATCATAATAAAATCTCTAATATTTCTCATCTTAATAAACAGAATTCCTTTCTATAATATAAGTAAGTGTTTTTTTGATCACTTGAATATATGAGATCTGTTTTTTAGGATGGAAAATTCTTTGAGGATGATCATACAATCTCTAATATTTCTCATATTAATAGCTCAGAATGCCTTTCTATAATCTAAGTGTCTTCTCGATCATTCGAATCTATGAGATCTGTTTTGTAGTATAGGAAACTCAAATATTCATATTATTTTTTTCCAATATTGATTCCAATATACTGTTAATATTATGCACTTCGAGATTCATAAAACACCAATGTTCGAATTACCTTTGAGAATATTTTCACACTTTCCTGAGAAGGAGGAAGATTTACGTCTGACTTCTTTCAAATACTACACCATTCATATCATGAATCTGGCGAAATGATTTGAGTTCTATATGAAACATATTAAAATTATTATCATAGCCATTATATTTTAATCCGAAATCATCTCCAAAATCCTGTCTCATTATCCTATTTTTTCTCATAATAAGGCCATATTTGAATGAGGAAAATGAATTTAAGAATTCATAGATAAACTTCAAATTTATGGAGAAAAGTCCATTTTTTGAATTTTACTGTCTTATTATGTAATTAATTTATTTGAAGGGGTAATGTGATCTCCCTGTAATTACTTGTAGTTCTTCTAATACTTTAGGGATAATAAGAAGTCTATGGAAATTCAGTGTGTTTTAGAAATTTGAGTCGCAAGAAGTTTCCCATAGGGCCGAAAGCTTTCAAAAAGTTCCTTTATTTCACAAGGTCTTTAAGTAGAATTTAGCAACCCTTCTACTTAATTTTAACATAGATCTTGCAAATTATGGAGAAATTCTGAAATATTCAAAATTGTCCAAAGGCTTCATTTTCAGCTTTAACTGGAAGGATATCTTTTTTTCTAATTAAGCTGGAATATCTGACCACAAGAAATATTCATAAATTGGCCTTACTCCTGTATAATCAACATCAAAATTAATTCCAAATGTGTTTGCTTCCAAAATACTCCTACTCATGTTAATTACTTCACTTGAAACTGATTTAATAAAAGATTGCTTTTTATAATTATGAATGACAGAATTTCTTTCCTTGGAGATGAAACCAAGTGGAATCTTAATGAAAATTCTTATTTCAATATTTTATTCCACTTTTATCTTGTTATGTGAATTATTGATAATTTGGAAATCATTTGTATTAACAAAGCCATACAAATATCCACAATGGAATCATAAAATTTTAGTCTATTGTAAAATGGATTGGATACTGATAATATGTTACGATAAAGAATCGTTTTTTTAATTATTGAAAATCAATAATCTAAGCTTTAATAATATTCTCTAATACATTTTCCTCACCTCAATTTCTTTCTTACCTCTATCAATAAACAAATTCAATGGAGATCTTTGAAACATACTCTTAACTGCAATTAACTCCAAGGAGGGATAAATATTTTGAGGGAAAAAAGAAGATTTTTGTGAAAACATGTAAGCCCTCACGTGTTTTTGCCATGAATCAGTAAAAAAATGTAGTTTTTTGCCATAAATTGGTGAAAAAACATCGGATTTTTGGTAAAAACATACAAGGGGTGTTTTTTGATTGACATCTAGCTATTTATGGCATTTTTAATTCCCTGTGTGGCATTTTTAATTCCATGAGTCGCATTTATATGTCACTTTTGATGCCATTTATGGCACTTTTGACCCTAAAAATGGCATTAATATGTTACTGTTGATGCCATAAATGGCACTGTTAAAACCATTTATGGAATTTCCATGTCATATTTAATGCCATTTATGGCACTGACAATTGCATAAATGGCATTTTTATTCTGATTTTAATGCCATAAATGTCATTTTCATGCTGTTTTTGATGCCATTTATGGAACTTTAAACCATTCTAAAAATTGTAGAAACGTCACTGTTAATGCCATTTATGGCCTTGTTATGGCACTTTTGATGCCATTTATGAAATTGTTATGTCATTCAAGATGCCATTTATGGCACTGTTAATGCCATAAATGGAATTGTAACTTCCACCAATGCCATAAATTCCCATTTATTTCATAACTGCATAGTCCATTTACTTACAAACATGAAAAAAGGACTTTTTGGGCCTACAATTGTCCCAGCCAAGAAAAAATCCCAAAATTTTGGGTTTCTGGGTTTTGATTCTCAAGGTTCTTCCCTTTATTTTTTAAATAGTATGGAAATTCATGAGTGGGAACATTTTTAATTATTTTTTTTTCAAAAATAGGCCATTTGGCCAAATTGGGAAAAAATTGAAAAATTTGGGGATCTTCACATCCCATGTCAGAAAAAATACAGCAAAAAAATTCTCAAAATTCTCAAAACAAATCCTGAGGAGTTTTTCTTTAAAAAAATGGGCCAATTATGTGTTTTGGCCATAAAGTGGTAAAACAAAATAAGGGGTTATGTGTTTTTACCAAAAGCTTATTTGTGTTTACCAACACCCAAAAAGGAACTCAAGAATTTTATGCTTTAAATACGGATTATCATGAAAATTGAGTATTGAAAGCTCCAGTGACACTCCAAATTTCTTTCTTTTATTGAAAGTCAAATTGAAAAGTGATTTTATTGTCAATATATAGATATTTTAATAATACACATTCACTATAAATGTTCATTGAAATGAAGAAATACCTCAAAGTCAAGTATTTTTCCCAATACCTCAATTTGAAATAAAAATTTATTTATCAATGAGTTTTTTATACTTGTTAAAGAATATACTTGCTTTCAGAAAGGTAATAAATGTGATGAGGTGATTTTTTTGTCTTCAAAAGGCAAAAAGTATATTTTATTTTCATTAGAAAATCAATATCTTGGGACTTTTTTCAACAAAATACATTAATATTTTTAATTTCCTCCATATAAGGTCAAGCTCACATTAAGAATGATTTTTTAATAATTCTCATTCCAAATTTATAATTTTGATAATGTTTGATGCTTTTCTGTTATGTCTTCAATTTATGCTAATATATGTGATAGATTTCTGATATAATTACTAGTTTAAATCAATTTTACTTTCTCTCTCAATGAAATAATTTGTAAATTAATAATTTTGCATTTAAGATAATATTAATATATCATTTTTTGACAGTAATACATCTGAAAAGAATTTAGCTGTATTTTAAAAAATTTATATATCCCAAAGAAGGATTTTCAAAATAAATTTTACAAAATAATTGGGAAACACTGACCATTCCCATCCCCTTATAATACTTCTTCTCATACAGCGTATTAGATTTGAGATAAACTTTACATAATAATTATTAAGATAAAACTATTTAAGAAAATATAATAAACACTAAATTAAATCTTCATCCAATCTGAATTCAAAAAATATTTCAACTTGAGTATCTTTCCCTATATTTATGAGTTTCTATCTCATATGGTGGATTAAATTGATGTATTTTAAGCTTAATAGCATTTTTGAAGATTTCAAAAATATTATAAGTATTTCTTTATATCACTGTGTTTGAATAATGCATATTTCTATAGATAAATTACCCAGTAGTTTCTTTTATATACTGTGGCTGGAAGATTATGGAAAAGACCCAAAATGGCACAATCAAATCTCCAAGTCATGTCCAAGCCATATCCAAGCTAGTATATAACCCAAATTCAAAGCTCTACACCTTCCTGAAGGTGGCTTATCTTTTCTAATTTTAATCTTGAGTTATTAATAATGATGTTTTCAAAGTAGTATCTTTATGGTAGAATACACTCTTGCATGTCTGGTAGTACCATCCTGATAACTAGTCAGAGAATATTTAATATGAAAATATCTATATTTATTTATTTGAAATTTATACAGCTAGAAGTATTAATAAATCACTCAATAATAAATATTTCCCTTGATATTCAAAAAAATTAGGTATTTGCAGTTGATAATGAAGATTAACCACCATGAGCAAAGTGGATACACCTGATAGCAGGTGTTGCATTTGGAATTTGAAATTGGAGGTAGATTTGATTCAGATTTAAGATAGGAAATAAACTAAATTCATAAATAAAAGCTTTAGAAGGCTTGATATCAGTGTTTGATCAGGATTGTCAAAGCTCGATAATTCAACCATATATGATTAATTGACTTATGTTGATTTTCCCTTTGTTCAAATATTATTTTTACTTTATATAATTTCATTTGCGAAAAATTTGTTAGGTGTGGATATGAAACTTTGATTAAAAATCAAGTACTTTTCCTGTCCTCAGGATTTGTATAAGGTAAAAATCAATTACAAATAGTAAGAAATATAATTTTTAAGAGAAAACACGCCAATTTTATTATTTATAACTTTATTAGTATAAAACAATAATATTATAAAGATTTATTGTTTTACCAACAATAAAAATTTAGCCAAAAATACTCTACAAGAGATATTTAAGGCTACAAAAGAAATTTCTTCAAGAGCAATTTCAATTGGAATTAATTGAGAAAAGAACTGCAAGAAATTAATAAAAGGGCAAAGTCTTTAAAAATAATATTAAAGAGAAAACACACCCAAAAGTGACCAGAGTGAATTTAGAAACAAAGTGACAAAGTTTACAGTGATGAAAGATGCTTTAATTCACTTTTGGGGTGGTTCAGGGGTAAAAATGATTATAAAAGTTACAAACAATGATTTTAATGATTTTTTCATGTGGTTAAAAGGTTTAAAATGATTTAAGAAAGGTGGTTGGAATCTTTTATTGATTGGTTTAACAATGTTTAAACTAATTATAAAAGGAAAAGATTCTAACATGAAGAGAAAAGTGGGGCAAAGAAGACATTCTTTTATAGCCATCAATTCTCTTACTCCAAAAGTAAAATTTAATCTTGTCAGTCGTGAAAAACAGTCTGAAAACAGAAAAGCCAATTATGGCATCATTGAACCCTGATTTAGACCAAAAAGGGCTGGTTTAAGCCATTTTTAGCCATTTTAGACCCTTAAATCAGCCATTTCTATAGCAATACCTGATCTAGAGACTCCAAAACACGTCATAATGTGTGTAGGAGACGTAGAAACCAGTTAAAACTGTTTTTACTATGATGGTTTTATCTTAAGGGTAGTTTTACCCTCTTGGCAACAGTTAAAACTACCCCAGTTGGTATCAAAACCTCATCATCAATTGAGTTCACAGACCCTGTAGCTCAATTCCAGGCCAAAAGTGATGAAATTTTGCGTGAATTATGACACCACACGCCTGTCAGCAAGGACTTTGGGGGTCTAGCGGCCCCTTAGAGCTGGAGTTCTTTCCCCCCCCCAAATTTAATCTTTCCAATTTATTTTTCCTTTAATTCCTCATCATGTATTATACTTATAATTTACATATGTAATTCAATTGAGTTGTACAGTTCAATACAGTAATAATTGATACCTCATATTTAAATCAAAGTTCACTTATGTAATACACGCGCACATTTTGACATTTCAATTGAATTCAATTGAAAATACTTCAATTCCTCATAACTTCTAAAATATACATAACACCTCAATTTTAACAAAGGTTTTGGTGATTAGCACTAAATGTGATGTGAATTAGATTAAAGGTTTGAGGATTTTCAATTTTCATACAGAAATTACTAAAAAATTAATTTAAGCTTATTTAGAGTTGAGTTACAAAATTTTCACTCAGAGGTGACCCCACCTGATTTTTTTATGAGGAATCCAATGGTGAAATAATTTTTATATGTTTATTTATTGGATAAAAAGTTTTAATAATTTTTATTTAACTTTTTTCCAAATTTATTTATTTTTTTACAATTTTGTTAAAAATTCATTTTTACTTAATTTTTTCAAGTATAAATGTAATTTTATAATTTCAAAATTTAATGTAATTTTATTTTTAAATTGTAATTAAATTTTTAATTTTGAATATACTCTTATATTTATATTTTGATTTTTCTTTTAATAATATAAATAACTTTAGGGTGTTGGTAAACACATGTAAGCCCTTATGTGTTTTTACTAATAACTTACGTGTTTTTACCAATGTATGGCAAAAACACGTAAGGTTCTGGTAAAAACACGTAAGTGACCTTAATTTTCAAAAAAATTCCTCAGGCTCAGTTTTGAGGATTTTTTTAATTTTTTTGCCATATTTTTCCCAACTTGGCATGTCAATAAGCACAAATTTTTTCAATTTTTTTTTTTGCCAAATTTCACCAATTTGGCCAATATGCCAAAATGGAATATTTTTTCCAAAAATTCATTTAAAATATTCCCACTTATGAATTTCCTTAATTTTTTTTAAAATGAAGCGTTCAATGTGAAGAATAAAGCATCAGAATCCCATAATTTTGAGAATTTTTTTGGGTGGGACAAGTGAAGGTGCAAAAAGGTTTTTTTTTTCAAATGTTTTTTCCCGTCATTGCAATATGCCTATTTTTAAAAAATGAATTTAATAACTTCCCACTTATGAATTTCCCTCATTTTTTTAAATTAAAGGGTTCAATATGGACAATAAAGAACCAGAAGCTCATGAATTGGAAAAACCTTTTGGGTGGGACAACAAGTGAAGGCGCAATGAGTGTTTTTTTCAACTGTTTTTTTTCTTGTGTGTAATATGACTATTTTCAAGTACAAAAGTTCCACATGTTTGATAAAAAGGAGACTTACGTGGGATTTAAGCAATAAATATGACTGAGGAGGGGGATAATTGGCATAAATTGTATATACAAAAATTATTCAATAAGAATCAACCTCCAAAATAGTGGGTTTTTTCTGAGAGGGGGGAGGAAGATTGGACAAATACAACATTCTGTGTTTCTTAAATTTATCAGGCCACCGCAGGGCTTGTTTTTGGGCATGAATCTCCCAGTTCACAGTAATGGGGGCAACTGGATAAACTTTAGAAAGGATGATGTCAAAAGGAACAAAATGAGCACAACTATTCAAGAAGCAGATGAAAATGGGGGGATTATCATTTGGAGGACAGAAATAAGGGAAAAAAGAAAAAGATTGGGCTGTGGAATAAAAGAGAACTGGTCTTTTATACTTATTTGCAATTAGATCCCCCATGTCAGGCATGGACATCCACTTGCTTTTTGCAGCCTGGCCAACATCTTCATACCATTTGATTCTTTCCAAATAAGAGGATACTGAGGTAATTAAGGTGTTCATGGCTTCATAAAGGTCTTGATTTTGGTGAATTTCTTCAGCCAAGTCACCTCTGACATCAGCCCATTGATCTTGAGTCTTGTAAATGAAGTGGGATACTGTTCTGTGGCCACAGTTTCCATCACCCTGGACATTGATGGCCTTGAAGGTGTATTTCAATACAAAATTGGCCAAGTCTTCTGAGCCAGTTATCTGATAAAATAAGTTCAAAAAATGAATAAATATCCAAATGAACAACAGTAAATTACATTAAAAAGAATCAGAAACTCACAAACAGCTTGGAGCATTCATCACTTGTGGGATAACTGCTTTGACAATGCTCACAGGTCAAGTCAATTGCATCATAGATATTCAGACTGGTGGCAGGCTTGTGTGATTTTCCTTGTGAGGTTTTGCTTCCAATTGCCAATCTTCTGGACCTTCTAAGGGTTACTTCTGATTTATTTAATTCAGTTGCTGAGGGTAGTGAATCTGATGAACTGATGGATTTAGATGATGAGTCATCAGAATCTTCAGAATCTTCAGATGAGTCCACTTCCATAATTGGAGAGGGGACATTTGACTGGGATCTTGATGTTGTTGTGCTGGTCACTTTTGATGGGGGTCTTCCTCTTCTCTTGGATTGACTTTCAATAATTTAAAATCTTGAAGGTTCTCTTTTGTTTTGATTTTTGTTTTTATTCTTGGCTCCTTGGGGTCTTCCACAGATATTCTTGCATTCTAGAGGGTCTTCATAATATTGATCATCCTCTTGAGTCTTGGGAATTTGATCAAATGGGACTTTTCCAGTCAAAACATCTTGAAAATGTTGAAGTATTGGAGTGATTTCTGCCATTGGTCTTTGAAACAGGTCTTCCCCAATGTCTTCAAATATTCTCTTGGCTTCATTCTTTCTTTCTTTTTCAACACTTTGATCATCACCTTGAAAAACAGCCTGAGAAGAATATGACAAATAAAATCAGTTAATAAGAAATTAAAAAACCCTCACAGGCAAATTCAAATGCCATTGAGGATGGAAGTCTGATAATTCAAGCCTTTGGCGCTTGGTAAATGCCTTTTGGGTCTTATGCTTGCAAGGAATGCCTTTATAATTGTTGTATTTGTTGGTGCATTTTTCATTTGGAGGAAATTTTGTTTTGAAATTTTCAAAGGTAATCTGAAGAGCGTAATGAGACACCTTGCCATTGAGGGCACAGATGTGTGGAGGAAAATTCTTGACATGGACAATCATTTCTTTGGAGATTCTGTTGATAATTTCAATAAATTGTTTTCTGAATGCCATGTGGAGAGCCCTGACTACCTCCAGGAGAGTACCAGTGGACGTTTGGAGCCAAAGTTTAACCATGGCATGGGCACCTTCAACTCTGGAGGTGGAGCCCACACCCAGGTGGCAATGGTGGTTGGTTCAGGCTGGCACATAATACTCCTTTAGAGGAAGCCAGGTATTTTCCAAATACTGCTAGACCTCAGGATTTTTAACTTGCTTTTGAATCTTCTTCCAGTTGTCTTTGAAAGACTTTTCAGTGGGTGAATACATAAGCTGAGAAAAGAATCCCAAAGCCATTAATAAAGACAATAATAAGACAAAAAGTGAAATAAAATGAAATAAAGTGAAGAAGTATATTACTTGATTCCAAAGGCCCATAAAATTTTCAAAATCAGTTCCATGACCAATTTTCTTCATGAAATGAGCAGATACATCCTTGTTGATGTTTCAAATGCATAGCATGACTTTGGAGTCTGGAAAGAGCTGCTTCATAGAGTTGTTCAAGGCCAGATCCCTGTCAATAACAATAACTGGAGGGGGAACAAGATTGGTGTTGTTGAAGACCTTTTCAATGTATTGATTTAATGCCCAAGTATATGAAGTTTCATTTTCATTCTTAATCAAAAAAAAGCCCCAGAAAAGGTCTTATTTGTTGAGCTGAATCCAACAATATGAAAAAGGGGCATTTTGTACTTATGGGTTTTATAAGTACAATCCATAAGAATGACATGAGGAAAGCCATGAAGAAGTTTTATGGCCAGGAGGTGAGTAAAAAACAAGGAGGTAATGTGTCCCTCAGAATCCCTTGCAGAGGACCAAACAAAATTTTCTTCTTTGAGAGTGTCAATAAGAGCATCAATGGGCCTTCTGCCTTGCAGTTTGTCTTTCTTGATTTTCTTGACTTGATTATAAATGTCTTGAAGGATTACAGGCCTGTCAGACTCCCTCTGGCTGCATAATTGGGCCTGAATTTGCCTTGTCATGAGCAGTGATTCAAACATATGTGCAATTTGGGATGTTTCTTGTTCATTGAATTTCCTGAAAGAAGGATGTGCCATGATATTTTCAGTGGCATCATGGCTATGTTCAGGATTTTTGACTTTAAAAGTCCAAGGGGTACTCTTGGCATATTTCCTGGCATAAAGTCTAAAAGACAGTCAAGCTTTCTTGAGGTGACTGTTTTGGAGGGGCTTTTGTTGGGATTTGGGGTGCCACACTTGTCACAAAATATTTCAATTTGGTTGTGGGTCATATTGGACCTCAAGGTGGACACAGCATACCCCTGAGCCCTGGCAACATTATGCACATGTTGCCAAAGAAGCTCAAGGGTCTGAAATTCACCTTCAGTGGGGGTTTGAAGCATTTTTTTAATGAAAATTATGTATAAAAGTGAAAAAAAGGGGGAATTGGGGGATTTGGAATGGGGTAAGAACCTTTCGAAATGTGAAAAAGAGGTGAAAAAGGGTGTGAAAAATGAACAGAAGTGGTTAAGAGTGAAAGAAAGTGGTTTAAATGTGGGATTAATAGATGAGGGAAGGTAAAAAATTGAAAATTGAGAGGCTTGAAAGCAGGTTGTTGTGGTGGAAAATGCAGTCTTTGGGGGAAAAAAAGAAAAAAAAGTGTGAAAAGCTTTGCAAAATGGCTTTGGTAATGCTGTTTTTCCCAAAAAAAACAATGGTTTGGGGTGGGGATAATGTGGATTATTGGGGTGTTTGGGCTTGTTTTTTTTTGGGGGGGGCTGGGCAAAAAAATCTGAAACAATTTGGAGTTAGAGAGGTTTTGTGGGGAAAAAACCTCTTTTGGGAATTTTCTGGCCCAATACAGGCCCAATTGTGTTTCATTTTTAATTAAAAATGGGCCCAGGGCACCCCTTACGTGTTTTTGCTAAAAACGTACATGTTTTTACCAAATTATGGCCAAAACACGTAATCTCTTATGTGTTTTTACCAACACCCTAAATTTATTTTATTTATATTTATATGTTAATTTTGTATTTGTGGTCTTTTGGGTATATGAAATTACCTCTAAGGCTCACAAAATTCAACCTCTGGTTATTTTCCTATATATTTTCACATATATATCACACTTTCAATATGAAATTTCTGTCAAGCTGAATCATGGGAAAGATAAGTAAAATTGAAATTGGAACCCTTTAGTCCAAATAGAAGCTCATAATCAATCTTGGAATTTCTACAGGATCTTGGGGCTGTCTGAATTTATACTTATTATAAAATATATACCATAACATTTAGCTGTTCTCTATTGTAAAAAGATTTTTTTTGCAAGGCATTATATTTCTTATTTTTTCTCCCTTTTAAGATCAAAGATTTCATCAAAATTGAAATAAGCTTTCAATATTTATGGTACAGAATTATTTTAAGAAGAGGACAATCAAAATGTAGTCTATATGGAATTAATACCACCCCTATTTTAGCCCATAAACTTCTCTAAAGGATACTCTTACACTTATAGCTAGATGAAGTGAATATTCAAAGCAGAATATTGGATATCAGTATTATGATTGAGGAATTCTTCATTATAATATTCCATTGTGTAAGCTAAAAACCTTTTTTGTCTTCATTTAAAAGACATGGCTTAACAATATGATTCTAAATTTTCATAGAAATAAAAAACATCAGATTCTTGAATTCTGTGGGGCATTCAATTCTAATTTTATTGATCCAAATGTAGCTCATGTTGGCATTTTTCTGTGGAGAAATTATGAGTTCTAAAATCCCCATCTTGATATAATGTGTGACTCAAATATGTGAAAACCGAGATCATTTGAGCTTATACTTTGTGGAAATTAGAGTAGTATCTGTATAAAAATGTTAAATGAAGCTGAAAGAATGCAAGTTTTTTTTTGAAATTTGAGGAAAGCTAATTTTCATGTGTCAATATGGCCAGCCATTCTTGTCAAAAATCACTTAATTAAGTCAAATAACTCTGTAAAGAAAATTTCATATCATTTTTTTTAACCCTTTTTATAGTATCATAGAGCCCTTTTGCATTTTAGATTCAATAAAATTGATCATTAAACAATTTTTAATGATGAGGATATATGGAGAGCTCTCCATGGAATTAAGAACTAAACACATCATATGAAGCTGATGATTTTATAACTTTAATTATCTTGAAATAAATTTTTTACTTTTTAAATACTGCATAATTAAAACTTAGATTATCAGGATTAATTCAGAAAGAAGTTTTTGAATTTCTCTAAATTGAAATTTACTCAAAATTATGCAGGAGACCTTTATATTTTATTATTTATTGCTTAATTAAAACTGATATATAAGCTAAATATATATTGAGATTAATTCAAAGCTACATACTTATGAATACCTGAGAAAACTCATTTATCTTCCTCTCAGACAATAGGACCCCTATACAATATGAATGAATATATCTTGTATAAATAGGTTTGTTGAGAAAATGTATTTATAAGAATATATCTATAAAGCTTCTGTGAGTTTTTCAAATTTCTAATTATGTCAATAAACTCATAAAATCCAAAGGAATAATAAATTTAGAATAATCAACAATTTATAGATTGGAGGTGAACAGATTATATACATGGCTCTCTCAAAGGCTTTGAAAAGATAATATGAGAGAATTTAGTGTTTTTCACCTCCAATCAGAATCATGTCTCAAGTATTGAATTCAAGTTATCAAGAATTTATTAAGTAATTTACCCATTACATCTTATTTTTGATTGAAATTTATGAACAGTGTGTTTTCAGAAATTTTCAAAAACACATTTGTATTTTTTGCAAACAATGGATCAATTATCAAAAATAAGGATTAATAATATGCATTTTTCAATGAAAATATGATAAACATTTGCAAATATATCTTTTTAAAAATCACAGAAAATTCTGTTGAACCTTCATAAAGTTAAAGATTATGATAACTTTGAATATTGACTATATTTGAACATTATTACAGGGAAAGAATACTTTCTTATATTTTCTTGAAATAATACTGTTCTATATTGGCAGATAGCTATCACATATTAAGTTAACTGGCCCTTCATTCTTGGAAAAATGAAAATAATTATCATTTTTTATTTGTTTGGTCAGCATTCTATTGAGCTTACAAACTTCAATTGGTCTTTCCTAAATTTTCTCTAAAATAAATATCCTTTACAAAAAATATCTCAAAAAAATGTTTTAGACAATATTTTGAATGAAATGACAGAAATACCTCAAAAAAAGGATGAAATTTAGAGAGTGTGCAGTGAATTTGTCATTATTATTTAAATAAAGCTTTGTTTGATATTTTTTGATTAAAAGAAATAGGAAAAAACTGTTTCTTCTAGGCTACATTAGCTTTGACCATTTTTTCATTTTTTGGCGTGTTTTTATCAATTTTTGATAGTGATGTATTATTTTAATTATTTTATCACTTTTTGTTTCTTTTGTTTTTTTGCTTTTTTCATTTTTGTTTAGTCACTTTTCAATCTTGTAAATTTGCTTTAGTTTTGTTTTTTTGGTTTTATATTAAAATTACAGTAGCAGGCTTTGAAAGGCCTGCTACTGTAAGATGATTTACAAGTGTCAATTGTCTTAAAGTACAGGGTCTGAAATTCCCTTTTAAAGCATCCATTTCTTGCAGTCTCTGTGGGTGTAATGTATAAAGCCCACCAATTCTCTTGTGAATTAAGAAATACTACTCTCAAACCAGGAAGAGTATGGTGTTTTCTCTTTGAAAGGAGAAATTTATTATTTTGGATTGAAGATTGATGCAAATTCTTGAGGATACAAAGAACTCTGGAAAAACCTCAAATTGCAGAGATTAAAATTAATAAATAAGTAAATATATAGACATTTTTCCTTTTTTTTTCAAAATAGTCTCATTAAAAGGGCTTGAAAAGTGTTCATTTTTTTTCTGAGGTTCTTGAGGCTTAGCCATATTGTAAGGTGTGGATATGAAACTTTGATTAAAAATCAAGTACTTTTCCTGTCCTCAAAATTTGTATAAGGTAAAAATCAATTAAAAATAGTAAAAGATATTATTTTTAAGAGAAAACATGCCAAATTTATTGCTTATAACTTTATTAGTATAAAACAATAATATTATAAAGATTTATTGTTTTACCAACAATAAAATTTATCCAAAAATACTCTACAAGAGATATTTAAGGCTACAAAAGAAATTTCTTCAAGAGCAATTTCAATTGTAATGAATTGAGAAAAGAACTGCAAGCAATTAATTAAAGAACAAAGTCTTTAAAAAGAATATTAAAGAGAAAACACGCCCAAAATTGACCAGAGTGAATTTGGAAACAAAGTGACAAAGTTTACAGTGATGAAAGATGCTTTAATTCACTTTTGGGGTGGTTCAGGGGTAAAAATGATTATAAAATTTACAAACAATGATTATAATAATTTTTTCACGTGGTTAAAAGGTTTGAAACGATTTAAAAAAGGTGGCTGGAATCTTTTATTGATTGGTTTAACAATGTTTAAACTAATTATAAAAGGAAAAGATTCTAACATGAAGAGAAAAGTGGGGCAAAGAAGACATTCTTTTATAGCCATCAATTTTCTTACTCCAAAAGTAAAATTTAATCTTTTCAGTCGTGAAAGACAGTCTGGAAACAAAAAAGCCAATTATGGCATCATTGAACCCTGATTTAGACCAAAAAGGGCTGGTTTAAGCCATTTTTAGCCATTTTAGACCCTTAAATCAGCCATTACTATAGCAATACCTGATCTAGAGCCTTCAAAACACATCAGAATGTGTGTAAGAGACATAGAAACCATTTAAAACTGTTTTTACTATGATGGTTTTATCTTAAGGGTAGTTTTACCCTCTTGGCAACAGCTAAAACTACCCCAGTTGGTATCAAAACCTCATCATCAATTGAGTCCACAGACCCTGTAACTCAATTCCAGGCCAAAAGTGATGAACCTTTGCCTTAATTTTGACATCTCACGCCTGTCAGCAAGGACTTTGGGGGTCTAGCTCCCCCTTAGAGCTTGAGTTCCTTCCCCCCCCAAATTTAATCTTTCCAATTTATTTTTCCTTTAATTCCTCATCATGTATTATACTTATAATTTACACATGTAATTCAATTGAATTGTACAGTACAATACAGTAATAATTGATACCTCATATGTAAATCAAAGTTCACTTATGTAATACATGGGCACATTTTGACATTTCAATTGAATTCAATTGAAAATACTTCAGTTCCTCATAACTTGTAAACTAAACACAACACCTCAATTTTAACACAAAAATTGATGGTTAGCACCACATGTGGTGTGAATTAAATCAGAGTTTTGAGGATTTTCAACTTTTGTATTGAACATACTAAAAACTTAATTTAAGCTTATTTAGAGTTGAGTTACAAGAATTTCACTCAGAGGTGACCCCACCTGATTTTTATGAGGAATCCAATGGTGAAATAATTATCATATGTTTATTTATTGGATAAAAAGCTATAATAATTTTTATTTAAATTTTTTCCAAATGTATTTAATTTTTTACAATTTTGTTAAAATTTCATTTTTACTTAATTTTTTCAAGTATAAATGTAATTTTATAATTCCAAAATTTAATGTAATTTTATTTTTAAATTGTAATTAAATTTTTTATTTCAAATATAATCTTATATTCATATTTTGATTTTTATTTTAATAATATAAATAAATTCATTTTTTTTATATTCATATGTTAATTTTGTATTTGTGGTCTTTTGGGTATATAAAATTACGTCTAAGGCTCACATTCCCTCCCCCTAAAAAAAGAATATTACTTTGTAATATTGTTATTTCTAGTGTGTCTGAACTTTCTGAGAAGTTTTAGTAGCTTCAGGTATGTCTTTTTCTCTTGTTCTGTCTTCAGACACATGTCCTGAGAAGGGGCTCTCATGGCATTTTTTTTTAGTACAAAATTGATTAATGACCTGTCCACAACTGTCATGACACATGTGTGCTTGGTCCTGTGATAAATTATACCATCCAGTAGGTGAAATCTTCCTTTATCATATGATCCTTTCCATACTTCATCCAAGGCATGTATTAGAGGGTTTTCTTTACAGTCTTTGTTCACTAATTGGTATAAGATGCTACAATTGTTATCTTGAATGTAACTATTTCTGACCTCTTCAAAGAAGGTGGTGTTGAAGTCTGTAACACTTATTCCTTCTATTGGGATTTCGTTTTCATAAGTTGTGCCCCTTGAGCTTTTGATAAATCAAGTTGAGTATTGCTCAATTGTGGCAAGTGGGAATAAGACTCCATGATGTCAAAAGTGGCATTGATATTTTCTATATCTTTTGAAGATTCAGAAAATATGGATGACTTATCATCTGAATTGTCTTCAATTATGTCATCTTTTTCAACATCAGGTCCCTTTTCAATATTAATTTCATCTATTTCCCCCCTTTTTGCACATGTATTGGCTAAATGGGTGGTGCTTTGGCAAATATGGCACTTTCTGATTGTATCTGCAGATTCATACCTAACATTATTAGAATTTTCTTTGGGGTTCTTGTCCACAGAATCTTTCCAAGGTGTATTAAACCTTGTTTCAAGATTAACCCTACTAGAACCAATCTTGGTTCTGGTGGTTACTTCTTCTAATATACTGATAATATCCTCTGCTGAAGATTGTTCAGTAGTCCTGCTTTTGACAGCATGCTCTAAGGCACCTCCACATTGTCTCAGAATTCTTCTATAGATCATAAATTCTGACATGTCAGGATATAATGCTGTTAATATGTCCTTTTGTTGGCAAAGCCATGGTAAAGCTTTGTCTTTATCAGCATTAGATTTGGCAGATTCAAAGGCTGTTTCAACTTTAAGCCTCCAAGCATCATTTGCTCATTTGTTGATGATTTGGGTTTTCGACCAAGTCCAGCTCTGGTGTCCATTTGCTTGTATTATTTTGATGTACCATCTGTGAGCTGATCTGGTAAACAAGGTGTTAAACCTGGCTGTTACCAATCTGTCTGGTAATTCAAAATCCTCTTTGATCATGTCAATACCTCTAATGAATTCTATATGGTCATACTCTCCTTCACCACTCAAGTGAGGCCATTCTTTAAGTTTTGGAACTTCTTTCAAGAGTGCTTGGCCCATTGATGGCTCCAAGTTATGAAAAGGAGTGGATAATTCATTTTTTAATTGTGAATTATCAGGATCCAATACTTGTGCATTTGGAATTCTTGTGCCCTCATTTTGATTCAGAGGTGTAGACATTCTTGGTAAGGTGTTCAGAATTTGTTCAATGTCATTCATTTTAATGTTGCTACACCTTTGGGAATTTCTGTATTCATGTTGGAAGCTTTGTATTAAATTTATTACTTCAATTTTATACATGTCTTCCTTATGTGTCAGTTCTTGCCATGACTCTGTCTGTCTTGTATTATCAGCAGTGACTTGATTCAATTTCATTGATAATTTTGATACTTCTTCTTGTGAAGCATCAAAACACTTTTTCAAGGCAATGGTATATGTCTTTACTTCAGTAAATGAATTTGAAATGTCATCAAGGACTTTCTTGTTATCTGTTTTGATAATATTTATGGATTTCTTAATTCTTGTTTCAATTATGTCATCAATATTGAATATAGAATATTTATCTGTTAATTCTTTAATAATGGCAGATTGTTCACTTATTTTATTTCCAGAAGAATTATCATTATTGGAAATTTTGATTGTTCTTAAAACTTTTTCAAAATACATAAGTGTTTCATTAATTTGGCACAGACTCAGGTTGTTTGTTTTAATGTTGTTACAAATGGTTTCATTTTTATCAGAAAGATGTTTTTTCATGTCATTTATAGCATCATACAATTCTGGGATGGAATCAAATATATCAGAAATCATTTCTGGAATCTTAATCTGGCTTGCTCCTTCTTCTGTAATTCCATCATGATTCTGGCCATCTGAAATATATTTTCCATGGCATCCTGCTGAATCTTTGGAATCCTGTATCATTAGCTGTAGGTTTTTGGGGCTGGTGCCTTCCCTTTGCCCTTGTTTGGAACTTGTGGCTGCTTTTTCACATTGGAATTGCTGCTGCTGGCCACTGGGGCTGTTTTTGGCACTTGCTTTGGTGGTGGAGGGTTGCTTTTCCTCCATTCTAGTGTCAAAAGCATCATGTTTTTCTTCTCCATAAATCGATGCCATCCATTGAACAATTTGCAAGTGTTGGGATGGCCCAGGAATTTTCTCACAGTTAGGTAATAATTCATGCGATTCTTCCACAGGTCTGCAAGGATCTGGTACTCCTTGAATTGAAGTTCATTGTTGTATGCACTGTGGCTGGCTTTGTATATGTCCACAGAGGCCTGTTGTGGTGGTGTCAGCTCTTTTTGAAGGTAAAATGGTATTATCAGCTTCAGAATGACCCATTTTAGGTGTTTGGAAGTCATCAACTGACCCTTTTCCTTCTGTACCTGATTGGCCTCTGCCATAATCACGTCTATTACCTTTCTGGGAGCTGCTTGAGGGGTTATAGCTGGCTCCTGACCTGGTTGAAGGCATAATTATGGTTAAAAAGGCTTAAAATAGTATTTTTACGTCAAAGAACTTACTATTGGCCAAATTCTTAGCTTTCTGAAGGGTATTACTTATGTCCAAGTTAATCAATTCAGAAGATATTGGTTCAGGTTGGTTATTTTGAGTCACAATAACAGTACTATTATGGTCTGAATTAATAGTACTGGCAGGAATAATGCTGGTGACTGTTGAAGCTGTTTCAATGTTTTCTTGTCTTACCACGTTTTCAGACACTAAAATCAATGAAAAAAACCAATTAATTAAGTAAAAAAAAGGTTATTTCAAAAAACAAATAAAAATATAAGCCTCACTTATAATATGAAAAAAAAATATTTTTTATTGATTTTTTGAATTATAAGTATTTTTTATATGTTTTTAAATTTTTTAATATAAGAAAGAAGATTTAAAAAGAGTAAAAAAGTATGTCACACGTAAAATATCATGGCTGGGCCCCCAAATGTAAGGTGTGGATATGAAACTTTGATTAAAAATCAAGTACTATTCCTGTCCTCAAAATTTGTATAAGGTAAAAATCAATTAAAAATAGTAAAAGATATTATTTTTAAGAGAAAACACGCCAAATTTATTGTTTATAACTTTATTAGTATAAAACAATAATATTCTAAAGACTTATTGTTTTACCAACCATAAAAAATTTATCCAAAAATACTCTACAAGAGATATTTAAGGCTACAAAAGAAATTTCTTCAAGAGCAATTTCAATTGGAATTAATTGAGAAAAGAACTGCAAGCAATTAATTAAAGAACAAAGTCTTTAAAAAGAATATTAAAGAGACAACACACCCAAAATTGACCAGAGTGAATTTGGAAACAAAGTGACAAAGTTTACAATGATGAAAGATGCTTTAATTCACTTTTGGGGTGGTTCAGGGGTAAAAATGATTATAAAAGTTACAAACAATGATTGTAATGATTTTTTCACGTGGTTAAAAGGTTTAAAATGACTTAAAAAAGGTGGTCGGAATCTTTTATTGATTGGTTTAACAATGTTTAAACTAATTATAAAAGGAAAAGATTCTAACATGAAGAGAAAAGTGGGGCAAAGAAGACATTCTTTTATAGCCATAAAGTTTCTTACTCCAAAAGTAAAATTTAATCTTTGCAGTCGTGAAAGACAGTCTGACAACAGAAAAGCCAATTATGGCATCATTGAACCCTGATTTAGACCAAAAAGGGCTGGTTTAAGCCATTTTTAGCCATTTTAGACCCTTAAATCAGCCATTACTCTAGCAATACCTGATCTAGAGCCTTCAAAACACGTCATAATGTGTGTAACAGACATAGAAACCACTTAAAACTGTTTTTACTATGATGGTTTTGTCTTAAGGGTAGTTTTACCCTCTTGGCAACAGCTAAAACTACCCCAGTTGGTATCAAAACCTCATCATCAATTGAGTCCACAGACCCTGTAACTCAATTCCAGGCCAAAAGTGATGAACCTTTGCCTTAATTTTGACATCCCACGCCTGTCAGCAAGGACTTTGGGGGTCTAGCTCCCCCTTAGAGCTGGAGTTCCTTCCCCCCCCCAAATTTAATCTTTCCAATTTATTTTTCCTTTAATTCCTCATCATGTATTATACTTATAATTTACACATGTAATTCAATTGAATTGCACAGTACAATACAGTAATAATTGATACCTCATATGTAAATCAAAGTTCACTTATGTAATACACACACACATTTTGACATTTCAATTGAATTCAATTGAAAATACTTCAATTCCTCATAGCTTCTAAAGTAAACACAACACCTCAATTTTAACACAAAAATTGATGGTAAACACCACATGTGGTGTGAATTAAATTAAAGCTTTGAGGATTTTCAACTTTTGTATTGAAAATACTAAAAACCTAATTTAAGCTTATTTAGAGTTGAGTTACAAGAATTTCACTCAGAGGTGACCCCACCTGATTTTTTATGAGGAATCCAATGGTGAAATAATTTTCATATGTTTATTTATTGGATAAAAAGTTATAATAATTTTTATTTAACTTTTTTCCAAATGTATTTATTTTTCTACAATTTTTTTAAAATTTCATTTTTACTTAATTTGTTCAAGTATAGATGTAATTTTATAATCCCAAAATTTCATGTAATTTTATTTTTAAATTGTAATTAAGTTTTTTATTTTGAATATAATTTTATATTTATATTTTGATTTTTATTTTAATAATATAAATAAATTCATTTTATTTATATTCATATGTTAACTTTGTATTTGTGGTCTTTTGGGTATATGAAATTACCTCTAAGGCTCACACATATTTGACACAGACATATTCCAAAATCCAGTTTTGTAGAAGAGGATTCAGCTGAGAAAGGCTGACATGAAGATTTGCAAGCTATGTTTTTAGATTTAAATAAGAATACAATCCTCATAAAGTAATAATACGTCATAAATAAATCAAGATAAAGAACTTATTCATTTTGTAAACTGGCTTTGAATTCCTTTGTGCTTAAAAAAAGGAGTGATTTAAATTGAAAAAATATTTTTGGATTCAATTTTTTATCATAGAGAGTATTCATTTGAAGATTAAAATATAAATTTGAAGAATTTCCATACAATATACTATATACTTGGTCTATCCCATTAAGAAAGTGAGAAAATAGTTGCACATCTATAATATTTGAGTGGCTTGTAATAATTTGGAATACTAGCAAAAACTTAAATCCTGGGTTCAACCTAGTTCACAGGAAGGGTCCAAGCTAATTCTCAAATGCAACACCTACTGTAAGGTTTAGCCATTTTTCCCATGGTGAATATTTTAATAATATATCTAAACATGATTTTTTATAAGAGAATCATCAAATTGTATTTCTCGCAAAACGACTTTCACACAACAAAGCCTTTAGAAATATGTTGCTTTGTTATATATATTCTTTATATTTTATTCCAATATTTCTTCTTTGAGGATTTCAAATAACATTATGGATGTAAAATAAGCTCATTTCTTCTAAAAGAATTTGAGCGGATAAGGGAATATTTTACCTTTTACCTACCAATTAATGAGAGTGCATGGGAGAAATAAACATTGAAATGAACCTTAATGGATTTGTTAAAAAAGAGATTCCATTTCTTATGACATCAAGATCAATTTTCATTTTAATTATTTCTGGATTAAAGCTGGTTATTGAGTCATAATAATCCTGTTTTAATCATTCATTAGTCACTTTCCTTATTCCTTATCATTATTAAAAGTATACAGTAATTTGAATTTTCTTAATAAACTACACACAGAACAGGATATTGAGATTCTTTTGTCATTGTCAGCTTGGATCATTTTAAGGGGCTATTCTGAAGTTGAGGTAAGATCAGCTAGGTATGATGGTTATGCTTATGTATATTATAAACCAAATAAAAATATCTATACTTATGAAGGATTCTTGAATTCACTTGTGGGGTGCTTCAAGAGCTTAAATTACTACAGGAGCCATAATAAATGGATATAATAATATAATTTCAGGAAGAAAAAACTCACAAGTATATCCAAAAACCCTGGGCTTCATGATAAGAGAACTAGTTGCTTTGACCTCTATGTGGTACTTGGAGCTCAATTCCCAAAGTGAATAATTTAGGGGGTGTCTGTAAGCCTTACAGAAAATCTTCCTATTCAGCCTCAAGTATTAATTTTTGCAATTCAACTTGTCTGGAATAGAATTTTGAAATATTATCTTTATAAAATAGATAACTGAAGAAAATATTGATATCCAAATATGAGCATCAATTTTGACCAAATTCAAATTCATTTGTATCACACACATACAGAAATTGAAAAATCATACTTCAATTATTGATACCTGCTAAGTAATAAATCAAATTTTCTTTCAACCCATAGGGTGATTTCAAAAATAACAATCAATTTGAATAAATTTAGAAATATATTTATTTCCATATTTAAATAATGGAAACTAACTTTCTCTCATTTGAAGTTCAAATTTATTGAGTGAAAGAATTTTTACTTGGGAATCCTGAAATGTTTTTTAATAAGAATTCTGATTTCTATATGAAGTTATTCATTTTATTTGATGAATAGATGTTGATAGGAAATTCTCATAAATAAATATTTCCTAAAGAAAACAATTTTTATAAATTCCTTCATAAGCCTGAGTCTTGTAATTTGAAGTTTATATACATCTCTAATATATTGATTTCAATTAAATATTATTAAGCAATTGTAATAATAAATTTTTTCTTTGATTTTAGAGATTAATTCTTATTTAGTTTTCCTTTTTAATATGTCAAAATACCACAATGCCTCACATTCCTCTTTTAAAATTCATCTTATTCTTTTAACATTAAGGGGTGTCAAACCTACAAAATCCAAAAAAGTGTGATTTGAGACCAAAATCCCACATTTCAAAATCAGTGATTTTGTCTCCCAAAAACCACTTTTTTTACTCAGTCCCCCAGGGATTTTGCAAAATACCACATTCTTTCCTATACTTATTTAAACCTAAACTAAATCATTGGATATTGAAATTTCAAACCTAACCGCTGCCCTTCTCCAAAAGTAAATTTTAACCCAACCCCTGGTGTAACCAATTAACCAATCAATTTACAATTCCATTCAATATCCTACTTTCTCAAATTATTCAATTACTGCTTTATCACCCACTATCACCATCCTTCCAATGCCAGGTCACCCAATGAAGACAAATAAATACACTCCCAAGAGTTCATCTGGCCTTCCCCATCCTTCAGGTCACCTAACTCGGCCAGATTATTTATGTATTATCAATTGGTTGATGCATAAATCAAACTTTGATTCATGTTTTGGAACCGGTGGCTCCACATTGGTGGGAAGGCCACCCTCAAGTAAAAAGAGTGGATTTCATCATATCGCCATTGAGGTCAATAAAAAATCATGACACCGGTTGAATCTCAGTGCAACAAGCATTCATGACCAATGGCATACATATAAGAAAAATACACAACAGCAAAGAAGCTTGAGAATTTCACTGGGGTAGGTATAACAGAAGAGGATAAGAAAATAGGGCTGCATACTATGGCTGATAAGCTCAAAAGTATGTGTCCATGTTTTGCAGAAATGGATTCACTCTTTGGCCATAAGACAAATGTGACTCCACTAGAAACATATGATTCTCAATAGGCTGGATTGATTTCAAATGAGGATGAGGAAGAACCAATGGAACATGAAGTAAGATATGATACAATATTTCATTATTTGTGCTAAATTCAGATGTATTGTTTCTTTTCAGGTTTTGGAAATAACAGACAAGGGAACAATCACGATTCAACCAAATATTGAGATTGCTGAAGATAAATGGAATGACCATGTGGAAGAGCCTGAAGTAAGATTTGTTTCATCAAACCAATATGAAACAAATTGACTCTGAAATATTTTTTCTGTAGCTACAGGATAAGATCAATGGTTCATCCAAAAAGAGAAAACATAGTGCCAGCTTTAATCTTAATAATACCAGTGGTTCACGGAAGAAGTTGTATGATGTGTTGTCTCCAAGTTACTCACAAATAATGATTGATCGTCAAAAAGGTCGGTAGGAGATGGTTTTATTCTTATGTTCATGCAGACTAATGAAAGTTTTTTCAGGGAGAGAAGCTCATGATGAGGCCCAGTTAGAGTGGGATAAACAAAAGTGGAATGAAGAATGGAGTGCTCAGATTATGAAAACTGAGCAACAGTGATTAATGAAGGAGATGGAAATTGCATTTGAACAGGAAAAAAAATGCTGAGTGTAGAAAGCTGGAACAGTCCAAAATACAATCCCAACTTGATTTTGATATGGCCAAAGAGGCAAAGAACATTTATTTTGAAAAAGAAAAATGGCAAAAAGAAGTTGAGATGCATGAAAAACAACAGAACATGGACTTGACTATAGTGGCATTGAATTCCTACCATCCAATTTCAGATTTAGAGCGTATTCTAAATTTAATTAATAAAAAGAGTTGAAGTAAGTGTTCTTCATTAGATATTATGCGTGTAACATGAGTGGTGCCATTTGTTGACAGAATTGGTTTTGCCAAATAGGCTCATTTGTTATTTGATGGGTAAATGACCAATAAATTCTCCACTTTGCGGATGATTAATTCAACACTGGAGGTGTCTTCTCAAATAAGATGGGTAGGGACACCCATTCCAAGAATCAATTTCAAAAGATGTTGTTTTATTTGATGGAATGTCTGGCCTTTGAAATTATTTTTGTGGCAATTGATCCAATTTAATATGTCCAGTGACAAAGCAGAGGTTATGGACATTTGTCCTTTTAATCAACATGAATCATATTTTGAAATTCTGAAAACTTAATGCTAGTAAGAGAAACAATTAAAAAGGTTCCAAGTTTGAAAATAATTGATCACTTTTTCTTATCCCTTGTTTAAACATTCACCACATGTCTTTTGTATAAGATTACTAAATTCTTCATTTTGGTAATTTTTTTCAACAGCCTTTCTTTTTAATTAAGTTCCCCAAGTTTTGATTGATCAATTGATTTCAAAATTAATTTTTTTTTGGAAGCCATTCAGCTGTTCCATAGTGAAAGTTCTTGTAAGTGCATACACTGTGACTGATCTTAATTTTCTTGCACTGATTTTCTTTCATTCTGCACTGATTTTATTTGAACAAAAAGTGTTGGTTGGGGCCCTTTGGTGACTGTTTTGTTGCATAATATTGGGCTGTTTTTTGATAAGCAACGGTAAGTCCTATGTTTTGTTGTATTTAGGCAGTGGTCATTACATAACTTACTACTGCTTACTGTCCCACAACCACCACCTCCTCCATCAATCCACCACCACCTCCTCCTCCACCGATACACCACCACTACCTCCACCACCAATCAACCTCCTCCATCGATCCAACACCTCCACCACCAATCCTTCACCTCCACCATCAATCCACCACCACCACCATAACCTCCTCCATCAATCCACCACCACCAATCCTTCACCTCCCCCATCAATACACCACCACCTTCACCACCAATCCACCACCCAACTAACATGTCCTCCTTCTCCAACATCTCTACCACCAACCATTCCCCCTTTGGTTCATGTGCTTTTGTATGAAATACTGATTAATTATTTTGTTTTATACACTTTTTTTGTTTTAATTTATAGGATTAATAATTCATATTTGGAATATATTTAGTCTGAAACCATTATGTCACAATCTAACAATAAACTCTCACCTTCTTTAGCCATTCCTCATCAATTATCTGATCATTTGACTGTTGGGACTCAACCAAATGATCAGATGATTGTCAATGAGCTGAATGTGCCCAAAATTTCTATAATTACTCATGATGTGAAGCCTGTTGGGACTCAACCTCACAATCAGAATGATTTAACAGAAGAGAGTTCTCTTAATCATAATCACCCAGATACCAGACAACAAAGAAGAATGCTTTCTTATATGAACCAAACAGCAGGCCAGCTTGGCCTTTATAATCCCAACTTCTCCACAATTACACTAGACAAGAAGAACAATGAGAATGCCTCCTTGTTAAAGCTTCCTCCACACAAACCGCTGCCCAGACCCTATGTACTTATCAATAGACATAACAAGCCTTATTTACCTATTTTCATGTATCAAATTCACCCATTCAGCAGTCCAGCACCAGTCTTCCATAAACTTCAAAAATTGATCATAACATTAAATAAGCTTTCAAAGAACCATCAAAATATCACCACTAACTCTGATATGCTTGATGGCATTATTAAAGGAATAGGATTTTGTCAGGGTTCTGATTCTGATAAATCCGCCGGGGTGTATGCAAGGAAAGCGGGATTGACTAAAAAACAATTGATGAAGAAGATGAGCAATGGTCAACACTTCAATAATTTGATGAATTATTTCACTCCCAAATTCAAGGATTTTCAAATAATGCACTTAAAGACAATCAAGAAATCATAAATGCAGCCAATTTGCCAAGCTTCAGCCAACTTGAATGGAATTCCAACAAATCACCCAATTTCAAAACTTATTCAAATGTTATAGTTACTTTCAATGGCTTCCACAATAAACCACAAACTGATAATAAGGACATCAATTGATGGACATATGGTATATTATCTTTTATTAATGAAAACAATTTCATTCCAATTCCTACAGATCTCACACCCTCTGGGCATGGATTATCATTTCCCAACCACAAATTCATTTTTAATTTTTCCAAAAAAGAAGGCATTGTTGGAATACTCTGGAAAACGTCTGAACTTCCTCATCAAACAACCAAGCCAGCAAAAGAATTGCTTGAACACCAATCCATCACAATCTTTGGTTGATCTTTTCAAATAAACAAGAAATTATTTCTCACAGGAAAAAAATTCAAACAACTCATCTCTGAAGAAATTGAAACAAAAGTCAACAGTCAAATCATGTGGAATGAACAGGATAATAAAAGATTACGTAAAAATAAAAAATTGTAAATATTTTAGATTATATATATTTACTCATTTGATAATTATTATTCAATTCCAGTCTTAACATTTACCATTCCATAGTTATGGATTGAAAATGTATTAAAAATATCAGTCTTCAGATAATTCTCCTTGAAAATAAACATGTTTCATTAATCTTAAAACATGGTCAGTGCTTGTAATTCATCTATTCATTTATTCCTGAACCAATCTAAAGTGTAGGGCTTGACTCTTTCCCGCATATTCAAATGGCCATTTTCATCATCTTATTGTGTGATATTTTGGAGCTCGGGGGGTCATTATCCTCATATAAATCACTCCATTGGTCACTTACTTGTGCTAATAGATTATGCAATATAACACAGGTTACCACCCACTGTACAAATAACTGTACCTCTTGCACATTACGCATTTGATTTCACATCTCATGCAAAGATGACCATTGCCCTTTCAAAACACCAATGGAATGTTCAATCCGTACTCTTGATCTTGCCAAACATAGATTTAATTTTTGATTATCTTCTGAGTGAGATTTTACACCTTTGTATGCTGGAACAATCCAATGGGAGCTTGCATAAGCTGAATCAGCAAGTAGAAATTGATTTTTTCCGTAATATTAATGTGGATTTTTGCAGATTTGCATATGTTGGTGCACATTTGAATCATGAAGAGAGCCTGCACAGCCAACATGTAGTGAAATAAATACTCTGTTGACATCACAAACTAATTGAATTGACATTGAATGCATAAATCACATTGATTATCAGCTCAAAAATGGTTCAATAAGATATGAATAGCATAAATACCTCTTCTTGCAATCAAAGTATGCCTCACCATCTCTGAGTAGCCTTTGAGACAAAGGTATAAGACTACCATCTATAAATCCCACACATCCAGGAAACCCTTTGGCTTGCATTACTTGGGAAGTCTCCAATTGCTTTTGTGAATTCGGCCACATAATATATTTCTTTTCATACTTGATTAATTCTTTGATTATATGCTGTGTATATGATACAATGGCCCCATGACTAACTCCAAACAGCATTCCTAGTTTTCCCATTGGATCCTAATCGTGCTAATTATATAGCCAATTGTATGGCTGGATCTCTCTGTTTAGATCTTGATGAATTGTGAAAAATTGTGTCATCTTGAATCAAGGTAACTAACCACTGGAAAGATTCATGAGTAGTATGGCAGAGTTGTTTGAATTTATGACTTGATAACTGGACAAAATCACTGGAGCTGTATATATATGCAGAAGGATGTTTTTTGCCGGGTGTAAGATACCTTTGGGTAATGAGATGGTGTAACAGTGATACATCTTCTTTGAGGTCTGAATCAATATCGGTTTCCATGACAAGGATATTCTGCAAGATATTTAGTTGATGAAGTAATGGGATTCTTGCTGATGTTTTTGACATTTTTTGATATTTATATATTTGAATTCTATTGAAAAGAATTTGGTCTAAAGAAATTCATTCAAAGCTAAACTCCCTGGGTGAGGGTTTTGTGAACCATTTTTAGAAATTCAGCCATGATAGGCTGGGATTTCAAGGGTTATAATTCGGCATTTGCAGGCAAAAATATAAGTTTTTACATGTTCAAAATACCACTGGTCAGGGGGTGTGTTATTTGGGAAATCCCAGAAATTAAATTCAGCATTTCAGGAAAAAAAATCAAGATTTCAAATGCCAGATTTAATAGGTTTGACACCCCCTATTCTATTTTATAGAATTCCTGATATCTATTATGAATACTCTTGGTTGAGGGAAATGTTTCTCTTCTAACAATTGTATTCACATATGGGATAGGTATATCTGGCCATTAACTCTTCGTTATCCATGCTCTCTATTAAGTATATTAGTAATCTTCAACATTTGAGATCTCATTGCGAGGGATATACTGATTAAATATGTTTCTCAATATTCATATTCCAGATTTATGGGTTTATTTGGAGATATAAAGCTCATGGAATTTTTGGTGTATTGATTCCTGAATTTTATCACATTCCTACTTATATAGAGGTGTCTCAATACTAGTACATTAGAGTAACAGGTCCCTGAATATTCCAAAATCTGATTTAATCTGATGCTATTTGGAGAATTAATTGACACAAACATTTTTTATTCTACTATCAACTATAAATATTCATTCTATCAATCCCATTTTCTCTTGGTATATGCAAAAAGGGTCACTGAGATTCACCATGAGCAAAGTGGCTACACCTTAAAGCAGGTGTTGCATTTGGAATTTGACATTGGAGGTAGATTGGATTCATGTTGAAGATAGGAAAGAAACTAAATTCATAAATAGAATCTTTGGAAGAAACTTAATCCACATATGCAAGCAATGAAGTGTTAATTTACTTGGCTCAATGTCAGTGTTTGATCAGGATTGTCAAAGCTCAACAAATCAACAATACATGATGAACAGATTTATTTTGATTTTCCCTATGTTAAAATATTATTCATAACTTTCTATCATTTTATTTCCGAAAAATTCAACCTCTTGGTATTTTCCTGTAGATTTTCACATATATATCACACTTTTCCATACCATTTAACTTTTCTCTCTTCTAAAAAGATGTATTTTGTGATGAATTATATGCCTTTGTTTTTCTCTCTTTTATGATCAAGGGTTTAGTCAAAATTGAAACAAGCTTCAAATCCTATGGTAAAGAGTCGTTTTAAGGAGAAGCAAATCAAAATTTAGCTTGTATAAAAATGATACCACTCCTATTTTAGCCCATAAACTGCATTTAAGGAGAACTTTACCCTGATAGCTACATGAAATAAATATTTGAAGTAGCATATATGGCTTTAGTTTTATGATTGATGAAATTTTCATTATACTATTCCATGGTGTAAGCTAAAGACTATTCTTATCTTCATATAAAAAAATTGGATTAATAAAATAACTCAATATCTTCATCAAAATCAAAAGCATCAGCTTTTTGAATTTGGTGGAGCATTCAGTTTTTATTTATTGATACAAATTTAGCTCAGATTGCCATATTTTTGTGGAGAAATCATGAGTCCTAAAATCAGTAATTTGATTTAATGTGTTACTCAAATATTTGAAAACCAATATCATTTGAGTTTTGACTTGGAGGAGATGAGGGTAGTATCTGTATAAAAAGCTTAAATGAACATTGAAGAATGCAAATTCTTTTTGAAATTTGAGGAGATCTAATATTTATGTGCCCATATGGCCAGCCACTCTTATCATCAATTATTTAATTATGTAAAAGAATTTTATTAAGAAGCCATTTTTGATAATTATTGTGATGATTTTCACTGTCTTCTAAAGGAATTTTGAAATTTAAATTCAACAAAATTAATGTTTAAACAATTTTTAATGATTAGGATATATGGAGAGCTCTCCATGAAATCAAAAATTCAACATATCATATGAAATTTATTGGTTTATAGCCTTAATAATCTTAAAATAGGTTTTGTGCTTTATAAATACTACATAATTAAAACCCAGATTGTTGGAAGTAACTCAGAAAAGAGCTTTTTTCTTTCTCAAAACTGAAAGTTCCTCAAAGTTTTTCAGGAAAACTTTCTAAGCTATATTTTATCACTTAATTCAAGCTGATATATAGATTAAATATATATTGGAAATAATTAAAAGCTACATATTTATGAAGAAATGAGACAGCTCATTTAGCTTTCTTTGAAACAATAGAACACCTATAAAATATTGAGGACAAAGAGCTTGTATAAATAGGTTATTTTAACAAATGTGTTTATAAAAATATATCTATAAATCTCCTGTAAGTATTTTAAATTAATAATCATGTCAATAAATTCATAAAATCTAAAGGTATGATAAATTTATAATAAACAGCTATTTAAAAACTGGAGGTAAATAGATCATATACACAGCTCTCTAAAGTGCTTTCAAAAGATAATATGAGAACATATGTTTTAAAATATAGGAAAATGTTTTTGAACCTGCAAAAAGTAAAAAATTGGATCAATTTGAGTATTGACAGTATTTGAACAGGCTCACAGTAAAATAAAGCTTTTATATATCTTTTTGACAAAATCCTATTCTATATTGGCTGATAGCTATCGGATATTAAGTCAACTGGCCCTTTCTTCTTGAAAAAATGGAAATTATTCCCATTTCTTATTAGTTTTATCAGCATGCTATTGAATCTACAAGCTCCAACTTGTCTTTCCAAAATTATTGTGTAATAGAAAAATTATTTTGTTTGATTGTTGAAAGAGAAACAGAAACAAACAAATCCCAAAAACTCTCAAAGAATTTTTTAGCAAAGATTTTGAATAAAATTACAGAAAGACCTCAAAAGAAGAAGAATACAAAATTAGAAAATGTGTAGTGCATTTTTTGATATTATTGAAATCAAGATTTATTTTATATTTTTTTTTAATAAAAGCAATCGGAATTCTTTTCTTCTTGTAGGCTAAATTCATTTTGACCGCTTTTCCCAATTTCTTGAGCGTTTTTATGAGTTTTTTAAAGTGATGTGTTATTTTGATTATTTTATCACTTTTTTTTGCTCTTTTTTCATTTTTCTTTATCTAATTTTGAATATTTTTAATTTTCTTTAATATGTTTTTTTTAGTTAAAACCTTTAATAGCTTCTACTATAAAATTGTCAACTATTGTCAACCTATTTACATTAGGAGCCATTATAGGCCCTATAAAGTAATTCCTTTTGAAAATTTGCATCTCTTCCAGTTTCAGGGGCTGTAATTTATAAAACCCATCAATTCTCTCGTGAAATAAGAAAAAATATTTTCAAAAAAGAAAGAGAAAGGTATCTTCTCTTTAAAAAGATAAATTTTGGTTTTTCTAATGAAAATTGATTCAAATTTTTGAGGATAAAAAGAAATAAGAAGTTGAAAAAAATAAGAAAAAACCTCAATTACAGAGATTCAAATCAATAAAGGAAAATAGACACTTTTTTATATTTTTTTTAAGATATATCCATTACAAGGGCTTTAAAAGCCTTCATATTTTGCTTCTGAGGTTCCAAAAACTTAGCTATTTTTGAAAAAAAAAATATTCAACAATCTAGTTTTATTAGATGGGGATTCAGTTGAAATAATTGGAAAAATATACTTTCAAGCCACGCTTTGAGATGGAAATAAGAAGTAAAATTTTCATAAAGTAATAATAGCTAATCAATCAATAAAGATGAGGGATTTATCCATTTTATGAACTTCCTTTCAATCGTTTTGGATTTGATAAATATGGAGTTATTCAAATTGGTAATATATTTTAAGACTCAATTTTTATCATAGAGGGTATTCACTTTATGATTAAAATAAAATTAGAAACAATTTTCATATAATATACCATATACTTGGTCCATCCCATTAAGAAAGGAATAAAATAATTGAGCTTCTGTAATATTCCAGTGGCTTGGAATAAGTTGGAATGCTAACAAACATTTAAATACTGGGTTCAACCTAGTGCATAGAAAAGGTCCAAGCTCTGTCTAGGAGACGCCCAACCTAATTTCCAAATGAAACACCTGCTGTCAGGTGTAGCCATTTTTCTCATGGTGATTATCACAGAATGCTCTATTAATTTATTGAGGGTAACTTTTAAGCCTTTTTCTGTGGGAGATATTTCCCCTTTAAATTATTGCAAAAATTACCTAAAAGCATGGATTTCCTGATTAAATTCAAATCACATATTACGGCCACAATATCTCACACTGTCATTTGAAGTATCAACAGAATATCAATTTAAACCCAAAATATATTCAGTATTTATCAACAGCATTCAAGCACAACATATATTTTAAACGGAAGCCAATTAAATTTCTTATCAGATAAATTGGGCCAAAACACTAAAGATAAAATATGATATCAAGGCTGTTAAAGAGATTTCACCCAGTGTCTGTGCCTAAAAGAGATAATATACAACAAACCAGTCTGATCACATACCAAAAGAAATTTCTACAGAGAGTCGGAACAAATGATCAGATATGGTGTGGAAAAAAGATGCATATATTTTCAGATTTCAACTTTTCATGAATCAAAGAGCAAATATTATATATTGGAAGTTTGCATTGAATTTCACAATTCACTCTTCCTGGAAATCTCCTACTAGAAGAAATCTCACTTATTTTAAAGTTATTATAAATTTTGGGGAGATATGTAAAATGACACATTCGAGAAGATTAAACACCAAGAAATATGCTATAAGGCTCTGAAGGCCCTGTCATATGGTGATAGGAATAATAAATAACCATGAGAAAGATTTCCTCATTAATAAGTATTACTCATACAAGTGCAATATAGTGGACAATGAGAGCTTCTATTGCAAAACCCTGAGCTCCTCATATTTGTGAATAAGGTTCCTCCTTCGCCATGAGCTTATTTATATAGTATTGAATATCATAGAATTCCATTCACATTTTATCAGTCGTGTTTTTACTGATTTTGATAATAAGATAATAAGGAAAATCTCAATAATTGGAATTTATTATTACTAAGTAGTCAAGCGCATTTGAAAGGAATTAAATTTTTTAATGATTCAAATTAATATTAAGTCACTATTCTTTAGAAAAAAAGTATCAATTCAAAAATTAAATGGTTTTTTTATATCAAAGTCTAATGCATCTTTCAGCTCCTGTAACATTTTTCTTGATAATAGAAATGTTTTAAGGTGTTTTCTTTCAGCTAGCGAAAAGGGCTGAAGCTTGATAATCTCATGGAGTAGCTTAATATTGTTTAGAAAAAGTTTAACATATGAATTTCTTAATTGTAATAATACTCTTAATAAAAATAAGCTTAATTTTTAAGGAATAGTTTAGGAATACTCAAATTTCATCCATAAATTTGAACCTTTCAGAAATTAACACATACCCAAATAAGGTCACAACAAATAATGAACAAAATAAATCTAAATGAAAAATTAGTCATTTATTAAGAATATTAATTAATAACTATGGAAGCTTTGCAATCAATTATCAAAAGAATAAAAATTAATTTCAGAAAAAACATAGTAATTTAATCCAAAAATAATACTTACAAGACAATAATATAAACCAATCAAGACCACACAGTTTCTTGAGTTACCTTTATTCCACAGAATGGATAATTGAAATGAACTATTTTCTTGAATGAATAGATAACTTTTACATACATCTCAGCTCTATTAATTATCTGTAACACGACTACTTGCTGAGATACCTAGGTATATTCACTTGCTACTATTTTCTATATTAAAATGAATTTTGCATGATGCCGTTTTTAGTCTTTAAAATGGATCTTTGGTTCCTTTTGAGAAATTATTTCTAAGGTATTGTAGTTAAAGAGTAAAATTTAATTCCATGATTATTCATTAATATTCAGCTATCACCCTCGACCTGATCAAAATGTATTATTTTTAATGATCCTGTTGACCATTTTATCATCATATATCCAAAAGCTCAATAGAAAACTTTTGAAATATTCCTTTATTTCAAATATGAATTATTTGATAATGATTCCTTATAAAATACTGTGACAACTATTTCTAATTAGAAACCTAAAATATCAGATATCAACAGAAATGGGCTGCCACAAGAAAAATCGTGAAAGATATTTTTTTGATAATGAAATAGAGCTATCTTGATACAATTTCAAGGAAATATCGTTCTTCATGAATCCTCTCACATTTTTTTTACAAAACTCAAACTCGCATAGCTATATTTACGCCAATATAACGCCTCAAAAATCCTATTTGGTTCCTAATTACTGTGTCTATGGAGGTTTTCCATGATCATAAACCTGAAAAATAAATTTATATTTATGGATTGAATCTTAAAATCTATGATAATTATTAATAGAAAGATTTTCAGATCACAATGTGATTAAATTAGAGTTATAGTAGTAACTTCAAATAAATAGTGCAATAGAATAGAAAAATGATTTAATAATGTTTTAGTCATTTTGAAAATTCAAGTTCTTGATTCATTATAATATAATAATTAATTAATTTTTTGTAAGTTAGTAAGGTGACTAGGAAATTCTCAAAATCAAAATAACCTTTCTTGATCATATTTGTACAAGACCTCAACATATTATTGTATAATTAGCTAGATTCTTTCCTAAAACCTTTATTTTATGTAATGTTTTGTAATTTCTTAGAATTAGAAGAAATAAATATATAGTGAATTATTCTCTTTCCAATTTCAGCATTGGATCTTTTTTAATAAAGTTTAACACTCAAAATCATCATTTTCACAAGAACCTTTGATTTTTTATGTTATAAAGGTTGTTATAATACAAAATTTGTTATTATGTTTGATTTAATCTGAAAAAATGAATAAAATTTTAAAAAATTATTAGCCTAATTATTAGAGTTAGGTTAGCTATCTTATTATTATGTTTTTTCCTATTCTTGAAGTGTTTGAAATAATATAATTGAACTATATTATTTATCTTTATGAATAGTATTGTTACTATATTTATTCTTTTAATATCTTGGTATAAAATATCATATTTAACATAATAATATTCTCCTGGTAAAAACAACTCTAAAAAAATATCAATTATTCAATATGAATATCTTTTATCTGTATCAAAATAATTATTACTTAATCATAATATTTGCTTATATTTATTGTCATTTTATATATTTCGCAAATTTAAACCTTTGAAATTGTTTCAAAAGGTCATATTATTATTATTATTCTCAAAGAAAAGGGAAAGAAATAGTACAATTATATAAAATTATTAATTCTCATATATTTCTTCATAAAAGCACCTTAAAATACAAGTCTCATTTATTGAATTATTTTAGCTCCATTAGCACTCAATTTAGCAACTCAAAATATAAAGAATGACTAAACATTTTATCACCACCTGCGTTAGATAGTTTGTTTGTTCCCTTTGCTAATTTTATAAGAAATAGATCCATATTAAAATTTTGATAAGAGGTGAAGAGAGATAAATTTTTGGCAACAAAATTGGTGGCACTGCAGTTGACTAGGATCAATATTCTCCTTTGAGGTAAATCTTTTATTGAGTAAAAACTTCTTTCATCCTGTTGCAGGGGTGCTTCCAAGTTAAGGGTGGCCTGTCAATCACTGAACAAAATTATAAAGGGAGGGCTCAAAGAATCCAAAGATAAGAGTACTCAAGATATAAGACAGGAAATTCAAAGTTAAAATGTAAGGTGTGGATATGAAACTTTGATTAAAAATCAAGTACTTTTCCTGTCCTCAAAATTTGTATAAGGCAAAAATCAATTAAAAATAGTAAAGAATATTATATTTTAACAGAAAACACGCCAATTTTATTGCTTATAACTTTATTAGTATAAAACAATAATATTATAAAGATTTATTGTTTTACCAACAATAAAAATTTATCCAAAAAATACTCTACAAGAGATATTTTAAGGCTACAAAAGAAATTTCTTCAAGAGCAATTTCAATTGGATTTAATTGAGCAAAGAACTGCAAACAATTAATTAAAGAACAAAGTCTTTAAAGGGAATATTAAAGAGAAAACACACCCAAAAGTGACCAGAGTGAATTTGGAAACAAAGTGACAAGGTTTACAGTGATGAAAGATGCTTTAATTCACTTTTGGGGTGGTTCAGGGGTAAAAATGATTATAAGAGTTACAACCAATGATTGTAATGATTTTTTCACGTGGTTAAAAGGTTTAAAATGATTTAATGAAGGTGGTTGGAATCTCTTATTGATTGGTTTAACAATGTTTAAACTAATTATAAAAGGAAAAGATTCTAACATGAAGAGAAAAGTGGGGCAAAGAAGACATTCTTTTATAGGCATCAATTTTCTTACTCCAAAAACAAAATTTACTCTTGTCAGTCGTGAAAAACATTCTGACAACAGAAAAGCCAATTATGGCATCATTGAACCCTGGTTTAGACCAAAAAGGGCTGGTTTAAGCCATTTTAGACCCTTAAATCAGCCATTACTATAGCAATACCTGGTCTAGAGCCTTCAAAACACGTCAGAATGTGTGTAAGAGGCGTAGAAACCAGTTAAAACTGTTTTTACTATGATTGTTCTATCTTAAGGGAAGTTTTACCCTCTTGGCAACAGCTAAAACTACCCCAGTTGGTATCAAAACCTCATCATCAATTGAGTCCACAGACCCTGTAACTCAATTCCAGGCCAAAAGTGATGAACCTTTGCGTGAATTTTGACATCCCATGCCTGTCAGGAAGGATTTTGGGGGTCTAGCTCCCCCTCAGAGCTGGAGTTCCTTTTCCCCCCCAAATTTAATCTTTCAAATTTATTTTTCCTTTAATTCCTCATCATGTATTATACTTATAATTTACATATGTAATTAAATTGAATTTGTACAGTACAATACAGTAATAATTGATACCTCATATGTAAATCAAAGTTCACTTATGTAATACACGTGCACATTTTGACATTTCAATTGAATTCAATTGAAAATACTTCTAAACTGAACACAACACCTCAATTTTAACACAAAAATTGATGGTTAACACCACATGTGGTGTGAATTAAATTAAAGTTTTGATGATTTTCAACTTTTTTATTGAAAATACTAATCACTTAATTTAAGCTTATTTAGAGTTGAGTTACAAGAATTTCACTCAGAGGTGACCCCACCTGATTTTTTATGAGGAATCCAATGGTAAAATAATTTTTACATTTTCATTTATTGGACAAAAAGTTATAATAATTTTTTTTAACTGTTTTCCAAATTTATTTATTTTTTTACAATTTTTTTAAAATTTCATTTTTACTTGATTTTTTCAAGTATAAATGTAATTTTATAATTACAAAATTTAATGTAACTTTATTTTTAAATTGTAATTAATTTCTTTATGTTTATTATAATTTTATATTTGTATTTTGATTCTTCCTTTAATAATATAAATAAATTTCTTTTATTTATATTAATATGTTATTTTTGTATTTGTGGTCTTTTGGGTATATGAAATTACCTCTAAGGCTCACATTCCCTCCCCCTAAAAAAGAATATTACTTTGTAATATTGGTGTTTCTAGTGTGTCTGAATCTCCTGAGGAGTTTGGTAGCTTCTGGTATATCTTTTTCTTCTAACCATTCATCTTCACAAGTTGGGTCACTGTACCTAACAAGGTGTTCCCTCACTTTCTTGGTTCTTAATTTCCTTTCTTTAAGAACTTTGGTAATTTTCTTAGTACCAGATGTCTCAATAGGAGGTATAACTGCGGGAATCTTATTCCTCAAGGGAAATTTTGCAGCATCACTAGATTTCTATGGCTTTATCAAGCTCACTGGAAATGTAGGATGCTTATTGCTAAGTTCTTCAGATAACTCTACTTCAACAGCATTTCCTCCATGGAGGGCCTTAATCACAAAAGGTCCCGCAAAGGAGTCTTTCAACTTTTTACATCCTTTGATGTTATTGCAGTTAGTGGTGGATAAAAGAACTAGGTCCCCCACTTTGAAATCTGGAGTTGCATGTGAGTTATCCCATTTGTCTTGGGCATATGCAAGAGTCCTCCATGCACCTTGCTGCATGCTTTCTAGCTTTGTCTAGCATTCCTTTGAAACTAGCAGCTGTGGGATTTATTTCAATTAAATCTTTCCTCAAGGAATCTTGGGGTAACTTGGGGTTCCATCCTTTTTCTTGAATAGCAGGAGTCTGATTGGTACTGGCATGGATTGATGTTTTATATGCTAATTCCAGCGCTGGCAACAGAGTACACCAATCATGGGTAAATCCATCACAATCTTTAAATTCAAGGCCATATGCACAAAATCTTCTCACCATGTCCTCCAAGGTTTGGATCATCCTTCCTGCCAGGCCATCAGCTTGTGGGTGGTAGGCTGTAGAGAAAGACAGTTTAGTGCCAAATAATTGGTGAAGATTTGTCCATAGTTCTAAAGTGAATTTGGGATCCCTATCACTAATGATATTTGTAAATATCCCAGTCCATGACACTACTCTATTCCATATCAGAAGAGCTGTATCCATGGCTGTATCATCTTTATGACATGGTAAAAAGATTGGAGTTTTACTGAATCTGTCCACAATTACCAGGCAAGCATCATAGCTTCTGTCACCTCCTGGTGGTAGGCCAGTTACCCAATCCATATGGACAATTTCGCAAGGTCTTTTTGGTTCTTGGATTTTTATCATATTTCCAAGTCTCTTGCCAGTGGATTTATTTGTCTTTTGGCATCTGTCACAGGTTTTGCAATACTCTGCAACATCGTTCTGCCACATTGGCCACGATATGCAGGTCTTTACTTTCTCTCTTGTTCTGTCTTCAGACAGATGTCCTGAAAAGGGACTATCATGGCATTCTTTCAGTACAAGATTGATTAATGACCTGTCTAAAACTGTCATGACACATGTGTGCTTGGCTCTGTGGTAAATTATACCATCCAGTAGGTGAAATCTTCCTTCATCATTAGATTTTGTCCATACTTCATCCAAGGCATGTATTTGAGAGTTGTCTTTACAGTCTTTTTTAAGTAATTGGCATAAGATGCTACAATTTTTATCTTGAGTGTAACTACTTCTGACTTCTTCAAAGAAGGTGGTGTTCAAGTCTGTAACACTTATTCATTCTATTGGAATTTGTGGTGAAGCTTCTTCTGGCACATAAGCAGGATTATCAATATTATTTGGTAATGGCCATCTACTTAGTCCATCTGCATTCTTATGAACATTCCCATCCTTATGAACAATAGTCATATTTCCTCTGTATTCTTGTATGGCTATTTGCCATCTGAGCATATGTCTGTTGGGTGTTTTCATGTTTAAAAGTGATTTGACAGCTGTACAATCTGTTATCACTTCAAAAACACATCCCTCTAAGAAGTAGTTCAATTTCTCCAAGGCCCAGACAAGGCATAGACATTCCATCTGACTTGCTCTATATCTGGCTTCAGTTGGTTTGATTTGCCTGGATATGAAACATATGGGTCCTTCTACAGGTTTATCATTTGTGATCTGAACTTGGTGAAGTGCAGCACCTAGTCCATCCCCTGAGGCATCAATATACAGTTTGAAAGGCAATTTAAAGTCTGGCATCAGTAAGAGTGGAGCAGTGGTCAATGCTTCTCTTAGAGACTCAAAAGCTTTGACTCTGTCAACAGTCATTTCAAATACTGTGTCTTTGTCACACAATTTATAAATTGGTCTTGCTATGGATGCAAAATCTTTAATGTGTTGCCTGTAATATCCTGCAAAACCTAAGAATGACTGAATTTCCTTCTTGTTCTGAGGCATGGGTTTTAGAAATACTTCTGCAACTTTGTTTTTGTCAATTCCAAGGGATAAACCAGATACAACATGTCCTAGTGCCTTAAGTTCTTTAAATCCAAAATGGCATTTCTTCAAGGAGATTTTCATGTTGACTGATTGAATTTTTGTCAAAAATCTAGACAATCTGTACATGTGCTCCTCCCAAGTCTTGGAACAGACAATAATGTCATCAATGTAAATGATTAAGCATCCCTCTGAGAGTTCTTCAGGGAAGATTTCATTCATCATTCTTTGGAAGTGTGAAGGTGCATTTCTGATACCAAAGGGAATCCTCAAGTATTCATACACTCCACAATGAACAATAATTCTCAAGTATTTTCTTGCTCTTGGTGTCACCACATTTTGATGGAATCCTTTAAGGGCATCCATAGTGGTTATATACACTGCTTGAGATATTTGAGTAAGGGAAATTTGGATTTTTGGTATTGGGTATCTGTCTGAAACAGTGTAAGTGTTCAGAGCTCTAAAGTCCCCAACCATTCTGGATTTTCCATTATGCCACGCCACTATGACTGGTGTAGTTATTTCTACTTCTTCATTGTGGCCTACTTTTCTTATTACACCAAGGTCCAGAAGTTTTTTGATATGAATTTCTAGAGCTTCTCTTGATTTTGGACTTTCTTGATATGCAGGTCTTCTTAAGAGTGGTTGATAAGGTCTCTCAATGTTAAGAATGATGTCAACTTCATGACCAATAATTGCTCCTAGAGGTTCTTTGTCTGAAGGAAATGCTCCTTTGTGGTCATACAAAAGGGAAGAAAGTTCAATTTCTTGTTTATCAGTCAGATGGAGGCTTATTTCAGCCTCATTTAACTGTTCAGACTTGAATTTCTCTAAATCTAAGTTGACTGGTGATACTTTGTTTACTGTAATTTGTCTTTTCAATGGTAAAAAGGAAAATCTTTGGTGCTTATTGTCTCCAATAGTAAAGAATCTGTCTTTGTTATTATGTAGGTATATTCCATACATGATTAAATAGTAATTTCCCAATATAAAATGGGTACTAGAGCAATGTTCCATAACAACAAATTCAACTGTGATTCTTAAATTCCCATTTATGTGTGGGAAAATGACATTGGTCTCAAAGATTCCTAATGCTTTCATTGGATTACTTGCACTGTTGAATTTTATACCATCAATTGGTAACAATTGGTCTTCAAAATTTGGTACACAAGTCTTAAGAAAAGATTTTCCAACACAAGAGAAGAAGACTCCTGGGTCAAGCAAAGGTTTGGTGGGCTTTCTGTCAATCACCACTTCTGTTATACAGGAGTTACCAGCTGTATAACCTTTCCCCCTGTTTGGGTTTGTCTTCATAAGTTGTGTATCTTGAACTTTTGACAAATCAACTTGACCATTGCTCAATTGTGGCAAGTGGGAATAAGATTCCATGATGTCAAAAGTGGCGTTAATATTTTCTATATCTGTTGAAGATTCAGAAAATATGGATGACTTATCATCTGAATTGTCTTCAATTATGTCTTCTTTTTCAACATCTGGTTCCTTTTCAATGTCAAATTCATTGATTTTCCCCCTTTTTGGACATGTATTGGCTAAATGGGTGGTGCTTTGGCAAATATGGCACTTTCTGACTGTATCTGCAGATTTATACTTAATATTACTAGAATTTTATTTGGGGTTTTTGTCCACAGAATCTTTCCAAGGTGTATTAAACCTTGTTTTGAGATTCACCCTACTAGAACCAATTTTGGTTCTGGTGGTTACTTCTTCTAGTATATTCATAATATCCTCTGCTGAAGATTGTTAAGTCATCCTGCTTTTGACAGCATGCTCTAAGTCACCTCCACATTGTCTCAGAATTCTTCTATGGATCATAAATTCTGATATGTCAGGATATAATGCTGTTAATCTTTCCTTTTGTTGGCAAAACCATGGTAAAGCTTTGTCTTTATCAGCATTAAATTTGGAAGATTCAAAGGCTGTTTCAACTTTAAACCTCCAAGCATCATTTGCCCATTTGTTGATGATTTGGGTTTTCCACCAAGTCCAGCTCTGGTGTCCATGTGCTTGTCTTATTTTGATGTACCATCTATGAGCTGATCAGGTAAACAAGGTGTTAAACCTGGCTGTTACCAATCTGTCTGGTAATTAAAAATCCTCTTTGATCATGTCAATACCTCTAATTAATTCCATATGGTCATACTCTCCTTCAACACTGAAGTGAGGCCATTCTTTAAGTTTGGGAACTTCTTTCAAGAGTGCTTGGCCCATTGATGGTTCCAAGTTATGAAAAGGAGTGTATAATTCATTTTTTAATTGTGAATTATCAGGATCCAATACTTGTCGATTTGATATTCTTGTGCCCTCATTTTGATTCAGAGGTGTAGACATTCTTGGTAAGGTGTTCAGTATTTGTTCAATGTCATTCATTGTACTGTTTCTACACCTTTGGGAATTTCTGTATTCATGCTGGAAGCTTTGTATTAAATTTATTACTTCAATTTTATACATGTCTTCTTTATGTGTCAGTTCTTGCCATAACTCTGTCTGTCTTGTATTATCAGCAGTGACTTGATTCAATTTCATTGATAACTTTGATACTTCTTCTTGTGAAGCATCAAAACACTTTTCCAAGGCAATGGTATATGTCTTTACTTCAGTAAATGAATTTGAAATGTCATCAAGGACTTTCCTTTTATCTGTTTTGATAATATTTATGGATTCCTTAACTCTTGTTTCAATTATGTCATCAATATTGAATTTAGAATATTTATCTGTTAATTCTTTAATAATGGCAGATTGTTCACTTATTTTATTGCCAGAAGAATTATCATTATTGGAAATTTTAATAGTTCTTAAAACTTTTTCAAAACACATAAGTGTTTCATTAATTTGGCACAGACTCAGGTTGTTTGTTTTGATGTTGTTACAAATGGTTTCATTTTTATCAGAAAGATGTTTTTTCACGTCATTTATAGCATCATACAATTCTGGGATGGAATCAAATATATCAAAAATCATTTCTGGAATCTTAATCTGGCTTTCTCCTTCTTCTGTAATTCCATCATGGTTCTGGCCATTTGAAATACATTTTCCATGGCATCCTGCTGAATCTTTAGAATCCTGTATCCTTGGCTGTAAGGCTTTGGGGCTTGTGCCTTCCCTTTGCCCTTGTTTGGAACTTGTGGCTGCTTTTTCACATTGGAATTGCTTCTTCTGGCCACTGGGGCTGTTTTTGGCACTTGCTTTGGTGGTGGAGGGTTGCTTTTCCTCCATTCTAGTGTCAAAAGCATCATGTTTTTCTTCTCCATAAATTGATGCCATCCATTGAGCAATTTGCAAGTGTTGGGATGGCCCAGGAATTTTCTCACAGTTAGGTAAGAATTCATGCAATTCTTCCACAGGTCTGCAAGGATCTGGTACTCCTTGAATTGAAGTTCATTGTTGTATGCACTGTGGCTGGCTTTGTATATGTCCACAGAGGCTTGTTCTGGCGGTGTCAGCTCTTTTTGAAGGTAAAATGGTATTATCAGCTTCAGAATGACCCAATTTAGTTGTTTGGAAGTCATCAACTGACCCTTTTCTTTCTGTACCTGATTGTCCTCTGCCATAATCACATCTATTACCTTTTTGGGAGCTGCTTGAGGGGTTATAGCTGGCTCCTTACCTGGTTGAAGGCATAATTATGGTTTAAAAAGGCTTAAAATAGTATTTTTACGTCAAAAAACTTACTATTGGCCAAATTCTTAGCTTTCTGAAGGGTATTACTTATGTCCAAGTTAATCAATTCAGAAGATATTGGTTCAGGTTGGTTATTTTGAGTCACAATAACAGTACTATTATGGTCTGAATTAATAGTACTGGCAGGAATAATGCTGGTGACTGTTGAGGCTGTTTCAATGTTTTCTTGTCTTACCACGTTTTCAGACACTAAAATTAATGAAAAAACCAATTAATTAAGTAAAAAAAGGATATTTGAAAAAAGGAAATAAAAATAAAAGCCTCACTTATAATATGAAAAAAAAATATTTTTTATGGATTTTTTGAATTATAAGTATTTTTTATATGTTTTTAAATTTTTCAATATAAGAAAAAAGATTTAAAAATAGTAAAAAAATATGTCACAGGTAAAATATCATGGCTGGGCCCCCAAATGTAAGGTGTGGATATGAAACTTTGATTAAAAATCAAGTACTTTTCCTGTCCTCAAAATTTGTATAAGGCAAAAATCAATTAAAAATAGTAAAGAATATTATATTTTAAGAGAAAACACGCCAATTTTATTGTTTATAACTTTCTTAGTATAAAACAATAATATTATAAAGATTTATTGTTTTACCAACAATAAAGATTTATCCAAAAAATACCCTACAAGAGATATTTTAAGGCTACAAAAGAAATTTCTTCAAGAGCAATTTCAATTGGAATTAATTGAGAAAAGAAATGCAAGTAATTAATTAAAGAACAAAGTCTTTAAAAGGAATATTAAAGAGAAAACACGCCCAAAAGTGACCACAGTGAATTTGGAAACAAGGTGACAAGGTTTAAAGTGATGAAAGATACTTTAATTCACTTTTGGGGTGGTTCAGGGATAAAAATGATTATAATAATTTTTTCACATGGTTAAAAGGTTTGAAATGATTTAATGAAGGTGGTTGGAATCTCTTATTGATTGGTTTAACAATGTTTAAACTAATTATAAAAGTAAAAAATTCTAACATGAAGAGAAAAGTGGGGCAAAGAAGACATTCTTTTATAGCCATCAATTTTCTTACTCCAAAAGTAAAACTTACTCTTGTCAGTCGTGAAAAACATTCTGACAACATAAAAGCCAATTATGGCATCATTGAACCCTGGTTTAGACCAAAACGGGCTGGTTTAAACCATTTTTAGCCATTTTAGACCCTTAAATCCGCCATTACTATAGCAATACCTGCTCTAGAGCCTTCAAACCACGTCAGAATGTGTGTAAGAGGCTTAGAAACCAGTTAAAACTGTTTTTACTATGATTGTTTTATCTTAAGGGTAGTTTTACCCTCTTGGCAACAGCTAAAACTTCCGCAGTTGGTATCAAAACCTCATCATCAATTGAGTCCACAGACCTTGTAACTCAATTCCAGGCCAAAAGTGATGAACTTTTGCGTGAATTTTGACATCCCATGCCTGTCAGCAAGGATTTTGGGGGTCTAGCTCCCCCTCAGAGCTGGAGTTCCTTTTCCCCCCCAAATTTAATCTTTCCAATTTATTTTTCCTTTAATTCCTCATCATGTATTATACTTATAATTTACATATGTAATTCAATTGAATTTGTACAGTACAATACAGTAATAATTGATACCTCATATGTAAATCAAAGTTCACTTATGTAATACACGCGCACATTTTGACACTTCAATTGAATTCAATTGAAAATAATTCAATTCCTCATTAATTCTAAATTAAACACAACACCTCAATTTTAACACAAAAGTTGATGGTTAACACCACATGTGGTGTGAATTCAATTAAAGTTGTGAGGATTTTCAACTTTTGTATTGAAAATACTAAAAACTTAATTTAAGCTTATTTAGAGTTGAGTTACAAGAATTTCACTCAGGGGTGACCCCACCTAATTTTTTATGAGGAATCCAATGGTGAAATAATTTTTCATATGTTTATTTATTGGATAAAAAGTTATAATAATTTTTATTTAACTGTTTTCCAAATTTATTTTTTTTTTTACAATTTTGTTAAAATTTCATTTTTACTTAATTTTTTCAAGTATAAATGTAATTTTATAATTACAAAATTTCATGTACTTTTATTTTTAAATTGTAATGAATTTTTTTATTTTCAATATAATTTTATATTTATATTTTGATTTTTATCTTAATAATATAAATAAATTTCTTTTATTTATATTAATATGTTATTTTTGTATTTGTGGTCTTTTGGGTATATGAAATTACCTCTAAGGCTCACAGAAAAATTCCATATGAAAGAAGAATTAATTTTAAAGTAATGAAATAAACAAGGACTAATAATAAATATGGAAACACAAAAATAACCCTTTATCACTGGTTAACCCTTCTCAGAAAGAAAAGAAGGGATAATTAGAATATTTCCCCCAAACCTTTTCTGAACAGGAGAAGGAGGGAAAAGAAGAATTCTAAGATATTAAGTGTGAGCCTTAGAGGTATTTTCATATAACCAACGGACCATAAATGACCAAATTAGATACAAATATAAATAAAATGAATTTATTTTTATTATCAAAATAAAACTTAAAGCATAAATACAGATTTAGATACAAAAAATGAGAATTACATTAAATTGTAAAACTTTGAAAATACATTTTTACTTGAAAAAATAGTAAAAATGAATTTTTAATAAAATTAATGAAATGAAGTTATTTTTGGTAAAAGGTTACATAAAATATATTATAGCCTTTTATTGAATTAATAAACATAAGAAAATTACTTCACCATTGGATTCTTCATCAAAAATAAAGTCGGGTCACCTCTTGATAAAATTTCTGTAACTCAACTCTAAATAAGCTTAAATTAAGTTTTTAGTATTTTCTGTACAAAATTTAAAGATCCTCAAAACATTAATTTAATTCACACCACATGTGGTTTTAACCATCAATTTTTGTGTTGAAATTGAGGTGTTGTGTGTAGTTTAGAAGTTAAAAGGAATCAAATTTTTTCATTTGAAATTTCACAATGTGCGCATGTATTACATAAGTGAGCTGTAATTTACATATGAGGCATCAATTATTACAGTTGTGTACTGTAAAAACTACATTAAGTTTCATGTGTAAATTACAAGTCTATTACATGATGAGGAATTGAAGAAAAAAATAAATTGGAAAGATTAATTCTGGGGGGGAAAGGAACTCTAGCTCCAAGGGGGAGCCAGACCCCAAAACTCCTTTCTGACAGGTGTGGGATGTAAAAATCCATGAAGAAGTTCATCACCTTTGGCCTATAATTGAGTCACATGGTCTGTGTCTCAATTGATGATGAGGTTTTGATACCAACAAGGGCAGTTTTAACTGTTGCCAAAGGGTAAAACTACCCTTAAGTTAAAACAATCTTGGTAAAAACATTTATGACTGGTTTCTACGTCTCTTAGACACATTCTGACGTGTCTTCAAGGCTCTCAACCAGGTATTACTATAGTAATGGCTGATTTAAGCGTCTAAAATGGCTAAAAATAGCCAAAAAATGTCTAAAAACAGCCCTTTTTTGGCCTAAACCAGGGTTTAAGGACGCCATAATTGGCTTTTCTTTTGTCAGAGTGTTTTCCAAGATTAAAAAGAGTAAATTTTACTTTTGGAGTAAGAAAATTGATGTCTATAAAAGAATGTCTTCTTTGCCCCACTTTTCTCTTCATGTTAGAATATTTTCCTTTTATAATTAGTTTAAACACTGTTAAAACAATCAATAAAATATTACAACCACCTTTTTTATATCATTTTAAACCTTTTAACAATTTGAAAAAATCATTATAATCATTTTTTGTAACTCTTATAATCATTTTTACCCCTTGAACCACCCCATAAGTGCATTAAAGCATCTTTCATCACTGTTAACTTTGTCACTTTGTTTCCAAATTCACTCTGGTCATTTTTGGGAGTGATTTGTCTTTAAATATATTTTCAAAGACTTTTTTCTTGAATTAATTGCTTGCAGTTCTTTTCTCAATTAATTACAATTGAAATTTCTTTTGTAGCCTTAAATATCTCTTGTAGAGTATTTTTAGATAAATGTTTATTGTTGGTAAAACAATAAATCTTTATAATATTTTTTTTATACTTATAAAGTTAAAAAAGATAAAATTTGCGTGTTTTTCCTTAAAGATACTATTTCATACTCTTTTTAATCAAAGTTTCATATCCACACCTTACATTTGGGGGCCCAGCCATGATATTCCACCTGTGACGTAATTTTTCACTAATCTTAAATCTTTTTCCTTATATTGAAAAACTATAAAACATATAAAAAAATACTTATAATTCAAAAATCCATAAAAAATATTTTTCATCTTATAAGTGAGGCTTTATTTTTCATTTATCTTTTAAAAAAATCTTTTTTTAATCAAGTGGCTTTTTCATGAACTTTAGTGTCTGACAATGTGGTAACACAAGAAAATATTGAAACAGCCTCAACAGTAACAAGCATTATTCCTGCAAGTATGGTGAATTCTGACCATAATAGTACAATTATTATAACTCAGAATAATCAACCAGAACCAATTTCTTCTGAAGTAATTAACTTGGATGTAAGTAATACTCTTCAGAAGGAAAAGAATTTGGCCAATAGTAATTTTTTTGACATAAAGTTACTATTTTAAGATTTTTAACCATAAAATATGCCTTTAACCAGATCAGGAGCCAGCTATAACCCCTCAAGCAGCTCCCAAAAAGGTCATAGATGTGATTATGGCAGAGGCCAATCAGCTACAGAAGGACAAAGGCCAGTTGATGACTTCCAAATTAATAAATTATGTCATTCTGAAGCTAATAATACTGTTTTACCTTCAAAAAGAGCTGACACTGCCACCAAAGGCCTCAGTGAACATATACAAAGCCATCCAGAAGGCTTAAAACAATGAATTTCTGCACAAATAGTACCAGATCCTTGCAGATCTGTGGATAAACTGCATGAATTCTTACCTGACTGTGAGAAAGTTTGTGGGCCATCCCAAAACTTGCAAGTTACCCACTGGATGGCATCCATTGATGGAAAAAAAGAACATGATGCTTTCAACAGCAGAATGGAGGAAAAACAACCCTCCACCACCCAAGCAAGGGCCAAAAACAGCCCCAGTATCCAGCAGCAGAAATTGCAACATGAAAAAGAAGCCACAAACTCAGAACAAGGGCAAAGGCAAGGCACCAGCCACAAAACCTTACAGCCAGGGTTACAGAATCCCAAAGATTCAGCAGGATGCCATGGAAAATGTATTTCAGATGGCCACAACAATGATGGAATTCCAGAAAAAGGAGGAAGCCAGATTAAAATATCAGAAATGATTTCTGACATTTTTGATTCTATCCCAGAGTTGTATGAAGCTATAAATGACAGAAAAAGTCATGTTTCTGATAAGAATTCATCCACTTGTAACAATCTTAATACAAACAATATAAGTCTGAGCCAAATCAATGAAACACGCATGTGTTTTGAGAAAGGTTTAAGAACAATTAAAGCTTCTAATAATGACAATTCTTTTGGCAATAATCTAAATGAACAATCTGCCATTATCAAAGAACTAACAGACAAATATTCTAAATTCAATATTGATGACATCATTGAAACAAGAATTGAACAAGCCATAAATATTATCAAGACAGATAACAAGAGAGTCCTTTATGACATTTCAAATTCATTTACTGAAGTAAAGACATATAAAATTGCCTTGAAAAAGTGTTTTGATGCTTCACAAGAAGAAGTATCAAAATTAAAAATGAAATTGAATCAGGTCACTACTGATAATACAAGACAAACAGAATTATGGCAAGAACTGACACATAAAGAAGAAATGTATAAAATTGAAGTAATAAATTTAATACAAGCCTGCCAACATGAATTCAGAAATTCCCAAAGGTGTAGCAAAAGTAAAATGAATGAGATTGAACAGATACTGAACACCTTACCAAGAATGTCTACACCTCTGAATCAAAATGAGGGTACAGGCATTCCCAATCAACAAGTTTTGGATGCTGAAAATTCACAGTTAAAAAATGAATTTTCCACTTCTTTTCATAAATTTGAACGATCAATGGGCCAAGCACTTTTAAAAGAAGTACCAAAACTTGAAGAATGGCCTCACTTCAGTCGTGAAGGAGAATATGACTATATGGAATATTAAAGAAGATTTTGAATTACCAGACAGATTGGTAAGAGCAAGATTTAACACCTTGTTTACCAGATCAGCCCACAGATGGTATAACAAATTAAGACAACCACATGGACACCAAAGTTGGACTTGATGGAAACCCCAAATCAACAACAAATGGGCCAATGATGCTTGGAGGTTTAAAGTGGAAACAGGTTTTGAATCTGCAAAGTTAATGCTCCACCATGGTTCTTCCAACAGAAAGACAGATTAACAGTATTGTATCCTGACATGTCAGAATTTATGATCCACATAAAAATTCTGAGACAAGGTGGAGGTCACTTAGAGCATGCTGTCAATGGCAGGACTACTGAACAAGCTTTGGAAGAATATATTATTAATATATTAGAAGAAGTAACCACCAGAACCAGAATTGGTTCTAGTAGGGTGAATCTGAAAGAAAGGTTTAATACACCTTGGAAAGATTCTATGGACAAAATTCCCAAAGAAAATTCCAATAATATGAAGTATAAATCTGAAGATATAATCAGGAAGTGGCATATTTGCCCAGTCACCACCCACTTAGCCAATACATGTCCAAAAAGGGGAAAAATCAATGAAATTGACATTGAAAAAGATGATTATATAATTGAAGATATTTCAGATGATAAGTCATCAATATTTTCTGAATCTTCAAAACATATAGAAAATATAAATGCCACCTTTGACATCATGGAATCTTATTCCCACTCTCCACAATTAAAAAATGGTCAACTTGATTTGTCAAAAATTCAAGATTAATAACTTATGAAGATCAAACCAAACAGGAGAAGAGGTTATACAGCTGGTAACTCCTGTATAACAGAAGTGGTAATTGACAACAAACCCACTAAGCTTTTACTTGACCCCACAGCCTTCTGCTCTTGTGTTGGCAAATCTTTTCTTAAAACTTGTGTACCAAATTTTGAAGACCAATCATTACCAATTGATGGCATAAAGTTCAATAGTGAAAGTAGTCCAATGAAAAAATTGGGAATCTTTGAGACCACTGTAATATTTCCACATATTAATGGCAATTTAAGAATCACTGTTGAATTTGTTGTTGTGGAAAATTTCTCTAGTACCAATTTTATATTGGGGAATGACTATTTTGTCATGTATGGCATAGACTTACATAACAACAAGGGAAGATACTTTACTATTGGAGACAATAAGCATCAGAAATTTGCCTTTTTACCATTTAAAGGACAAATTACAGTAAGCAAAGTAGCGCCAGTCAACTTAGAGCTGGAAATATTCAGATCTGAACATTTGAATGAAGCTTGTATAAGCCTTCATCTCATTGATAAACAGGACAATGAACTTTATTCCCTTTTATATGACCACATAGAAGCATTTTCAGCAGACAAAGAACCTTTGGGGGAAATTATTGGTCATGAAGTTGACATCATTCTTAATATTGAGAGAACATATCCACCACTTTTAAGAAGACCTGCATATCCAGCAAGTCCTAAATCAACAGAAGCTCTGGAAATTCATATTAAAGTACTTCTAGACCTTGGTGTAATAAGAAAGGTTGGCCATAATGAAGAAGTAGAAATAACTACACCAGTCATAGTGGCATGGCATAATGGAAAATTTAAAATGGTTGGGGACTTTAGAGCTCTGAACACTTACACTGTTCCAGGCAGGTACCCAATACCAAAAATCCAAATTTCCCTCACCCAGATATCTCAAGCAGTGTATATAACCACTATGGATGCCCTTAAGGGATTTCATAAGAATGTGGTGACACCAAGGGAAAGAAAATACTTGAGAATTATTGTTCATTGTGGAGTATATGAATATTTGAGGATGCCTTTTGGTATCAAGAATGCACCTTCACACTTCCAAAGAATGATGAATGAAATCTTCCTTGAAGAGCTTTCAGAAGGATGGTTAATCATTTACATTGATGACATTATTGTCTGTTCCAAGACTTGGGAAGAACATATGTACATATTATCCGGAGTTTTGACAAAAATCCAATCTGTCAACATGAAAATTTCTTTAACTAAATTCCATTTTGGATTTAAAGAACTGAAAGCACTGGAACATGTAGTATCTGGTTTATCCCTTGGAATTGACAAAAATGAGGTTGCAGAAGTATTGCTGAAACCCATGCCTCAGAACAAAAAAGAAATTAAGTCATCTTTGGGGTTTGCACAATATTAAAGGAAACATATCAAAGATTTTGCATCCATAGCAAGACCTCTTTATAAACTGTGTGACAAAGACACAGTATTTGAGATGACTGTTGACAGAGTCAAAGCCTTTGAATCTTTGAGACAAGCCTTGACTACTGCTCCACTCTTACTGATGCCAGACTTTAAGCTGCCTTTCAAACTATATATTTATGCATCAGGGGATGGGCAGGGTGCTGCACTTCATCAAGTCCCGATTATAAATGATAAACCTGTGGAAGGACCCATATGTTTCATATCCAGGAAAATCAAACCAAATGAAGCCAGATATGGAGCATGTCAGATGGAGTGTTTATGCCTTGTCTGGGTCTTGGAAAAATTAAATTATTTCCTGTAGGGATGTGTTTTTGAAGTGATAACAGATTGTACTTCTGCTAATTCACTTTTAAACATGAATACACCTAACAGAAATATGCTCAGATGGAAAATAGCCATACAAGAGTATAGGGGCAATATGACTATTGTTCACAAAGATGGGAATATTCATAAAAATGCAGATGGACTGAGCAAATGGCCACTACCAAATAATATTGATAATCCTGCTTATGTGACCGAAGAAGCTTCCCCACGAATCCCCATATAAGGAATCAGTGTTACAGACCTGAACACCACTGTCTTTGAGGAGGTAAGAGACAGATTCACTCAGGATAAGAATTGTAGCATTTTATGCAAATTACTTACTAAGGACTGTAAAGATGATTATTTGATACATGCCTTAGATGAGATATGGAGAAAATTATAGGATGAAGGAAGATTCCACTTACTGGATGGTTTAATGTACCACAGAACTAAGCATACATGTGTAATCAAAGTTGTGGACAGGTCCTTAATCAATCTTGTACTGAAAAAATTCCATGACAGCCCCTTCACAGGACAAGAGATAAGATAAAGACCTGTATATGGTGGCCAATGTGGCACAAAGATTTTGCAGAGTATTGCAAAGCCTGTGACAGATGTCAAAAGGCAAAAAAATTTACTGGAAAAGGACTTTGAAATATGATCAAGATCCAAGAACCCAGAAGACCTTGGAAAATTGTCCATATGGATTGGGTAACTGGCCTGCCACCAGGAGGTGATAGAAGCTATAATGCTTTCCTAGTCATTGCTGAAAGATTCAGTAAGACTCCAATCTTTCTACCATGTCACAAGGATGATACAGCCATGCATACAGCTCTTATGATATGGAATAGAGTAATATCATGGACTGGTATATTCACAAACATTGTTAGTGACAGAGATCCCAAATTCACCTCAGCACTATGGAAAAATCCTCACCAACTATTTGGGACAAAATTATCCTTCTCTACAGCCTACCACCCACAAACTAATGGTCTGGCTGAAAGGATGATCCAAACCTTGGAAGACATGGTAAGAAGATTTTGTGCATATGGCCTTGAACTTAAAGATTGTGATGGATTTACCCATGATTGGTGTACCCTTTTACCAGCACTCTAATTGGCATATAAGACATCCATTCATTCCAGTACAAATCAAACTCCTGCTATTCTAGAAAAAGGATGGAATCCCAAATTACCTCAAGATTCCTTGAGGAAATATTTGGTTGAGGTACATACTACAGCTGCTAGATTCAAAGGAATGCTAGACAAAACTAGAAAGAATGCAGTGAGGTGCATGGAGGACTCTTTTTCATATGCTAATGACAAATGGGATAAATCACATGCAACTCCAGATTTCAAAGTGGGGGATTTAGTTCTTGTATTGACAACTAACCTCAATAACATAAAAGGATTTAAAAGGCTCAAAGACTCCTTTGAAGGACCTTTTGTTATGAAGGCCCTCCATGGAGAAAATGCTGTTGAAGTACAACTATCTGAAGAACTTAGCCATAAGCATCCTACATTTCCAGTGAGCTTGATAAAGCCATATAAATCTAGTGATGCTGAGGAATTTCCTTTCAGGAAAAAACTTCCCCCAAGTTACTCCTCCTATTGAATCATCTGGTACTAAGAAAATTACCAAAGTTCTCAAAGAAAGAAAGTTGAGAACCAATTAAGTCAGGGAATACCTTGTTAGGTACAGTGACCCAGCATGTGAAGATGAATGGTTAGCAGAAAAAGACATAACTGAAGCTAATAAACTTCTCAGAAGATTCAGAAACACCAGAAATAACAATATTACCAAGTAATATCTTTTTAGGGGGAGGGAATGTGAGCCTTAGAGGTATTTTCATATACCCAAAAGACCACAAATAACAAAATAAGACACAAATATAAATAAGATGAATTTATCTTTATTATCAAGAATAAAATTAAAATATAAATACAAATTTATATACAAAGGTAAAAATTTAATTGTAATTTAAAATAAAAATTACATTAAATTTTAAAATTATGAGAATACATTTTTACTTGAAAAAATTAAGTAAAAATGAATTTTTAAAAAAATTAATGAAATTAAAATATTTTTGGTAAAGGTTTACATAGAATTGTAGCTTTTTATCCAATAAATAAACATAAGAAAATTACTTCAACATTGGATTCTTCATAAAAGATAAAGTGGGGTCACCTCTGGGTAAAAGTTCTGTAACTCAACTCTAAATAAGCTTAAATTAGGTTTTTAGTATTCTATGTATAAAAGTTGAAAATCCTCAAAATCTTAATTTAAATCACACCACATGTGGTGTTAACCGTCAATTTTTGTGTTAAAGTTGAGGTGTTGTGTGTAGTTTAGAAGCTATGAGGAATTGAAGTATTTTCAATTGAAATGTCAGAATGTGTGCGTGTATTACACAAGTGAACTGTAATTTACATATGAAGTATCAATTATGAAAGTTGTGTACTGTAAAAACTCAATTGAATTGCGTGTGTAAATTATAAGTGTATTACATGATGAGGAATTAAAGAAAATAATAAATTGGGAAGATTAATTCTGGGGGGGAAAGGAACTCTAGCTCCAAGGGGAGACAGACCCCAAACCTCCTTGCTGACAGGCATGGGATGTCAAAATCCATGCAAACATTCATCACCTTTGGCCTGGAACTGAGTTACAGGGTCTGTGTCTCAATTGATGATGAGGTTTTGATACCAACCAGGGCAGTTTGAACTGTTTCCAAGAGGGTAAAACTACCCTTAAGTTAAAAAAATCTTAGTAAAAACAGTTTTAACTGGTCTCTACATCTCTTACACACATTCTGACGTGTTTGTAAGGCTCTAGACCAGGTATTACTATAGCAATGGCTGATTTAAGGGTCTAAAATAGCTAAAAATAGCCAAAAATGGCTAAAACCAGCCCTTTTTTTGATCTAAACCAGGGTTCAATGATACCATAATTGACTTTTCTCTTGTAAGAGTGTTTTCCACGACTGACAAGAGTAAATTTTACTTTTGGAGTAAGAAAATTGATGGCTATAAAAGAATGTCTTCTTTGCCCCACTTTTCTCTTCATGTTGGAATCTTTTCCTTTTATAATTAGTTTGAACACTGTTAAACCAACCACATGAAAAAATAATTATAGTCATTTTTTGTAACTCTTATAATCATTTTTAACCCTTGAACCACCCCATAAGTGAATTAAAGCATCTTTAATCACTGTTAACTTTGTCACTTTGTTTCAAAATTAACTCTGGTCACTTTTGGGTGTGCTTTCTCTTTAAATATATTTTTAAAGACTTTGTTCTTTAATTAATTGCTTGACTTTCTTTTCTCAATTCATCCCAATTGAAATTGCTGTTGAAGAAATTTCTTTTGTAGCCTTAAATATCTCTTGTAGAGTATTTTTGGATACCTTTTTATTGTTGGTAAAACAATAAATCTTTATGATATTATTTTTTTATACTTATGAAGTTAAAAACAATAAAACCTGTTGTGTTTTCTCCTAAAAATACTATTTCATACTATTTTTAATCATTTTTTACCTTATACAAATTTTGAGGACAGGAAAAGTACTTGATTTTTAATCAAAGTTTCATATCCACACCTTACATTAGGAGTATAATACTATGAGTAAGAGTAAAGTATTATTAATAAAAAAATTAATTTATTAATCAGCTGGGGGAAAACCCCCAGGTGGGTGAAGAGAGGCAAGTTTATGTGAGAAATATCATCCTTGAGCTTGAGTATGGGAGCCAGAGGCTATATTATTCAAAGAACCTTTTTGTAATAGTGATTATAAGATTATTTTGGATTAATTTAGTTCTGGAACTTGTAGCTGTATACCAAAATATCCTTGTCTTGAGAGATGAGTTCTCAATTGATTTATTTCCAGCTGAGCTGGAGTGCAAATAGGATATTGCCATCCTTTCAGTAAAAAAAACCTGTGAGGAATGTTAAAATTTTTAAATCCTGCTCTCAATATATAGAAATATTTTGAATTCCCCTGCAAAGAACCCAATTATTCCCTGGGACAGCTCTATACCTTCCATTTCAATTTTGCTTCTAATTTGGAATATCACTTGAATATCTCAGGATTTTGTGCAAATTCATATGACATAAAAGATTAAACTGGAAACAAAACCACATAACCATAAGAAAGGATATTGGTTTCATAGTTTTTATATGTTTAAGCCCCATAAATTTCATCATAATATGTGATGATGGGTCAATAAATATTGAAGCTCAAAAATCTTTGACAATTGATAATAACTATGTAGCATAATTTCAATGTATTTAATAAAGATTCAAGGTGAAATTTATTGTTGGCTTTACAATTATTGATAAGGCACCAGGGCAAATCTTGCGTCAATTGTTGGTGATTGACTTCACATCAAGCAAATGTCAAGCAGGATAAAAGTCAAGCTCACGTCAAGCAAAAATCAAGCAAACATTGAGCACACATCACACTCTGGTCTTACACCAAATCCTGTGACACCCACCAATATTGGTTCCCCTGTGCCTTCAACTGAGATTCCTCACCACTGGATCCTCCCTAAACCATCCAAAAGTTGGTAAAAATTACACAAGACCTGCCTGTTTCCACATGCACACATCAAAGAGGTCCTTCAGCCAGTCTTGATGTAGAGGCGGGGGGGTTGACTTCACCAGGTCATCCATGAAATGACTCCGCCTCTGCGGGATTTTCATTTTGTGGATGACACTGGTAGAGTCCGCCGAACAATACCACGGGTGCAGTGCCGGTGCATGAGCTTTTGCGTGTGCCCGTGTGGGGGTGGGTGTGTAAGCATGTGGATGTGCAGGTGCATAAGGGCCGATTCCCCTTCCAACATGATGATGGCGCAGTTGGACATTTTTGATGCTGTTATAGGTGAGTGTGTGGGTCATTTGATCATTGAAATTGGCTTGTTCACACTGTACCCAATGTCAAAATAGTAATTTCTTTGTGGCAATGTGAAATAATGGTATTTGCTTGTCACAATGGCATGTCTCTGTCACCAAACTTTGAGGCAGTTATTTTACTAGCAAAATTTCTAATGAATCTGAGATATTTGCATTTTTTAGACGAAATATCATGAAATAATGGTTTTATCATTACAAGCACTCCACATGACATAACATTTCTATCATACAATCCACAGTTACCTTCTATTTCTTCTTCAGATATAATCAAGTGTCCATCATCAGAACCAAGAGCTTTATAAATATTAAGATGCGGCCAATCTGGTAAGAAATTCACATCAATCTTCAAAGTTTTTAATATTAGAAGGTTATTTTTCAGCATGCAAGATGACTCAAAGACTTCAAAAATGCGATTAATAACACCAAAACGTCATGAGTTTCCCCTCATAAAACATATCACACGGTTGCTGACATTTTTTGATTCAGCTTAAAATATATTGTTCCCAATATTAAAGCTTGAAACTGGAAAATACCAAGGTTAGACAATCCTTGAAGTGGGATGACTTGTGGACTGTATGGTAGTCCCTAATCTGATACATTCAACTATCTCCCTTGTGGAATGAAAATTCTGTAAGTACTCAACCAGGCAATCATAATTTTGTTGGTCATGGCAGTCTGGTTTGTTATATCTTTGGTGATTGAACAGGGCAGGCAGCTGTGATTTGAAACCTTGTTTCATTTCACATGGGACGGATGGGGATTTCAGGAGAAAAGAAACGTTGGAACATTGACAGATATTTTGAAGTAAGGTTTTATCTAAATCATCTATTCAGAGTTGAAAGAAGTTATTCTTATTCAGTTTATGTGTTTAATCAATGTGAATATATTGATATTATTAATTGAAATACATATTTTGTTATTTGTTGGCATCTTTGCAAATACTTCAATCAAGCACTCATAACCCCATGTGGCTGAGGCCTGTGCTGGGCACCAATGTTGGAAGAGTGCGGGAATATGATCAGCAAAATGATGATTTGGTTTACTTTTCTGTTTTGGGAACAGGTGCTGATTAGAAAGGCGGCATTTCTTCCAATGTTCAGCAAATGCAGTTGCATCATCAATTGAAGCAGTCCAAATTGTGGCAATGTTGATAGCACTAATCAAATGGAATGTATTCTTGGTTAGTTCATTTGCAATTTCTTCGGATTGACCCATGTTTCTTTGTGTGCTGGCCTATTTATGTTCATCTAACAACATCTGTTGACTGAGCATTAAAAATGGAATATAGACCTTGTATAAGAGAGCCCGTTCAGAGGCTTTCAAACTACCATGAGAGGGGGAACCCATTTTGCGGGGTACTCTTGTCCATGACAAGGGAATTATGGTATCAGATATGATTTGTTGGAGATTCTCCAGAGCCTCACCCTTGATCTGGTGATCACTCAGTGCACTGATATCCAATTCAGAGGGGATTTCAGAAGTGGGGATGTAATCCACATCAAATGAAGGAATCTCCACAGGTCCACTAGATAGATGTTGCATGTTAAGGGTGGGAATTGGGAGGTAGTTTTTTTGGGTGGAAGTAGTGGGGAGTGACTCATTTATTATTTTTTCTACGTCTCTTCTCAGGGAGCAGGCCTCTCTCAATGTGATTTTATCAAGAGAGCTGTTGGAGGTCATGAAATCTGAGTCTGAACTGTCGGTGTCATTGGATTTCCTGCAGGACCTGAAGTAAATTTTTGATTTGGACTCTGGAATGCACAATTTGAAATTTTCATGATCCTTCAAATTTCCAAGTATTAAATTATGCATTATTTCAGGATTAACCATTCTGGTTGCATCCCAATATGGAAGGTCTTCCAAAATTGAATATTGCACTCCATACTCAGAGAAAATTGCCTGTTGTTGGTTTGGGGTTTCCCAAAGCCATTTGGCAATGTTTGATTTATGATTTTGGTATGAGCGCATGTAGTGAAATTGAGGACCAATTCCTTCAATTGGAGCTTTGTGAATAGTGCAAAAATTACAAAAGTGGTTTCCTGAATGAGAAATAAATCCAGTAAGCTTGTGCATGGAAACCACATCTGCAATGGCCGTAAGGATGGCAACACGGATAAAGGATCCTGAAGGACCTGTTGAGGTGGGTGAAAAATGGTAACCTTGCCATAGCTCTTTGAGCTTATTGATGAGTGGCATTAATAGGTAATTCAATTGAAGGGCAGTTGGCTCCTTTGTACCAGGGATGATTCCTGCAACATAGACATTCTCTGGCTTCAATCTTTCACTTGTGGGAGAGTAAGACAAATAAGCATGATAGGTCCAATGCTGGCCAACCGGGTTGACTTTCCATGTGCATTAAACCAGCCCACATAAATGGAGAAGTCCAATGCACCAGGAATGGACATGAATGGGGGGTCGTGAATATTTCTAGTGCCAGTAAAGCATCTCCAGACCAATCCATCCCAGATTTCACATTTGGGGGAACCTTTGGGAGTTTGGGATTGTTGATGTTGATGCAGAATTTCCATAATTCCAGCCCGCTGGAGAAATCTGGATAGCCAATTTTTGAATGGTTTATAAATGAAATGTGTTGTTGGTATAAAGTTTTGCTTCATATTGGTTGTGTTTTGGGTGCAGGGTTCAAATGAATAGATGAATTGGCCTAATGACTGTGTGCAAGGGGGATCATGATCATTTGGGTCATTATGGCATTGACAGTGGGGTTGGTCAGTTGTGACTGATTCAGTAAGTACATTAAGAAAGAAAAATTGAGGACAACATATATAGTTTTGAATCACTGGCCCCAATTGGAGATGTTCAAATATGGTACTGAGATCTTGAGGTATATGGAATGCAGGAGTGGGGCACCACCTGGGATTGAGATACTGGACTTGATCAGCAGGTTCAGGGCGGGGTTGAGAATGTGTGAAGCCCTCCGGGGTATACTATACCTTAATGATAGAATGGCAGATGTTATCATTCCAAGGTCTTGTGGGGGAAGGTTTTGACTGCCACTGTATGGTTTCTGTGCAGTTGAATTGAGACCCGCTGGAGTGGAGAAAGTGCTTTGGGTCAATTGTGAATAATCAGCTGGGAAGATTTGATCCTGTAGAATTTGAGGGCACTCAGATCCTGATGCAGAAGTAGGGATATTTGGAAGAGATTTTGGTGAAATGGTTTACTTGAGCTTTTTAATGTTCTGTTTATATTGGAAAGTTGTGAAGGCAACTCCCTGCCTATCACCCTTGGGGGAAGAGTGTGTTTGAGTTGAGCAGTGTTGACACATGCATATACGCATTGAGGAATAGCGGCAGGTTGTCATTGTTGCAGGAATCATGAGTAAGGTTGGTTTGTGTATAAATATCTATGGTTGATGTGAAAGTGTTTAGGAGTGTTATTAATTGGGAAAAAAATTGAGTGATCATTTATGAAGGGGGAGATGATTTGAGCCAGCTGAGGATTTTATCCCATTTGTAATGGTGGCTGAGCTGCAGGGGATAAAGTGTAACATGTCTCATCTGGATGGCGGAATTGGTTAGAAGTTTAATTGGGTAAAATTCCATGCTGCTCAATGCTCATACATATTCTATTTTATTTACACATGGTGATACTGTGATTTTGACCCTTTAGGGGCATTCCATTAGGGATGTGTCAACATTGAATTGAGGGGATTAACATTCAAACCATGTATTCTGGCACACCATCATACATTGTTTAAGCCTTATTACAGAAATAACAATATAACTCTATTACATAAGCATTTGGAGTGGAGCTAAAGTCTTGTTATTTTGTTTGCGTGAAGCGGGCTTTTAATCAGTTGGAATGTGATTTGGATTGTCTTGCCTTTCTTGAAAAGGTGATGTCTCTTTTGTGGGTAAATCCTTCATGAATATACCCCTTTACAGATGTACAATGCTGTGGAATTTTGATGCATATATTGGCAGTTTGGATAACTCACAAAATCTGGAAATGTTTATTGAATCTTATTACTTATGGATGATGGGTCCCCTTTGAGATCAAGGAAATATCACATTATATGCCGGTAGGCCCTGCAGGGTGGTTTCTGACAAAAGCGGAGGAGCTCAAGAGGAGGCAGGGAGAATTATCCTAAAAAGTGTCTTATTAGACTTCCACGAGACACTTGGTTCCAACTATTCATAGAATTTCTCTATTATAGATTTGAAAAAATTTCATCTCATATCACTCTATTTCATCATAATACTGAGCTGTTTTATCAAGTTGAAAAAATTACTGTACTTTTTTAGCCCTTATGTCATCTTCCAAGCCATTTAAATTCCATTCAGGTTCTGTTCATGACTCAGATAGTGAATCTAGCATAGAATATGTTCAAAAACAGTCACCATTGAGTCCCAACATTCCTCTCACAACCCCTATCACATCCTCAATGAATTTATCAGGTCTTAACATTGATGTGGGAAATCCAAAAGCTCAAACTTCAAACACTTGGTCAATCCCAAATATTTCTGTCACTCCAATTCCCCCGAATCCCACTAATATGCAACTGGATGTGTCTGAGGGGCCAGAAAGCACACCTCAAATTTCATCAAAGGCTAATCCCCAATCAAAACTTCCATGTGAGTTCCTCCTTAATCCTGGTTGGAATCCAGTTTTATCCCAGGATCCCTTTGGACGAATTAAACAGCCAACCTTCAATATTCCATCAGGATCTCAGGTTCATGTGGGCAATGAAAAGCGGGTTGATGGCAAGCAACAGAAAAGACCATTGGAAAATGTTACTTGGAGTGGTCTGTCAGAAGGAAATCCAGGATTGATGCTTCATCAAAGTAAGTCATTTTGATGTTGGAGTATAAAATTTTTCATGGATTGATATGTTTGTTTCATGGGTTAGATGTGGAACCTAAAGGCAAGTCTGTCCGATCTCAGGAGCCAATTGAATATTGTGAGTATGACCAGTCTTTATTGTTTATTTGATGTGTTAACTGATTATTTGCATGGAAGGTGATGAGATTTATGCATCTTCACCTCTGGTCCATAAAGAGAAAGTCACTGGATGTCATCATCCATATGCCTCCAAACCAAGAACGGGTCATGCAAGTTCATCAAGAGAAAAAATTGTGGATGATGAGGATGAGAACATGTCTCTAACTCAAAGTGAAACAAATGATGAACCAAGGAGGGACAATTTCATGGCGCATGAGCAAGGCACTCAGTCAAATGGTGAGTTCACCTATCCTCAAATGCCCCTTGCCCAGAGTATGCTTGATCAATCTGAGATGAGACAGCAAAGCAACAGGGCTTGCAAAGCTCACAATTTGGAAAAACGTGCAAGCCAGAAGGAGAAACAAAAATGGCTGAAAGCAGAACTTCCAGAAAATGTCCATGGGATGAGATCAGCTGTACATGCCCATTGTCTGTTTCTACTCAAAGTAAGGGATAATGATTTTTCCTCACTACCAGAACCACCCAGTACAGAAGAGCATGAAATTGCAATTCAAGTGGCTGGTTATCTCAGATATGTCCCCAAGGATGTTTTCAATGAGCCATCAACACAGGTTCAGTCTCAGGGTTTCCAAAGCTACTGCAAAAATGAGCTTCACAAGTTAGGACTAAAGCAATTCACTTGGGACTGGGAGAGCTCATGGAAACATCTTTTCAACGAGTTGATGTCTATGGTGTTTTACCGTACATTCCGTCTTGCACTTGTCAGCACTGAGTATCATCACTACTGTTGGAACAAGGATCATAATAACTACGGGGTCATGGCAGCTTTAATGGAGCAATATTTCACTTATTTGAGAAGAGAATAGAAGTCTATTCAAAAGGATGTGGAGTATTTGGTAAAAAAAGAAGTAGAATAAAAAGCTCGCAAATATTTGTCAAAGGGTTAGTTACTGTCTCTCTTCTTCATTGTGAAGTAAATCTGATGATAATCTAATTGATGATATGCAGACCTGTGAGCCCCATTGTGAATGGTGTGATACAGCTAAGTTTCCAATTCTAGCATCACAATTCAATGACCCTTGAGTATGCTCAGATACTTTGGAGGTAGTGGAAAATGGCCATCAAGTTTACTGCAAAGTGGGCTTACGCTGGTGCTCAGGCCTATTTAATGAGCTGGTATTAAAAATTGATTGAGACATAGAGTTTTGTAATCGGATTAAAAAAGGGTAAAAAAAATATTGATAGACTGCCAGAAATACGATCAACAGCTGATGGTGATATTCCTGAAGGGCTATCTTTTCAGGTATTTGACCAAGATTGGCTCAAACGTTGTAGTAAGATGCAGACTATCACCCTCAAAATACTTGAAATGCCACTTATTAGCGTGAATGGCGATGCTCTGCAATAATTTAGCAAAATAAATGTATAGCACCATTACAAATTAACATTTTTTGAATTATTTGTGCAGGTGTAACAAAATCTGATTGTTATTTCTTAAAGATGCAACAACTTTCTAAATATGTTGGAATATAAACAATATGAATTGGAATGTATCACAATCCCCCTTAGAGATAATACTCTATTGCTCATTTTCATTGAGGAAATACTGAAGAAGTTCTGTTCAGCTGATGGATTTCATTATTGTGGATCTGTGACGTGGTGAAAAGGAATTATCAACTTTGTCAAACAAAAATTAGATAATATCAGGAAGGCTCACATGGTTAATGAGTTTTTATTTTCTTGGACCTATTGGTGATTTGAATATTGGATTCCCATAAAGAACAATTTCAGAATAGTAATACAATCAGGGACAAAGAATATCTTGAAAGGTACCTTCCGCATGTTGACCTCAACTGAATTAGGAGTGATATAGTGGATGACCTTCACATGTTGTTGTTGGCCAATACAATGGAGCCAATCAACAGCCTGAGCCTCAATGGCTGGGTTCCAATTGGGCTCGTGGAAATGTGGATTTCAGTGTCCAAAAATCACAGTAGAATTTTGGGGGTCCCCTCACTATTAAATAGACCATATTAGCGCAAGTTATATTGAGGCCAGTTCCAGCTGCGGCAATGGATGTAATGAGTACTTCACATTCAGGATTATTGAAGAAATTATCCACGGCCTTCTCCTGCGCTCGTGCTTTAATTGTTCCATCAATTTGTGCTGAAAGGATAGAGTGATGGGAAAGTGCAATACTAATTCTACCATAAAAAAAGGTCAGATGGATTCAATTGATGATGGCTGAATATGAGAATTAACTCACAAATTGAGGAATTGGGCCCATTGTGTATAAACCACCAATTTGGTTGTACCACAATTTGATTGTTTGTGCTTCAGTAAGCTTTTTAGGAGGTGTGCAATTTTACTACTCATCATGCATGTTTCCACATCCACAATAGTTCGTGTGATTGTTGGGGAGTTATCCTGAGTGCTCCTGCTCTTGTGGTCTTCCAAATTCACATCTGCAATTGTGTTAAACATGATGTGATGGTTATAACATATTTGCAGCTTATTAATATTTCTGAAAAATTCTCCTAGCCCTTTGCTTTTGGATGATAAGAATTCTTTGTACAATGTGGAATATTCTTGCTGCATTGTTGGGTTAAGTGGGAGCAGTTCATAATGATGCCTAATAGTGGGGAGTGATTTGAGATGTATGGTTTTGGTGCGGCGCAAACTTAAATGCTGCAATGCCAAATGCAAAATATCATTGCTACCTTTGGAAAGACTACTCAGGATGAATGGTGACCAGTTATCTTGATCTGAGCTCTTGGGTTGGGTGATGAATGATATTATGCCCAAAAGGTCATAAATGGTGTTGTGAATAGTTGTGCCCATTAAATATATTTGATGGGATGATAGGAGGATATTAATGGCACAGTGAGTGGCAGTGTATTGAAAGTGGATATAGATATAAAATGGGGGAAGGGTGATTGGATATAAAAGGTAATTCAAATCATATAAAGATCAGACACTCACTGTGTTTCATCCAAAATTATACAATGCCAATTGATTTTAAAAATGAATGATGTAGAGGTATTGGTTTGTTTAGATTCTTGGGTGATAGTATTGTAAGAAGTGATGATGATATCACATTTCAAGATGTTGGCCTTGGATAATGAGTGACAAGTGGGACCATGGAAGATTTTGGCTTGCAGCGCTCCAGCCTGAGCATGCTTGGATATTTCAGATTGCCGGTTGGTAATTAATCATGGTGGGCGTGGAGCAGTGGGAATTTTTAATTAGCCGCTCCTTGGAGGTACCAATTAGTACAATGGCCTGTATGGTTTTACCTAATCCCATATCATCCTCAAGGAGTCCTCCAAGAGGGGTATTGGCTGAAAGGGATTGGAATGAGCTGACGACCATGTTTTTAATTATGTGCCTGGCATTAAAAGTGGATCCAGGGGGTGAGGTGGCCCAGAGGTTACTGGCTGATTGTCCATTGGGGATTTCACAATCCCAAAGAAAAGCTAGTCCAGTATTTTGATGAGGTAGGAGGGCGGTTTGAATAATGGAATGGGGTGGGTCATCATGCGGAGGTCTGATCCACTGGGTAATTGTATCAGTTTTTGCTTGGAAGTCAATGAAAAGAGAGCAGGATTTGAGGGTGGAATGTAGTTTGAAGCGGGAAATGTGGGAGTAAAAAGTTGACATTGACTATGAGTACTATAGTCATATTCTTTAGGCATTTTAAGCTTAAAGTCTTGTTTTCAAAAACTTTCAATTATGAATAGAATTTTTGGATACCATGTGAAGAACATCAACGCTAGATTGGGTTTCTGAGATGAGCAAGGATCATTTGGATCAGTCAGAAATACTCCCTCAACAAATAATTTTTGAGTAGGATTGGTTTGGCAATTTTCAATCCATGCCCCACCAGAACCACAGTGCATTAAAGCTTGTGGTTCCCCAAGGAATGGTATCAACGTCTTGGAAAGGGTGCCAGGGAGGGAGCCAATAGTATTTTGGTGATTGGGAAGATATACGAATATGTTGTGTTGATTGTGCCATAGGATAATCCAATAAGCTAAGTGGGAATTATCAGGCTTTAAGGTTATATCACAATTTATTTGAATAGGAATATTAATCATCCCAATGCAAAGTGGTTGTGAAGGGGTTGACATGATGGCTATTATGAATTATTTGTGGACAGTTGGAAATTATATGATCAGGAAGGGGTAGCTAAAGGGAATGAGGAACAATAAGCACAGGTGGGGAACTTATATGAGAGGCAGCAATGGGCTCAAAGGGGGATGTCCTGTGGTTACGTGCATGGTCACTGGGAAGATGTGCCTCTTGGGCTCATAATTTTCATATCAAATTTAGGGCATATATCAAAGCAAGGTGGCAATAATGTGGGTGCACCAATATGACTGGTGGATCTGCAGCATATTACGCAAGTATTGATGGACCAAGTTTGACATTAGCATATCTAAAATTGGGTGTGTTGTAGAAGCTTATTGTGCAGTGGCATATGAGTGGAATGCAGCCATGTTTGCTGGTGTGACAGCAAACAATAAGCATATCTTCCCCAGGTTAATTTTTGTACAGTGACCTACTGGGCAATGGTGGGAGTGGATAGAAAAATTTCACTGTGGGGATCTTTTTGTGTGGGCGGGTGAGGTATGTTTGGTGGTGTGCCACCAAACATGAGTTTGGTTTTGCCTGAAAATTCTTGTGGACTGACGGCTACTGGAATTCCAGCAGCAAATGTGTGGATTGATCGAAGGGGGCACTATTTGTGAGCCGTGATCCACTTACACATTCACCCATATTGCATTTGCGTCTGTTACTCATCCATCCAGACTGTCATCAGGGTATTTCCCTCACGCGTGTGAGAAACTCCAGAGGAATAGGCCACCCGCCCAAGGTTTTTTTTGGCTGCAGGCCAGGCACCAAAACTTTGGTGGGGAGTGTGAGAATGTCCGGCATATGACCCGGGGTGGCGGATCCCCACACATAGATAACCAGCCTCAGGGATCATAGGTGGGGGTTATGCTAATGCATATGAGGGTTAAGCAAATCCACACCAATGGGCCTCAGGTTTCCGCACGCAGGCGGGTGAGCGTCTTCAGTTAAGCAAGCCACCCACACAAGCAAATAGCTGGTTGGAGGACAGGCACATAAAAGGTCTGCCAGGCGTGTGAAAATTCCCTGCGTATGACCCGTGGGGGCCCAAAAATGAGCGGGGCCAGTCATTGTTTGCCCCAACCTTGGCACTCAAGTGAATCCACCATTTGTGTATGAACCAAATCATTAGTCATCCCATTATTCACCCCTTACATTAACTTGGATTACACCAGAATCTGTGCAGTAGTTAGGCGGAGCTCTCCAAAAAGGTGCATCAAAGGGATGCATTTGAGAAATTTGACTCAATGGCTTGGCGTGATTGCCTGGTACATTCTTGTACAGCTTTTGCTCTGCCCAACATTGTAGTATTTACAAAGGTGTACATACTACAATGTTGGCTGTACAGATTAGGATGGTGTAATACTACTTCAGCCTGCATGCATATAGCCAATGGGTATCAACCTTCCAATTGTTTGCATATATGTAGCTCATGTGCCCAATCCTCAGCATTGTGATTCACCCGATTTGCACATGCAAGCGGAGCATGTCATGGTCAAAATCTCAGTGTGGAAGTTTTCGGTAAAGCCATGGTCATAAGACTTTTTGCATTAGTTCATCGGAAGGGCCACTTCTGAGCACTTCAACAAAGCGTGTGATAAGCTGCGCCCGGCTGAAATGTGTTCCGATTCTGTGCCAAATGCTCAGATTGCATGCTTACAAAAATGGGCTAGCAATTGCTCATCATGGTGCATTTGATATTGTTATATCAATAGCTCAATAACTGTGCAATTCAAATGTTCAGCCACTGAGCATTTCAATTATGACCCCAAAGCAGACCCAAGAAATGGGTTGAACCAAGCTAATGCCATATTAAACTGTCATACTGCCACTTGACCCTTTGTTTAAACACTATCACCCGGCCATAAGTCCGGTATGCTCACCACGGTCACCTGTGAGAAAATGTGCCACATGCTTTTCTGCATGGGGCATTTGTGGACTTCACCCACCATGCATATTCAACAATGCCCTCACAAAAGCCCTCCCGGGCAATCAGGTGGCTATTTAACACAACAAAGGGGATTTGACCGAGTCTGACAATTCAATCAATTGCAAGACTCAGCCAGAAGCCCTTTGTTTATCTTCCTCACATGGGCATTTACCTTCTCAGCTGCAGCCAATGCTGCGACTGAGCTTCAATTTTCCCAACACAGCTTGAAGCTGAGACTTTGGCGGGTGCTGCAACTGCTGAGATTGGCTCAGCTTCACCATGGTATAAAAGACAATCTTTGCCCAACACACCCTCCACTTTGTCCCATCTCACCCACTCTTCTCATTCTTGTGTGTATTCCCCATTGTCTTCCTTCCTTTTTACTGTCTAATTTTCCCCCTTAGACATACAGAATCCCCCTTCTATCCACCTTGTGAATCTCCTTCAATTAAACCTTTTGTTGATATTATGTTCCAATATTAATCCTAATTCTTCTTCATGACTTTCTTCCATACTTTTAAAACCTTCCGACTAGAGCGTCTATATTTTAATTCTGTTTTAAATTTAGAATTAATTTTATGTCTTCATTTTTTTCTTGATTGTTTACTTTCTATTCAGTTACTAACCTAAATTGTTTTGTTTTTAGATGTTGTGAAATTTATGCACTAAGCAGGGAATACCCAGCATCTGATGCTTGTGATGCTTGCCAGCAAGCACACAAGAAATGCTCGTTCGTTGTCCGACCCTTCCAACCATGCAGCCAGAGGAGTTCCTGACCAAGACACCCTTGCAAGGACTCCTTTGTGCTCAACAATGATGAAAGCATTCCGGAGCAGGAATAGACGCTGGGACCCCAAACAGGCAGATGGGAATGATTACACATGATTAGCCCAGTCCCCCCAAGTATCAATTTGTCCACCCCCTCCTAGGCCATCACTAATTGTCACTTCACTCCTTGACCAAAGCGAAGTGATTATTGGGCCAATGGCAAGTGGACATTCAAGCTTGGGCCGATTGTCACCATGTCTTGTCACCCATGGGATTCAAACCCCAAAGTAAGTTTTCTTTCTCCTCCTTAACTCATTTCACTTCATGCAATAATACTGACTTCTCTCCATCACGCATAGAAAAAAACCAACCAAGTCCCCGGCAACAAGACTCTCCCGTTCCTAGTTTGCCTTATGAGCAAACTCCGCGGAAACCGACCCCAGGCCCGAGTGGCACCCAATGGTTGGAGGACTAATTCCACAGTAAGCAGCCAAAGTTCCTTTTAATTTCCACTTTTGACTCAAGTGAACTGACTCTTCCTCCTTTTGTAGAACCCTCCTGAACCAATGATCCACCTATTCCTGGCCTGAGTCCATCCTCCAAACCACATGAGGACATTCCGACTCGTGAGCCTGAACCTGAGGTGGCTCCAACACAATCCATGGAGGAACCTTTTGGTAAGTCCCAACTTCTCCTCACCTTTCCTTTGACCATCTCCAGCTCGTCCAACTCCACCCCACTCTGTCATCATCATCCATGATATGCCCATTGGATACCCACCTTCCCCTCATTCCCACAATGAGGCTTTCCAGGAATTTACCAACTTATGACCAATCTTAATGATCCCTCAAGCCATCCTCCACAAATCTTGTTGGAGCATTGCTGATTTCTCCACATGATTCCCTTTGTGGATGCGACTCATCAAAATGAGATGCACCAGGAATTCCGGGAGGAACTAAACTCCCTTCTTGCCCAGGCACTGGAGGCTTATCCACAGGAGGACATCACCCGGATAGTCTCAAAATACTTAGAAAAATAAAATTCAAAAAAAATTGCATTCTTTCCTCTTTTTATCTTTTGTAATACTTTCTTTTAAATAAATTATTTGTATTCAATTATTGTTATGTTCAATTTATATTACATTCTTTGTTCACGTGAAATTATATTTTCCTCAATAGCTCAAATATACTATTGTGTGAGAATAATTTTTGTAAGTGCACCACCAAATTTTTGAGTTAGTATTTGTTTGTGAGGACCTCTTTTGCCAAAAATGTGCCAATAGTAATCATTACCCCTCCTATATTTTCTTCTTCCATGGATTACAACCACTGCAGATCTTAACTGTAAAGATTTGGGTGTTCCCCCATGTGAGCAATCCACTCCAGATTCATGAGTCATTGCCTTTCCTATGGTCACACTCTACTAATCTCAGTTGTGTAAGGAATTTTTAGAATTGTCAGGAGGCTGCCCAGGCGTAAGGAATGGTCTGAATTGTCGGGAACCTGTACAAGTGTCAGTATTTCGCGTGTGGAGCGTCAGGAACCTGTACAAGCATAAGGATTTGCATGTGAATTGTCGGAATCCTGCCCTGGCATTAGCATTTGTTTGAATTGTCAGGAACCTGCACAAGCTTAAGGATTTGCGTGTGAAGCGCTGGGCACCTGCACCTGCATAAGGAAGTGTTGGAGCTGTTGCAAGGCTGCCCTGGCGTAAGCAATTATTTGAATTGTTGGGAACCTGTACAGGTGTAAGGATTTTGTGTGTGAAGCATCAGGAGCCTAGACAGGCGTAAGGAATTGTTGGCATTGTCAGAAGGCTTTCCCGGCATAAGGATTCACAGTGCAAGGTTTTGTGTGTGAAGCGCCAGGATCCTGGACAGGCGTAAGGATTTGTGTGTGACGCATTGGGATCCAGGACAAGCATAGGGTGGCATTCCACCGTACATGAGCCATTTCACCTCTTTTTCATGTGATCCACCATATAACCCCAATTCCCACCCATCAAAACCAGGCGTATACTGTCCTGCGCATTATCACACCCTCTAACTCTGAGATGCATCCAAACTCTCTCATTCTTTGACTTGGGATGAGATTGTATTACCATCCCTGATGTGATAGCAGATCCCTCTCCAATCTCATAATAGCCATGGCTTTTCCGCCACATAGTTTTTGCCAACCTCCTTGAGCATTGTGCAGACATACCGACTAGTGTTGTGCCTTCATTGTTGTGTGCTGGATCAGTATAATGAACAAATGAACTACTGGCCCACACTACCTGAATGAGCCCATGACATTTGGATAGATCAATCCAAAAATGCTCATTTGGGAAAATCAATTTTCCCCTGTACACCGCTTTGACACATCTCTTTGAATTTGGCCTGTCTGCTTATCAGCTTGAAACCACCATCCTGAAGCGTACAAAAATGCATCCTTATCAAGATGAGGTGAGTTTTTGAATGCGTTCATGGTGAAAGTGAGTTCAGAAGCAAACTCGAATGCACCCTTATTTGCGGAGATATTGGCTTCATAGTTAACTTGATCAAAGGACAGAACCCCCAATGACTTGTAGCAAGTTTGAATCTTTTGAAATAATTCATCCCCAACATATTGTAAGGATTGACCTAGAATGCAGCCAGCCAAGCTAAGATTTGCCCCTCGGTTCCACCATTCATATTTTGCATTTTCAATTTTCCCAAGACTTCCATAAAAACCAAATTGTTCATTCTTTGTGCTGCATTTGCGCCACCCAATTGCGAACATGAATCCCTCCAGTAATTCCCCATTTGTTGCAATTGGGTCGGTGAATTTTCTTTCACAAAATAAGAATTATGATAATTCATCCCATTGATTGACCTTTACTTCACTCATTGTTGTAAATGGTCTGAAATCAACAAGGGCAATGGGTAATCTGGTTGAAGAGAAAATTGGCATGTGGCCAAAGTGAATGCATTTGATCCAATTGACATCCACAACCCTCTGAATTTCACTTGGGGTCATATTTGTGCTGTCGATCAAGTGGAAGAAAAAAACTTGTTCTTTTGGGTGGTTTTGGCCTCAATTGTCTTTCGGGATGTCCCACTATTCCCGAGTGGGTGAGGGATTGCTCTGTGTTGAATCAGACAACATATCAGATACTTCTTCCTCCCATTTGAACCTAAGGCCTTTTGAGTCCAGAATGGTGCCCAAACCCCAATGAGCTTTATTCGGCATACATCTTTGACTTCCCTGTTGGAGCCCACATGGCATTGGCTCGATCTAAACCAACTAAAGCCAATGTTATTCCATGGGGCCCAATGAGGGGGCCACATGAACTCTGACCCATATATATATCTATATATATATTCTGAGAATAAGTGAGCCACTCACACTTTCCTTGTTCACCCCGACGCTTTCCTCCAAGTTCCCTTTTACACTCCTTTGCTTTCTTTGTGAATGGCATGCTTGCAGCGGAAAATGAAATGAAACCAAATGATTACTGACTGTTTTTTGAAATATTAATTTCAACTAAATTTGATTTTGTTCAATGATTCTTTTTTAATTGTGGCTAAAAATGAAAGATTACATATGGCTTGCGCAAATTGGCAACCTCAATTACCTGAACCTGAAAAATGCATTGAATGCTGAATTATTCAATTTGATATATTCATATTCCCATTCAATGAGGTTCAAATCCAACTGTGTGGAATATTGCAAGCACGCACAAATGCAATATGCACTCCGCTGCAGATCCCTCATCATCCTAGTCCTCTATGAAAGAACCAGTGCCTTTTGGCCTATTATGAGGTGGCAGGAAGTGATAAAACACAATTCCTGTGATGCCCCTGCATGTGCTAATTGCAGGCACAACTGCCCGACTCAGTTTGGGTCTTTTTGTAGTATTTTCAATGGTGTACGGAGGCATGCCTCTGTACAAGGAAGTTATTATTGGTATTCATACCGTGGCATCCGGGCAGTAGTAAGATAGGTATTCACAATTGGTAAACTCATAAATTACTTTGCAAAATTAAATTAAAATCTATCTGGTACAAAGCTAATCAAAAATGGGTCAATCCTGGTTGTAAGTCTAGCTGACCTGGGTACAGTCAATGTGACCTCATCACCTGAACCAAGACCCCACTTCTCCACCCAGGAATCACCAAAGTCTAATACCAAGCATCACACAAATTCAAATCTAAGAGGTACAGTGGGGTTAAAAGACTCTGATGAGAAGAAACTCTTATTCAGTAAGCTACATATATACTTATTAGTACGTAGCCACACCAGCTCTGCTAGATTTTTACCCTCTGAAAGTCTTTTGGAAATGTCAATGAGTGATAAAGCCCCTTTAACTGAGCTTGTTCTCCAGTCATCTGAGCATACCATCAAACCACAAACCCCCGCTGCACAGAAAGACGCTGATATACCATAGAAAATTCAATTTATTCCAACATTCTTGTGACATGTCAATAGATCTTTTATCGCCTCATTTTTTTTGAGCTTGTGAGTTTGCCTTTCATGCCATAGACTTTGACCTTTGTATGTGCACATACCATGTTGTATGCAATCATCAAATGGATAACTGTATCCATTAGATCCTCCAGGTTGTTGTGCAGCTTTGTCAATATCTCATTGTCAGCCCCGCCACCTTCAATGCTAAGTTGTGTTGCACGTTGCTTTAATTTACTCAAGCAGGAGACAAGGTATTCAACCACTCCCCGTTTGAGTCCAAGAGGATTGGTCAAATTTGATGTTGGTGTGACATATGGTTTGGTTGCAATCACATCATATGAGACTAAACTAATTGATTCAAACATAACATTTTCCCAAAAACGTTTAATTGGATTGGAGGGGTAAAGAAGGCTCTGAACAATTTTGAAGAAGGAGTGTTCAGATTTTGGGAGATTATCTAGAGGTTTAGCTGATTCCTTCATCAATTTGAGATTTCAAATGTTGTTATTAAAAAACGCTTCTGTCTCTGTTGGCTTAAAAAAATCTAACCCTGTATATTACAATTTATATCACAAGTCAACAGGCAATAATCATGCATCATGCACAAAGATAAAACTCACCTGAAATATCAAGCTCCTCAAGCCAGGCTGGCATTTCAAGCTCCTGGTTACTGATCAACTTAATACCAACAGGCAGGAATGTATCAGCATCATTTGTTGGTAAATTGTCCCATCAATTTTTGTAAATACTATTGATATTATCAAGCCCCCTTTTCCATTATTCTTGAGTAATATTGGAATGATAACTCAAAATGTCTCCAAATTCTTCAATGCGGGATAAAAATATTACTTGAAAATGAGCAGAGGATGACACTTTGGGCTCAGGGTCAGGCATTATATCAGTCATATCTTGTCC